>OX442367.1:418801-531301 GCA_949357725.1 Hyperoplus immaculatus | reverse complement strand
ACAAATTTGACTTTCTATGAACAGTGCAATAATCAATGCAGCTTGCATTTCAACACAATATGGAAGTGTGTAGAAACTAAACCGATTCAGTTTTATTTTATTTCTAATCTCGTAAATCATGTTTCTATAGGATTTCTATTCTATAATCTATTTTCTATGTCATTTCAACACATTGTACAAAAAGTATGGCTTGGAATTCAGCTCTCATACAAAAATGTAAACAGAGATAAAGCCGGTGCAGGTCATGGGTTTGCTACTCTCAGCCCTTTTGAAGCCACTTTGGAAACAACTCGCACATGTGTGGTATGCATGCATGGCGCAGGAAGTATTAGTATTTACAAAAAAAAAAAAAAAAATTATAAAAAAAAAAAATTAAATTTTTTTTTAAATCGATTATTAACTTTTCTGAATCGATTCAGAATCGTTCGAGAGAGAATCGATATTAATCGGAAAAATCGATTTTTTTTCCCACCCCTAGTGAGTATGAGTTTTTTTTCCCCTGTATCAATCATATGAATGGAGCAGAACAGACCTGCAGACGTTCTGTAGATCAGCAACACATCGGACTTACCAAAGTATTTCAGTGGACGAGGAAAGATTGAGGGTGAGCTGTGGTATACAATACGATCACAATGTATAAATGTTTAGATTGAATGACATTGTCAGTAAAATGCTCTTGAAACGGAGGTGTGCCATGTTGGAGAGAGGAGTGTAGGGGAGAACGGGTTAAGTAGGCACACTTTTTACTCTAGTGAGAATTGCTTATCACCTAAACATCTTTCGATGGTCATTCCTACATTAAATTGAAGCTTAAGGTGTTGGCTTGAAATGTGTACCCCTCACTTTTTCTATCTCATTGTAATAAAGAAGAAATTAATCGTCAAAGACACCCTTACACATTGTGACAACCAACCCCATCAAGGGGTCGGTTGTCAAACACTATGGGGTTGTTTGTCACAATGTAATCTTAATGAGAATAATCTTAAAAAGAAGGCAAGACTGTAGCCTTGGCAGCTGGTCTAGTTTGGGATGCACTGGGTTGTTTTGATTTTGTTGCCCTTTTTTCTTTTGCATGCTAGCTGCCTTTTCCTGCTCTATTCTTTCCTTCTCTGGGGTGTCAGTGAGGATACAGCTTGACAATTTATTTTGTTGTTGGGTTCCTTTTCTGGCTGCAGCCTTTGGATAATATGTGACAACCAACCCCCCAAAAAATGTGACGACCAACCCCAATTTGAGTTTCTTGCTAGCATCAAGGCCAACAACCATCTGACAACTAATTAGCTTGCTAACCACAATCTAAACTATAGTTTACCCTTCACACTTTGTATGGGTAACAAGTGTTTTGTTATAAACCCATTGTGTAAAAGCCTAGAAGAAAAATACTGAGGAGCTAAATATTTTCAATTTGACATGAAAAACACAAACAGTCCTCTCACCTCAAATTCAGCCGTCTAACTCCAAGGAAGACTATGTAGGTGACCTCTGACCCCAATTGTGGATATTTACATACCAAAATTTCACAGACAGCGCCTTCTGGTTCTGAGATATAACGATTGTGACAACCAACCCGTGTGACAATTTACCCCGTTCTCCCCTATGTGGGGACGGACATCTAGTCATGTACTGCTATTTATGTATTTGCACACAGAAAATAAAGACCACCTCGGCTGGCAAGGCAGCAGTAGTCTCCGACCAATCATTAGACACACAACGCAGAATCAGCCAAAGCAACTTTTTGTATTGCCGCTTTTCCACCGCACATGTAGCTCTACTCGACTTAACTCAACTTAACTCAACTTGGTTTGGTAGCAGCACAGGTCGTTTTTCACCGCAAATAGTACCTCCTGAACGTTGGCGGGTTCGTCATTCAAAGGGGCAGAAAGCCGGGCCAAGTAGCAAAGCAGAAATTATAATAAAAGTTGTTGTACTATTAACAGCACCAACCGCCAAAAATAAGGATGGAAGTAATACCCCCATGTATCTGTTTGCTAAAATAAGCAGAAAAATATTGCGACGGGCCATTAAAAGGGAGGAGTGGTGTCCCGGTGAGTGACTCGGCCACTCAGTCAGCTGTAGGGAATCTGGGATGCGTCATGTAAGCTACATCCCTATGCTCGTAAATACGGGCATCATAAAGTTGTCCGTTTTGCACTTGTTTCAGTATACGTGTTTGCAAATGCAAGCCGTGTCTCAGCCTGAATATTTTATTGAGGTAATCAGTGCAGTCCGAGGCTTGTAATGTAATTGCTCGCTATAATTTCTGTCCCAGCTGGCTACTAAAGGCTAGCTGCTAGCTGCCCTACATGTCTCCTCTCCTGTCGTGTACAGTATGTTTAAAGTAACATCCCCAACAACCAACACAACTGGGTGAGCTTAGCGAATATATGGACATTTCATTAAGTGTTTTCGGATCTGTGATGCAACTCAAATGAGAGCAGGGTTCGACATAATGCATGGCCCGAGGGCCCGTGGCCAGTAAAATCATATGCAGGGCAAGTTGATTGGCCATTCACTGGCCCGCCCGGGCCAGTAACGGCCAATGACAGATCAGTATCTTTTTGTATACTACACCACGGTTCATTGAAATGCGCGCTGAGAGTCGTAATGAAAGCAGTGTTTATTAATTATAATTAAGACTCATTATAATATATCATATATCTTTTAATGAAAGGCCAGTGGACATAGGAACTACTATACGTGGGCGTTTTGACAGGCGGAGCAACAAGCGGGCGCACTCTCGCTCCGTTGGCAGAGCTGTAGGTCTACCCTCTGATCCGCTCCGCGAGCGGGACAATACCGAGAGAGCCAACTCAATATTAGGGATGTGAACGACTTATTAAGATCGCGAGTCAACAAATCAATCGACTTACTTTGCCCCCTTTTTTTCTTCCCAAAGCAGAGGTTGAGGTGCAGAAAATAAAAGTGAAAACTGCGCTTTTCCTTTAGCAGCAGAGCTGCCGCCGTTACAGTGTTTGCATCAAAGCGCTAATGGTAATACAAATGAGAGGCTTTATTTAACCGCTGTGAACGCGTCTCAGGTGATTGTAATTGTGTCGGCAGAAACTAACGGTGGGCAGGCCGATCACTGTACAGTTCCTATAGTCGTGCAGTTTGTCTGCCGACATGGCTCTGTGTTTTAAGGCTCGAGACATGCAATCAGATCGCGGATGCATTAGGGCGCATGCGCACGCAGCGACCGACAGCAGGAGTTGTGCGTTGTATTTGTCTGTCTTTTGGTCGTTTTTTAACATTTATGTGCGTTCTATGTACTTGGCCTGAGGACGATAAGTGCACCGTTGACCCATAACTTGGGTGAGTTCAGTAGAACAGCTAGATCCGATCCCCAGCGGGGCTTGTTTTGAGCCTGGGACTGGGAGTGGATGCCGGCTAACTATCCTAGCTCCGCTAAGCTAGGAGCTAGGATAACAGTAGGAGAAAGTTGCCCTGGACTGCCTTCTCAGAGCGGGAACACTCTTTACTAAGAGCCCGAATTCTCTGTTCATACCTCGGGTGAGTTTTGTCATACAGCAAGTCTCGATCCCCAACGTGGCCCGTCTTTAGCGGCGGAGGGAAAGGATCTCAGAGCCCTGCCGGTGATTAGCTGCTAGCCGCTACCTAGCCACTAGCTGCTACTCGGACCCAGGCTAACAACGGAGGATAGCTGCCTGGGACTGCTCTCCCAGAGCGGGAACACTCCTTTTAAGAGCCCGAACTCTCTTCTCTCTTTATTTCCCCATTATGGATCCAAAAAACAGCCGCTTACAGGGACCAGGTACCATGAAATTGACACACCGGTCTGACTACCAACCGTCGCCAGAAAATGGAGTCTGCCGATTGCAGGCAGCTTGATTCTACCTGCCGCGGTCAAAAAAATATGAAGAACACACCGAGCCGACTACCGACTAAAGTACGTACTGTGCTTGCGCCGGATGACATTAAGTAGCTGTTATCATAATTTAGTCTGTCATTACAATGGAGAGAATGCATGCTGCAGACACACACAGACACACAAACACACCTGTGGCCGCTCCTCGCCCCAAACATTACAACCTCTGACTTTTGTAACCATGCCCTAAACAAAAGCACCAACCCTATAAACACAATAAGTGCTTTGCACTATGTTTAAAATTCTCCAACACACTTCTTTCAAAACACTACACACTGTTTTTTACATAAGACACATTGTTCAAAAATTAAATCTCCTGCAATCATGGGCAAAACACCTTTGAGCCCTAAGCCATTTTTGAGATGTTTTGGTTCGCCTGGATTTATTCTCTTATTAAGATTGCATTCATCACCCCATAGCTGTCAAGCTATCATTTATTTGGGTCACAACCTGGACTATCAGAATATGTGTGCTGCAGTGATGTCGTTTGAATGTAGGAAATTATCAATTATCAATTAGACAGTAAAAAAGCAAAACATATCTCACAATTATTTATTGATATGACACAAAAAGGCACATTGATTAAGCTTGTTATTGCTTAAAACACTTCTTCTTAGTCTCGGGAGTCAAAAAGTGATGAGAAAATTATAAAATAAATATAAGTTATACATAATAGAAACTATTCATGCTCTTTTAAAAAGTCCATAGCCCTTTCCCTGCATTCATGCTACTGACCACATGCTTACAGGCGATTAGCATAAATCCCTTCATACGCGATGAAAACGGATTTTATATGGCAATAAAGAACAACTTCGGATCTAACAGTATGGATTCATTTTTCAAAGTTCCCGGAGAAGGATTTTTATAGCAGCGGCGCACGTCGGGGAAACACTGTTTGACAAAAGTGAAACTAATATCTGCTCCACTGCCGTGGCAGAGCAGAGACGGGCGAGCCCTCCACCAATAAGATTGCTCCGGCTGAAAGACTGCCCAACGTCGATTGAACATGTTGAATCGGCTAAAAAAAAGCCCGACGACATCTACGACGTCCGACGTCACCGAACACACCAAACACATTTGTGTCCCCGCCCCCTCCAGACTCTCCGACCATGTCCGACGCCCGATTATCGGACCGGTGTGCCCTGGTCTTAAGACATTTCCTGGGGGAAACACTGCAACGGCTTTACAGACAGCAAAAAGGAGCAATGCATTGAGTCACATTTTATATAAATAAAACACAATTTAAAAGGTGCAGGTCGTTAAGGTCGTTGTTGTCATGTAGCTGGGACTGGACTTTACAGTTAGTCCAGGGTTTCTGTCCGGGTTTGGTTTGGGTTTTTGATGGAACAATAATGTCAGTTCATGTGCTTATGTAGCTGGTGACGGCTGCAGCATATTCCTCCACATGCACAGTGCAGTCCTCCCTCATAGGAGCATCTCTCAACACACACACACCCAGTCTGTACACTGACTCAGTTTCTTCATTCCATAATTTAACAGTTTTACTTACTGGGGGTGCTTGCTTGAGGGGTCGTCTAATACACAGCCTAGGCTCTGTAAACTGGCATTTTGCTAGCATACTCGTTTACAGAGCCTAGGATGTGTATTAACACTGGATTTGTTTTTAACACACACAGTACAGACAGGTATCTGATCATGAAGGGGTATTCTCCACCTGACTCCACCTTTAAATCGCAGGCTACAGAGCCCACATTACGCCAATTTTAAAGTCTCTGCACTGGCTACCTGTGTGCTTCAGAATTGATTTTAAAATTCTTTTATTGGTTTTTAAAGCACCAATCAGCACTTAATGGTCTTGGTCCGAGTTATTTAACCGACCTACTTTTATCATATGAGCCCTCTAGAACCCTCAGGTCCTCTGGCACTGGTCTGTTAGTTGTTCCTATAGTAAAGACAAAAAACCATGGCGAGGCGTCCTTTCACTTTTACAGCCCTCGTCTCTGGAACAGCCTGCCGGAGGATTTGAGGGCAGCAGAGAATGTTCATATTTTTAAAGGAAGACTTAAGACCCACCTTTTTAGCTTGGCTTTTAACTAAATCTCATTTACTGCTTTTAATTATTTTGCCTTTTACTTGTTTTACAATCTTACTATACCTACTAACCTTTTTTATCTATCTATTTATTTATTTAAATATAAGTATATATGTATAGTATTATATTTGTCTATCATTCATTAATTTTGACTTACATGTTATAATTAAATTTTATTAATTTTTTTTGTCTCTTATTTTTTTTATGGTTTTATCTGTTTTATTCGTCTTCTACATTTCTTTTAATCACTTTCTCTTACTCATATACATTTATTTTAATACCTCCATCTTGAGTTCATCCTCCAGTGATAGTGTTTCCTCACATCCTGTTTTATTTCCTGTTTAAATGTTTACAATGATCAAGACGTTTTTTACTTGTTTTATATCAGGTGATGTTGTATAAATTGTCTTTCATTTCTGAATGTAATGCGTTGCTCTGTCTGTGGTTTGTGGGGAGGGAAGGCGTAGGGGTGGTATTGTTCTGTTCTTATTTTATTTTTATATAGACCAACTGTAATGCACTTTGTGTTACCTTAACTGTGTATGAAAAGCGCTATATAGATAAAGTTTGATTGATACAATAATCACAGCGTATGTACAGTCTCCTGTCACATGTCTGAAATCTGCGGTTCAGGTTACTTTATTTTTACCCACAGACAAACTTGGTTTGCTGTTTCAAAGTGGGTTTCTATTACACACTGTTACACATACACAAACATTGGAAAGTCACATAAATGAAACAAAGTGCTCCAGTGCTAATCCCAATAAGAACAGCTTAACATTTACCAGCCTAAATAAGATAGAAAAGTAAAACCCAGATCAAATGATCACGTGTGCAGATGCCTCTGCTCCTCTCTTCCCTGATGCCAATGACCGGTCCCCGCAGTAAACAGTGTGTGTGTCTGCTCTGTGTCTGCGTTCCAAATCACATACTCTTTCTTTTTACACTACAGTACAGAAGAGTTTATCTATCTATCCGTAGCCTACTAGTTAAATGATCGTCCAGTGTTTACTTAGAGATAACTACACCACAGCGTTTGCAACATGCTGCTGGATCATTAGCTGCGGCTAACATGTAGCAGCTAACGTTAGCTTAGCATCGTTAGCAGAGCGGTAAACAGTCGGAACTCACCTTCTCCGCGCGGCTTCGTCGCCGGCTCCAGGTCCCGGTCCATCTCCGCAGGGGAACCGGGGACTGCTGCCATAGATAGATATATAACACTATAGATATGTTCTATATCTATGACTGCTCCCTCCCGTTAGTCGGCTTCTACCGGACGGTTTGCTCTCCGTGTTTTCTCCTTTCTTTCTGTTAGAGGAAGTTAAGCTACACGTGTTAGCCTAACATTAGCGCTTCCGGGGAAATGTTTCAAAATAAATTCCTCTTATTCTTCCTCTAAAGGAGTCCTACCTGCCGCTGCATTTCATTAGTAGTTCCACTTCCCCTCGTTCACTTCCCCTCGTTCACTTCCCCTCGTTCACTTCCCCTCGTTCACTTATCCTCAGCCCTTGGTATGACGTAACAGCATACATACACAGAGGGAACTTGAGGGAGAGTGGGCGGGGAAGAGCGGGGGATTGAAATGGAACCCACTTGCCCTTGTAGTCACAATGGACGTGAGTTACACAGGTAGTTCTGAATACAAATAATAGAGAATTCTAACATTCTACTAAAGTATATTGCATTGAGCCATTTCCAGCATGACAAACATTGAATTTCGACATGATTATCCAGATTATCAAGATATTGTTACTAACACTTGTAAACTGTTTGGTCGGACATATTTTCTTTATTTATTTATATATATATATATATATATATTTATATATATATATATATATATATATATATATATATATATATATATATATATATATATATATATATATATATATATATGTATATATATATATATATATATATATATATATATATATATATATACATATATATATATATACATATATATATATATATATATATATATATATACATACATACATATACATATATATATTAGCGCTGTCAAGCAATTAAAATATTTAATCGCGATTCATCGCATCAATGTCATAGTTAACTCGCGATTAATCGCGATTAATCACATTTGTATCTATTCTAGCCTAAATGTCCCTTGATTTCTTTTTCTCCCATTATTTTTTCTCATTTTAATGCTCTTATCACACCCATTCTCTACTCCGCGGGCCGGAGATGATTTGATCAGGCCCGCGAACTGTACATTTCTGAGTCAAAAAAAAAAGGTAAGTCTCTAGCCCATTCCTGTGAGGAGTTATGATGCAGTGCCCGTATGAAGCAGGTAAACCAAGAAAGATGTTAGACAGTATTTGGCTGCTATCATTGATGGCTAATTTTACACTGTTGAAGGTTATTATCAGTGACTTACTTTGTAGAAGTTGGCTATAGAGTAGCCGCACCTCCTATTCCCATGGCCAGCAGCAACCTTTACTAAGACATTTCCTGGGGGGTACAGAGATCCCTTGTGATCCCTGATAATGTAGGTTACAAATGTAGGCTGAGTGATAAAGCATATTACTGAAAAACAAAGTTAGGGATTTGGAGTTATTTTGCCATTATTTTACTGATCCGGCCCACTTGAGATCAGAGAGGCTGTATGTGGCCCTCGAACCAAAATGAGTTTGACACCCCTGCTCTACACCCTTGTAATTCAGTGTATTTCTTCAAACATATCATAATTTGCAATCCAGTGCAAATATCCCACAATGTAGACCCCACCACCCCTAGAACTAGCCTGGTGCTACCAGACCATCGTACTTCATTTCATTTGTACAGAAGGTCTGGCAGTGCTGTAATTGGCAAACGTTCACTCATGGAGGCGGGTGTCTGTTAAAGTTTAAAACTATTGGATCTGCCCAGTGCCACTCTGGATTAGCCAACCAATCGCATAACGTTTGGTCGTCACGTGTGTCATGAGCCGGCTTCTGGCAACTGAAACTGGAGCGCAACTTCGACGTCATCGTTCTAAGCCACTCGCTCTGTTCGCTGATTGGACCGGCTGTCGAATCTCCGGCAAAACTGGGAAATGGGCTGTACACCCAGACTGACTACTGAAGGGAAAATAAAATTTGGCCGGAAGTAGGCGGGCGGGCGGAGCCAGGCTACCCTAGAACAGCATAGCTACAAAAACATAATTGGAACTTATTTTTTTATTTAGAAACGAAACCATAAAACAACATAGGGTATATATGGTATATAAAACAAATGAGTATTTAGGCTAAATCAAACTGCTTGTTGTAGGCCTAAATGTTTTGGGAGTCTTTCATCCACGGCTTATTTCAGACTGTGTGTAGAGTGGGACTGCCGGTGGGTGACAGGTGGTTGCCATGGCGCTGCTGCAGCCGAGGCAGTCGCCCTCCGTAGCGAAACATGAAGTGAAAAAGAATGACTGCCGGCTGCCACTAACATTCATAGAGGTTTTGGTGTGCGCACAGAGTTATAAGTAAGACTTTTGCAAATGACAAGCTTTCTTTTCTGTTCTTTTTCCACGTAGTCCCAGAGTCACAACACGGAAGACGATACTAGTGGAGGTCGCGTAGCTGAGCTAGGAAGTGCTAGGTTCCGGTTTCTGCTTCAAAATAAAAGTCAGAATTGACTTGACGTTTAGTCGTTTTGCCAGTTAAATGATTTTAATGTGAAGTTATGCTGCAGGACATGTTCCGTTGTTCCGTTTGAATTATATATATATATATATATATATATATATATATATATATATATATATATATATATATATTTATTAGGTACAGCGGTTCATTTTCTTGTTAACACATATAACTTATCAGCCAATCACATGTCAGAAACTCAATGCATTTAGGCATGTAGACCTGGACGGGACAACTTATTGAGGTTGAAACCGAGCAACAGAATTGGGAAGAAAGGGGTTTAAGTGACTTTGAACATGGCAATGTTGAGGGTGCCAGGAGGGCTGGTATGAGTATTTCGGAAACGGCTGATCAACTGGGATTTTCAGTCTAAACCATCTCTAGGGTTTACAGAGAATGGTCAGAAAAAGAAAAAATATCCAGTGAGCGGCATTTGTGTGGACGTAAAATGCCTTGTTGAAGTCAGAGGTCAGTGGAGGATGGGCATACTGGTTCGAGGTGATAGAAAGGCAACAGTAACTCAAATAACCATTTATTACAACCAAGGTATGCAGAATACCATCTCTGAACACAAAACACAACCAACCTTGAAGCAGATGGGCTACAGCAGCAGAAGACCCCACCGGGTGCCACTCCTGTCAGCTAAAAACTGGAAACTGAGGCTACAATTCTCACAGGATCACTAATATTGGACAATAGAAGATTGAAAAATCATGACACATGATTATTTACACATTTAGAAACAGTTTAAGAATACTACAAATCATGAAATATTCAAAAGGTGAAAAGGTTGTGTTTATCAAAATGCCACAGTGAGGCCATCTCGTAGGTTTCTGATCCATGACTTTAAGGTCTGTCTTTATATTGAAACGATAGGTTTAAATGCTGTTGTAGAAGCTTGTGACCATGATGCAATTATCATTTTGAAGATTGACATGACAGCTCCCTTCTTACAAAACAAAAACAGTTGAGATTCAGTTTGAACTTCTCCACAACGTTCCTAATCTGACTATCAACGTTTAAGTTTTTATCCAGTATGGAACTTGACTTCATTTACTGCTTCAATGACTTCATTCTTTATCCGTACCTCAAATCCATCATGTACAGGCCTATTACAGACGGAGGAGCACATACAAACAGTTTTCTTTACATTAAGAGTTAAATGAGATAACTGGAGCCAGATAGAAATGACTAGTGATGTCTGTGTCAGGTGTTCACCTGCAGCAGTTTTTTGACCGCTCGTTAACGATAGCTCCATTTGCTTAATCCTCCTTCCATCAGGCTGACATTCCAGTCCTGGCTGTACCAGACTCACTTTCTCTACACATTTCTGTCTCACACATTAACATATGCAACTTATATTATTTAAACAATAGAATTGTAGTTTCACACCTGATTTCCCATTCCCTTGGTTTATACTAGATCAATTACCATGCAGGTGTTAGGATTGTTCTCACCAGAATAATTATCATGATGTTAGACACATTTGTGTGTTCCGAGTTGACGTTTCCAAGTGAAACATTTCCCACACTCAGGGCAGCTGAATGTTTTCTTCCCTGTGTGGATGGCCATGTGGGCTTTCAGATTTCCCTTGTGTGTAAATCTTTTACCACAAACTGAGCAACTAAATGGTTTTTCTCCAGTGTGAATTCTCATGTGTATTTTAAGATCCCGCTTTCTACTCAAACTTTTCCCACACTCAGGGCAGCTGACTGTTTTCTCTCCTGTGTGGATGGCCATGTGGGGGGTCAAGTTTCCCTTTTCTGAAAATTCTTTGCCACAAACTGAGCAACTGAATGGTTTTTCTCCTGTGTGAGTTCTCATGTGTATCTTCAGATACGCATTTCTAAAAAAATGTTTCCCGCACTCAGGGCAGCTGGATTTTTTCTCCCCTGTATGGCTGGCCATGTGGGTTTTCAAGTGTCCCTTTTCTGAAAATCCTTTGCCACAAACTGAGCAACTATATGGTTTCTCTCCTGTGTGAATTCTCATGTGTCTCTTCAGATTCATATTTCTAACAAATATTTTTCCGCACTCAGCGCATTTGTATTGTTTCTCTCCAGTTTTACGCCTCTTATCACTTTCAGACACTTTATTGTTCAGAGCCTTTAAACCTGACTGAGGTTCTCTGGTCTCCTTAGAATAATCCACACTGTCTTCAGTCTCAGAGGAGTCTTCAGGCTGGTCTTCAGTCTCAGTTTGTAAATGTGGATCTGGATGTGAGTGCATGGCTGGTTCTGGTCCTCCACAGTTCTCTCCATCAGCTGCTGGCTCCATGTGTTCAGTTTGTCTTTGATGAAGCTGTGAGGACTGAGCTTTCTCTTCATCTTCACTTTTCACAGGGACCAGAGTGAAGGGGAACTTGGTGATATCTTGAAGCTGCTCTCCCTCCTGACTGCTCCCCAGTTCCTCTGGTTCCTCTTTAATGTGTTGGGGCTCTGGTGGCTCCTCCTGCTTCAGACTGTGTGGAGGCTCTGGCTCTAGAATGGAGCTCCACTCCAGCTGCTCTTCACCAACGATCACTTTCCGGACGTCTGAAGGTAAAACTGAAACAGACAAACAGTGAGGATGAGTTTTTTTCCCCTGTATCAATCATATGAATGGGGCAGAACAGACCTGCAGACGTTCTGTAGATCAGCACCACATCGGACTAACCAAAGTATTTCAGTGGACGAGGAAAGATTGAGGGTGAGCTGTGGTATACTATACGATCACAATGTATAAATGTTTAGATTGAATGACATTGTCAGTAAAATGCTCTTGAGTCGGAGGTGTGCCATGTTTGAGAGAGGAGTGTATGTGGGGACGGACATCTTGTCATGTACTGATATTTATGTATTTGCACAAAATAAAGACCCCTTCGGCTGGCAAGGCAGCAGTAGTCGACTTAACTCAACTTAACCCATTGATGACGGCTGCTGCGCGATGCCACATTGGCTCTCCTGCCTGATGCTGCGTCGCGCAGCATTATTACTTTATCTAATTTTCATGGCATTCCCAGCATAGAATGCACTGTCATTGGTTCAAATACACATGAGGTGGATTTTGTTGATTTTTTTAAGACCATGTGACCACCCAAAAGTTGTGTGGTTTGCCAAAAATCATGTCAATCAAAAAATAAAAAAAAAAAAAATAAAACAAAATAATTTAAAAAATACGCCAGCTATGTCGGCGACAGAACAGTTAGTGGCGTTTGGTGCGCAGAATCAAGGTCTACTATAGACTACTGACGAAAATCACACAACACATTGCATCTATTTATTAACAATATTTAATAATTTTCTAATTCATCTCATTTTGACGATTTTTAGAAATATTTGTTGGTTTGTAAGCGCTAAGGGAGCATGTTTAAATAAAACCTGTGAACCTTAACTTTTAAATGTATTTTATTTCATGTTTCTATGTGCTACACAGGCTTAGATATTAAGGTTTTGGTAGACTTGACAATTCCTACTATTTTTTCAGAAAACCCTCAGGCATTAAGGACATGCATCCTAGATTGCCATAGTCATCAATGGGTTAACTCAACTTGGTTTGGTAGCAGCACAGGTCGTTTTTCACCGCAAATAGTACCTCCTGAACGTTGGCGGGTTCGTCATTCAAAGGGGCAGAAAGCCGGGCCAAGTAGCAAAGCAGAAATTATAATAAAAGTTGTTGTACTATTAACTGCACCAACCGCCAAAAATAAGGATGGAAAATGTTTAAGTAATACCCCCATGTATCTGTTTGCTAAAATAAGCAGAAGAATATTGCGACGGGCCATTAAAAGGGAGGAGTGGTGTCCCGGTGAGTGACTCGGCCACTCAGTCAGCTGTAGGGAATCTGGGATGCGTCATGTAAGCTACATCCCTATGCTCGTAAATACGGGCATCATAAAGTTGTCCGTTTTGCACTTGTTTCAGTATACGTGTTTGCAAATGCAAGCCGTGTCTCAGCCTGAATATTTTATTGAGGTAATCAGTGCAGTCCGAGGCTTGTAATGTAATTGCTCGCTATAATTTCTGTCCCAGCTGGCTACTAAAGGCTAGCTGCTAGCTGCCCTACATGTCTCCTCTCCTGTCGTGTACAGTATGTTTAAAGTAACATCCCCAACAACCAACACAACTGGGTGAGCTTAGCGAATATATGGACATTTCATTAAGTGTTTTCGGATCTGTGATGCAACTCAAATGAGAGCAGGGTTCGACATAATGCATGGCCCGAGGGCCCGGGGCCAGTAAAATCATATGCAGGGCAAGTTGATTGGCCATTCACTGGCCCGCCCGGGCCAGTAACGGCCAATCACAGATCAGTATCTTTTTGTATACTACACCACGGTTCATTGAAATGCGCGCTGAGAGTCGTAATTATAATATATCATATATTTTTTAATGAAAGGCCACAAACGATGCGTGGGCGTTTTGACAGGCGGAGCAACAAGCGGGCGCACTCTCGCTCCGTTGGCAGAGCTGTAGGTCTACCCTCTGATCCGCTCCGCGAGCGGGACAATACCGAGAGAGCCAACTCAATATTAGGGATGTGAACGACTTATTAAGATCACGAGTCAACAAATCAATCGACTTACTTTGTCCCCTTTTTTTCTTCCCAAAGCAGAGGTTGAGGTGCAGAAAATAAAAGTGAAAACTGCGCTTTTCCTTTAGCAGCAGAGCTGCCGCCGTTACAGTGTTTGCATCAAAGCGCTAATGGTAATACACATGAGAGGCTTTATTTAACCGCTGTGAACGCGTCTCAGGTGATTGTAATTGTGTCGGCAGAAACTAACGGTGGGCAGGCCGATCACTGTACAGTTCCTATAGTCGTGCAGTTTGTCTGCCGACATGGCTCTGTGTTTTAAGGCTCGAGACATGCAATCAGATCGCGGATGCATTAGGGCGCATGCGCACGCAGCGACCGACAGCAGGAGTTGTGCGTTGTATTTGTCTGTCTTTTGGTCGTTTTTTAACATTTATGTGCGTTCTATGTACTTGGCCTGAGGACGATAAGTGCACCGTTGACCCATAACTTGGGTGAGTTCAGCAGAACAGCTAGATCCGATCCCCAGCGGGGCTTGTTTTGAGCCTGGGACTGGGAGTGGATGCCGGCTAACTATCCTAGCTCCGCTAAGCTAGGAGCTAGGATAACAGTAGGAGAAAGTTGCCCTGGACTGCCTTCTCAGAGCGGGAACACTCTTTACTAAGAGCCCGAATTCTCTGTTCATACCTCGGGTGAGTTTTGTCATACAGCAAGTCTCGATCCCCAGCGTGGCCCGTCTTTAGCGGCGGAGGGAAAGGATCTCAGAGCCCTGCCGGTGATTAGCTGCTAGCCGCTACCTAGCCACTAGCTGCTACTCGGACCCAGGCTAACAACGGAGGATAGCTGCCTGGGACTGCTCTCCCAGAGCGGGAACACTCCGGCAGCAGTGGCGAAGTGGGTAGGGAGCGCGCCTCTGGTGTGCAGGGTCGGAGGTTCGATCCCCCATCTCCCCGCCTCATGCCGAAGTGTCCCTGGGCAAGACACTGAACCCCGAATTGCTCCCGATAGTTAGCTTAGTTAGCTTAGCACCGTAGTGCTAAGCCTACCCTGCGTGGTAGCTGCTGCTATCGGTGTATGAATGTGTGTGTGACTGGGTGAATGTGTACAAAAAACAATGTAAAGCGCTTTGAGTCTGTGATAAACGGAGATATAGCGCTATACAAGTCCATTTACCATTTACCATTTACCATTTTAAGAGCCCGAACTCTCTTCTCTCTTTATTTCCCCATTATGGATCCAAAAAACAGCCGCTTACAGGGACCAGGTACCATGAAATTGCGGTGGAAACGCCAAAAATGTGAGTTGAGTCGAGTCGAGTTGAGCTGATACCATGCAGTGGAAAAGCGCCATAAGTGGGGAAGGACATCTTGTCATGTACTGATATTTATGTATTTGCACACAGAAAATAAAGACTCCCTCGGCTGGCAAGGCAGCAGTAGTCTCCGACCAATCATTAGACACACAACACAGAATCAGCCAAAGCAACTTGTTGCAGCTACTTATGCATCAGATCAAACTAACTTTATTCATAGAGCACATTTCTCACAAGGAATGCGACACAACGCAGTGTTTCCCCCAGTGCTTTATGGCTAAAGCAGCCGCATTAGTAACGCCAGCCCCCCGCCTTGACTATTGACCGACCAAAAAAATTTATGAATTGAATTGAATTGAATTGAATTGAATTTAAATTTTTTACTGGTGGCGAAAATAAATGCAGCGCGTTTGGGGATATTGGGGATATTTAGCTGAACAGAAAGAAGTGCTGTGCAAAGCTAGACTAGTTTAAGAATCCACATCACTGTGGCAACACAAGTTATCTATCAGCTCAGACAGTGCAGAGAAAAGTCTGATGAATGCATGAGAGTGATGGCCCAGGCAAGTTTCAGTAAGTTTACAGTGCCACACTACTGTCTTTGAAATGCATTTAGTCATTTTAAGGGGAAAATACATTGTAATATTTTAACTATTGAGTTATTTGTAAGCCAGCATGCTAGTGTAGGCCAACAAGATTTATTTTCTGAATCAATCCTGCTTTATTTATATGTTTTAAATGGGAAAATACATGTTCCAAAATGACCAATAACCTTTATATTTAAAAAGAAATCAAGCAAGTAGGCTAATAATAACCAATTAATGAAGTATAGTCTATCGCATCACAGTAGGCCTATTGTCCACAATAATCGCACAACAGCCCACCATCCAAAAAGGAATGAATTTGCACTTTGATGTGCATACACATGTTAAGTGTATGGTCCATTATTTGTATTTAGTGCACCAAAACAATAGAATTTTTCTTTAATTGCAGTTCGTACTGTCTGCATGTTTGTACAAAATGTGTTACCGAAATGTCTAATGAATAAATGAGAGTGATGGCCCAGGTAAGTTTCGGTAAGTTTACAGAAGTGTACACATGTTAAAGAGGACCTATGATGCTTTTTGACTTTTATGACCTATAAACGTTGTTATGATGATTCATAGTCATGCTTAACCATACTAAATTATCAAATAATGACTTACATGCATTTCGACGTATTCCCTGCTGACCGTCTGGGGTGTCTGTGCAGAGCACTAAACACTATTCTAGCCAGTCGAGAAGTCACGTGTTCAAAGCGGTCTACCCTTTCATAATTCGTGACATCGCATAAAACTTTGTGACTTCACCACGCAGATGTTTCCATGTATGGTAATGCTGTCACTTCCCTGTTCGCGTCTGCCTCGCGCCCTTATAGGTCCATGCTCGCGCTTCCCGCCACTGAAAGTGTTCCGGAAGGAAGGTAACCAATCACAACGGAGTGGGGTTTGCAGGAGGGGGGGGAGGGTAGCGGAGATGGCCGAAGCACAGGCGGAGGGAGCCGAACCACACACACTGAAGTGTTGACAGGATGTGCTGGATCGCCAAAATAAGAGAAACAGCTTCCCGAAAATCTACATAGTTTTTTGTGATGTGATTCGTGTCAGGTTGCTCTATAGCAGTGTAAAACAAGAAATTAAGACCAGAAAAGTAGTATAATAGGTCCTCTTTAAGTGTATGGTCCATTATTTGTATTTAGTGTGTCTGCATAGTATTGCACCAAAACAGTAGAAGTTTTCTTTGATTGTATTTTGTACTGTCTGCACAACATTTGTACCTGCACATAGCAAACAAAACTGCACAACTGTAAGGTCAGTGTCTGGTGTATGTTTTGTATTTAGATAAACTGTTGTCTATTTCTTTACCGCACATTGGCATATTTGAGCAAAATACCCCATAATTGTCACCGCGGCCTCCTTTAACCCTGGGCAGTGACCACTTTGACTAAAGGACAGGACACACCGGTCTGACTACCGACCGTCGCCAGAAAATGGAGTCTGCCGATGCAGGCAGCTTGATTCTACCTGCCGCGGTCAAAAAAATGTGAAGAACACACCGAGCCGACTACCGACTAAAGTACGTACTGTGCTTGCGCCGGATGACATTAAGTAGCTGTTATCATAATTTAGTCTGTCGTTACAATGGAGAGAATGCATGCTGCAGACACACACAGACACACAAACACACCTGTGGCCGCTCCTCGCCCCAAACTACCTTGACTATTTCTAATGCTAAGTGATGAATTTGTTTAGCCTACATAACAATCCGAACATTCTCTGATTCTATCGATAACCTCCTAAACCATGTTTCAGTGTTTCCCGCAGGATTTTTTTCAGCAGCGGTGCTGTGGTTCCCGAACCCTCTAGGGGGGTCCGGGGGATGCCACCCCAGCCAATTTTTTTTGTACCCTGTACATTGGAATCCATGAATCTGGTGCACTTTGAGAGGAGAATATGCACTTAAATCCTATTCACACAGTCCTGTGTATTACTGTAGATAGGACTATTGGTGTTGTAACTTTGCCTTTTGTGTCTTCGTTTACAGATTTTGACATTTTTGTATAGAAATTAATATTTAAACAAAAAATGCAACAACGCAAAAATAATTTGCACAATTCATTTACAGATTTTTGCCTAATGCTTAAACACTAAAAGTGGTGACATGTAGTTGCTCTGATGTTTAGTTTCATAGTGTCTTCGTAAATTGTAATCCTTCTTCACGGCAACACTTTCCTTGCACATTAAACAGACACATCCCCTCTCTTTTTAAATGCCATTGATACACCCAGTGTTTTCTGCTTTTGCGTCCTATGTCCAGTCTGGGTGAAAATAGTAGCCAGCCGAGATCCCGACCCTCCTAAGGGGGTCCGGGGGTATGCCCCCCCGGGAGATTTTTTTAAGTTTTTAAAGTGAAATGCATGACTCTGGTGCACTTTGAGAGGGACATTAAGAGGCTAAATCTGAAGAATTGTGTTTGAAAAAAAATGGAGACTGTGTCAGATGAATAAGAAGCTATTGGAGAAGGATTTTCCATAATAATATTAATTTGAAATAAAATATTATGCAGGGTCCTCTGGGATGGGCTTGGTGCTCTTTTTCTTTTATGGGACATATTTCTCTATAATATAATGAGTGCATTTAAATTATTTAAAAATTAAAAGGGCCTTATTACATTATATTTTAAAAATGTGCCACGGGCCAATCAATCAGTTTTGACACCCCTGCTCTAGTGGGTTAACTAAGAAATGCAAAAAAAAAAAAAAATGTGTTTTTTTTTTTTTTAAATATTACATTATATTTCTAAAATCGGACGCGGGCCAATAAAAAGCGGGCCGCGGGCCGCAGTTGGCCCGCGGGCCGTAGTTTGGACACCCCTGGCTTAAACACTAAAAGTGGTTGCTATGCCCAAAGCATTAAAACCTCTGACTTTTGTAACCATGCCCTAAACAAAAGCACCAACCCTATAAACACAATAAGTGCTTTGCACTGTGTTTGAAATTTTCCAACACACTTCTTTCAAAACACTACACGCTGTTTTTTACATAAGACACATTGTTCAAAAATTAAATCTCCTGCAATCATGGGCAAAACACCTCTCAGGATCTACCACTGCACCCTCTCTCTCTTGTTCTCCTTGCTTCTCTGTCACTTCTCTTTCCTCCCTCACTTGGTCTACCTGTATTTTCTGTAATAAACTTGAGCACTTAAAAAACAAGTAAGAAATGCTAGAAATCGTATTTGTTTCCTTCAAATTACCCTATATACATGTATTTGTAATGTTCAAAAAATATCACCTAGCATTATGCATTCAAATCCAAAAGAAAATTCTCATTAGCTTGAAAGTTTGCTTCCCTAATTTGCTTTACTAACCTCAGCTCCTCCATTGTCCCCGTCTGCCTTTCTAATCACCCAGCTTTTTAGACTCATCTGCAAACGTAATATATATTATTTAACTATGTACATATACATTGTGCACAGTGCATCCCTTAAGAGCTTGTACCAGACTTTTAACCTTTGAGCCCTAAGCCATTTTTGAGATGTTTTGGTTCGCCTGGATTTATTCTCTTATTAAGATTGCATTCATCACCCCTATAATACATAGCTGTCAAGCTATCATTTATTTGGGTCACAACCTGGACTATCAGAATATGTGTGCTACAGTGATGTCGTTTGAATGTAGGAAATTATCAATTAGACAGTAAAAAAGCAAAAAATATCTCACAATTATTTATTGATATGACACAAAAAGGCAAATTGATTAAGCTTGTTATTGCTTATAACACTTCTTCTTAGTCTCGGGAGTCAAAAAGTGATGAGAAAATTATAAAATAAATATAAGTTATACATAATAGAAACTATTCATGCTCTTTTAAAAAGTCCATAGCCTTTTTCCCTTTCCCTGCATTTATGCTAATGACCTCATGCTTACAGGCGATTAGCATAAATCCCTAACTAAAATACGCGATGAAAACGGATTTTATATGGCAATAAAGAACAACATTGGATCTAACAGTATGGATTCATTTTTCAAAGTTCCCAAAAATACACACACACACTGTAGCCTACTAGAGGAAAAAACGGCCTCTCTCTCTCTCTCTCTCTCTCTCTCTCTCTCTCTCTCTCTCTCTCTCTCTCTCTCTCTCTCTCTCTCTCTCTCTCTCTCTCTCTCTCTCTCTCTCTCTCTCTCTCTCTCTCTCTCTCTCTCTCTCTCTCTCTCTCTCTCTCTCTCTCTCTCTCTCTCTCTCTCTCTCTCTCTCTCTCTCTCTCTCTCTCTCTCTCTCTCTCTCTCTCTCTCTCTCTCTCTCTCTCTCTCTCTCTCTCTCTCTCTCTCTCAAAAATAGAAAATGCGGAGAAGGATTTTTATAGCAGCGGCGCACGTCGGGGAAACACTGTTTGACAAAAGTGAAACTAACATCTGCTCCACTGCCGTGGCAGAGCAGAGACGGGCGAGCCCTCCACCAATCAGATTGCTCCGGCTGAAAGACTGCCCAACGTCGATTGAACATGTTGAATCGGCTGAAAAAAGCCCGACGACATCTACGACGTCCGACGTCACCGAACACACCAAACACATTTGTGTCCCCGCCCCCTCCAGACTCTCCGACCATGTCCGACGCCCGATTATCGGACCGGTGTGCCCTGGTCTTAAGACATTTCCTGGGGGAAACACTGCAACGGCTTTACAGACAGCAAAAAGGAGCAATGCATTGAGTCACATTTTATATAAATAAAACACAATTTAAAAGGTGCAGGTCGTTAAGGTCGTTGTAGTCATGAAGCTGGGACTGGACTTTACAGTTAGTCCAGGGTTTCTGTCCGGGTTTGGTTTGGGTTTTTGATGGAACAATAATGTCAGTTCATGTGCTTATGTAGCTGGTGACGGCTGCAGCATATTCCTCCACATGCACAGTGCAGTCCTCCCTCATAGGAGTATCTCTCAACACACACACCCAGTCTGTACACTGACTCAGTTTCTTCATTCCATAATTTAACAGTTTTACTTACTGGAGGTGCTTGCTTGCTTGAGGGGTCGTCTGATACACAGCCTAGGCTCTGTAAACTGGCACTTTGCTAGCATACTCGTTTACAGAGCCTAGGATGTGTATTAACACTGGATTTGTTTTTAACACACACAGTACAGACAGGTATCTGATCATGAAGGGGTATTCTCCACCTGACTCCACCTTTAAATCGCAGGCTACAGAGCCCACATTACGCCAATTTTAAAGTCTCTGCACTGGCTACCTGTGTGCTTCAGAATTGATTTTAAAATTATTTTATTGGTTTTTAAAGCACCAATCAGCACTTAATGGTCTTGCTCCGAGTTATTTAACCGACCTACTTTTATCATATGAGCCCTCTAGAACCCTCAGGTCCTCTGGCACTGGTCTGTTAGTTGTTCCTATAGTAAAGACAAAAAACCATGGCGAGGCGTCCTTTCACTTTTACAGCCCTCGTCTCTGGAACAGCCTGCCGGAGGATTTGAGGGCAGCAGAGAATGTTCATATTTTTAAAGGAAGACTTAAGACCCACCTTTTTAGCTTGGCTTTTAACTAAATCTCATTTACTGCTTTTAATTATTTTGCCTTTTACTTGTTTTACAATCTTACTATACCTACTAACCTTTTTTATCTATCTATTTATTTATTTAAATATAAGTATATATGTATAGTATTATATTTGTCTATCATTCATTAATTTTGACTTACATGTTATAATTAAATTTTATTAATTTTTTTTGTCTCTTATTTTTTTTATGGTTTTATCTGTTTTATTCTTCTTCTACATTTCTTTTAATCACTTTCTCTTACTCATATACATTTATTTTAATACCTCCATCTTGAGTTCATCCTCCAGGGATAGCGTTTCCTCACATCCTGTTTTATTTCCTTGTTTAAATGTTTTCAATGATCAAATCAAAGTTTTTTACTTGTTTTATATCAGGTGATGTTGTATAAATTGTCTTTAATTTCTGAATGTAATGCGTTGCTCTGTCTGTGATTTGTGGGGGAGAAGGCGTAGGGGTGGTATTGTTCTGTTTTCTTATTTTATTTTTATATAGGCCAACTGTAATGCACTTTGTGTTACCTTAAAGAGATCCTATTATACTACTTTTCTGGTCTTAATTTCTTGTTAAACACTGCTATAGAGCAACCTGACACGAATCACATCACAAAAAACTATATAGATTTTCGGGAAGCTCCTTTCTCTTATTTTGGCGATCCAGCATGCCTGTGCTTCGGCCATCTCCGCTCCCCCCCGCCCCCTCCTGCAAACCCCACTCCGTTGTGATTGGTTACCTTCCTTCCGGAACACTTTCAGTGGCGGGAAGCGCGAGCATGGACCTATAAGGGCGCGAGGCAGACGCGAGCAAGGAAGTGACAGCATTACTATACATGGAAACATCCGCGTGGTGAATTCACCAAGTTACATGCGACGTCACAATATTACAAAGCGTCAAGCCGCTTTGAACACGTGACTTCTCGACTGGCTAGAATAATAGCCTCGTTCGACTTGGAGCCGTCTTGCTCAGACCTGCGCAACTATGATGCGCGTCTTGCTGAGCGCACAACAAAAATGCTGCAAAAATGCTGTGCGCTCAGCAAGACGCGCGTCATAATTGCGCAGGTCTGAGCAAGACGGCGCCAAGTCGAACGAGGATAGTGTCTAGTGCTCTGCACAGACACCCCAGACGGTCAGCAGGGAATACGTCGAAATGCATGTAAGTCATTATTTGATAATTTAGTATGGTTAAGCATGACTATAAATCATCATAAAAACGTTTATAGGTCATAAAAGTCAAAAAGCATCATAGGTCCTCTTTAACTGTGTATGAAAAGCGCTATATAAATAAAGTTTGATTGATACAATAATCACAGCGTATGTACAGTCTCCTGTCACATGTCTGAACTCTGTGGTTCAGGTTACTTTACTTTTACCCACAGACAAACTTGGTTTGCTGTTTCAAAGTGGGTTTCTATTACACACTGTTACACATACACAACCATTGGAAAGTCACATAAATGAAACAAAGTGCTCCAGTGCTAATCCCAATAAGAACAGCTTAACATTTACCAGCCTGAATAAGATAGAAAAGTAAAACCAGATCAAATGATCACGTGCCTCTGCTCCTCTCTTCCCTGATGCTAATGACCGGTGTGTCAGATTAACTGGTGATCAGGGTAACTGGTGGTGGTAGCTACGTAGATGCCTGATCAAAACCCCATACACGTCAAATGTTTAATATGTTCATGTTGGCCGTAAGCATCTGATCTACTTAATATCGGTTTACACTTCCATAGCCTTTGAGTGGAATATACAATGTGAGGTAAGATTTGTGTCACAGTGTGCGTAATCAGCACGAAGCTTGGAGCCAGCTGTTGGCTGTGGGGCAACGTCTGACGAGCAGATTAGTTTGTGATAGCACATCGACAAATACCACCGATCGTATTTAATATGCATCACCTATGTTTCCCACTCATCACTATACATTACTCGGAACCCGTCCAGATTGTATGACTCTCAGTTTGAAAATCGGAGGACAGTACATTCAGAAAACTAACGCGTTGCGTGGTAGACTTTTCTTTTTTCTTTCGTAGGCTACTGAATACATCCTGTGTGTATGGCATACTTTGGGTAGGCTATGTGACTGAAAACAGTTTTTATCATGATGTTTTAAAATAAACCGACAAATGAATGCGACATAGAGACCTACTCCTGGTTCATGTGTTGGATTACCTGGTGGTGACAGGCTTGGGAGGATATGGAGCAAGTAGCTAGCTGACTGTCGATGCCTGTCAGTTTTAAATTGTAGGCTACATTTAACGCTATTATTCAGATTTAGGCCTAGGCTAAAGGATTGGTGATTATTTGTCCATACGCTTTTAGTGAAATGTTGTTTGTGGTAAGCTATTTGTGTGTAACCATTGAAGCGTGGAGGTGTGTGTTAGCTGGGGTTTACTGGGATATCAGTTTAACTAGTGAATGAACTCTACTACCGTGTTTCATACCGTTTTCATATCATCACTAATGTGTTTTCAATACTCGGAGCCTATTATATGGATGTGTCTGATATCACATTACACTATTGTCAATGTATGAGGAAAGCAGCAGCATTTTGCTATTGTAGCCTATACGTAGTTAGTCGAGGTGGACATAGAACTGCAATTCGCTCATTTTACATGAGTTTTTTTTTATTATTATTATTATTTTAAATGGAGATAATAACAAACTAGCACAGACGTTGTTCACCAAACTGGTGGCGTACTGATAAGATTCTGACACAGAGTAATTGAGATGGATATGAGGTTGCTGGTTCGACTCTGACAGATCATTTTTTTTTCTTTTTTTCTTTGGGGGCAAATGTAATGATTCAGATCAGGGCAACTGGTGACAGTAGACTCGATGCCTGCAAACGTGACATGATTATGCCTACATATCCGATCTACTTAATATTTAGACTTCCATAGCCTACAGCTTGTTAGTGGAACAGTGTGAGGTAAGATTTGTGTCACACATGTGCGAAACAGCACGAAGTTTGGAGTCAGTTGTTGGCTTTGGGACAAGTTGTGGCGATCAGATTAATTTGTGACAGCACATCGGCAAATAGCCTACCACCGATCGTGTTTAATATAGGCTAGCATCACCTGTAGGCTATGTTTCCCACTCATCACTATGATATTCTACATTACGCGGAACCGTCCAGATTATAAATGACTGTTTTTAAATCGGAGCACAGTATAGCCTATACATTTAGAAAACTAACACATGGCATACTTTTCTTGTAATTATAATTTCGTACTGAATACATCATATTGTTCATGTTGTCTACTTTGTTTATGTGACTGAAATAAGCTTATCATGATGTTTTAAAAATAAACCGACAAATGAATGCGACATAGACGAAATATTCTTGGTTTATTTGTTGGGTTATCTGGTGACAGCTAGGAGCGTGTAGGTGACTGTGTCGATGCCTTGTGAAAATAACGCAAACGTAAATAAGTTGATAGGCTGTGTGTGGTTGAATACAAGATGTTCTTGTCAGTTTGAAAAAGTTGGGACATATATCACTATTATACGGAACTACTTGAGAAGGGTCGGGGATTATTCTTCCATTCAGCGTTTTAATGAAATGTACAGTTTGGGGTAAACTAGCCTATTAGTGTCACAAATTAAGCGTGAAGTTGGCTGTGTTAGCTGTGGCTAAGTGTGATAGAACCAGTTTAATTTGTGATTACACTTGGACAAATACCATCGTATTTCAGTCGTTTTTCTATCATCACTACAATGTATTATTCACTACTCGGAACCACAGTCATTGCTTAGAACCAATGTAGATTTTAGCCTACATGGTCAAATTCCAGTATGAAGATTGAATGATAGTAGGCTATTGTTACTTGCTGTAGTTTGTTCTGGCTTTGAGAGACTAGGTAAATGTAGAAAACAAATGATCAGGGGCGTGCAGTCTTTCTTAAAAGGATGCTATTTTACACATTTGTGGGTTTTAATCATAGGGTTTAAGGGTTTTGGAGAGCGATAGTTGAAGCGAGATATGGTGACACTTAGTTAGGTGTAAGACGTGATGGAGTGTTGATATTTTTTCTGTTTGCTTACTGACAGTAGTGCGCATTGAGGTGTGTATTTCTGTTTGAGGTTGGTTTGAGGAGTAGCCTATATTTATAATGACAGTGACAGTGTGGTTCATGTAGGCCTGTATCTGTTATTTTGCTTTGTTGTAGGCCTATTTATTAGTCTGTGAGTGAACAGGTGAGCGTAAACAGTGGTGCTAGTAGGAAATGATGTGCAGGAGATACTGTAGGTGAGCCAGGTGGAGGTGCAGAGAGAGGTAAGGGAAAGCACAAGACACAAGTCTAATATTTGAGTTTAATTCAGACGTTTTGCTGGACACTGTGGAGTGGATCTAGAGTGCTTGAGTTTCTGCGTGCAGTCTGTGGAAGTTCTCCCACACTGGGTGTAGTCCTACTGTTATTTTACTGACACTATTTCTGCACTGCTTGTGTTCAATAAAATCTCGTTTTAATGACCATTTTGTTGTCTTTTCTTTTGTGATGCTCGTCTCTAGGACAGAGCTTGTATTGCATATTTGAACTTTGATTTGAGACACTGTATGTGAAAAGGTAAATAATAGATCATCATAAAACGTTGCCAGTTGATTACTTAGATTTAAAAAATATATTTCGTGTATTGCAATTTTAACAGAAATGTTTGAATGAATATGCAACTGTGCTATATAGGCCTTTATAAATGCATGTTCTAGGCAACATGTATTTCCAGAATAAATGTATCATAAATCATACAACTAACAACATAAAGAATTATTCTGTAGGCCTAATAAACTCCAGAATAGTGCTAAGAATTTGAGGTGTACAAGTGAATGTTATCGAAAAAGAAAATAACTAGGCCTAATGTTGAGATAAAGATGGGAGAAATATACAGACGCAAACAGACAAGGATTAGTCAAAGAAACACCTTGTAGCCTACATTTTGGACCGTTTATTTGTACTACACTATTCTGCAATTTGCTCACATTTGACATGCATTGTGCTTTTATACTTCAATATTTGCCTATGTAAATATCACAATACTAGCACTCTGTAACTTCGTTCGACTTTGTGGCGCACCGTGTAAGTTTCGTCCCAGAAAGTTTTTAATGAATGGGTAGATGAGATTGCTGGTTCGACTCCGACACGAATTAGTTTTCTTCCCCCCCGCACAGAAGACGACTAATTCTTTATGTACTTTGGGACCAAAGGTAATGATCCTGCAAACGGTTTATATAATCATGTTTTAAAATAAACCGATAAATGAATGCAAAGAGAGATCAGAGAGAGAGACGATGTTTTGAATAGGTTTATTTCCGGGTTTTTAGACTAAGGGTCCTAAATAGACACGCCTACGAAACATCTGCAAATGCCACCAGCTACCCTGATCACCAGTTGATCTTCCACACCGGTCCCCGCAGTAAACAGTGTGTGTGTCTGCTCTGTGTCTGCGTTCCAAATCACATACTTTTTCTTTTTTATCTATCTATCTATCTATCTATCTATCTATCTATCTATCTATCTATCTATCGCCTACTAGTTAAATGATCGTTCAGTGTTTACTTAGAGATAACTACACCACAGCGTTTGCAACATGCTGCTGGATCTTTAGCTGCGGCTAACATGTAGCAGCTAACGTTAGCTTAGCATCGTTAGCAGAGCGGTAAACAGTCGGAACTCACCTTCTCCGCGCGGCTTCGTCTCCGGCTCCAGGTCCCGGTCCATCTCCGCAGGGGAACCGGGGACTGCTCCCATAGATAGCTATATAACACTATAGATATGTTCTATATCTATGACTGCTCCCTCCCGTTAGTCGGCTTCTACCGGACGGTTTGCTCTCCGTGTTTTCTCCTTTCTTTCTGTTAGAGGAAGTTAAGCTACACCTGTTAGCCTAACAGCGCTTCCGGGGAAATGTTTCAAAATAAAACACTCTTCTTCTTGTCATGGAGTTGCTGCAGACTGTAATGCTGCCCTCTATATGGCAAGCCGTTTGACATCCTACCAGACCATCGTACTTCTTTTAGCCTGGTCCTACCAGACCATCGTACTTCTTTTAGCCTGGTCCTACCAGACCATCGTACTTCATTTAGCCTGGTTCTACCAGACCATCGTACTTCATTTAGCCTGGTCCTACCAGACCATCGTACTTCATTTAGCCTGGTTCTACCAGACCATCGTACTTCATTTAGCCTGGTCCTACCAGACCATCGTACTTCATTTAGCCTGGTCCTACCAGACCATAGTACTTCATTTCATTTGTACAGAAGGTCTGGAATCGCTCTATTGACAAACATTAACTCAATTGAACCCATTGTTGATATTGTTGTTTTTATATTTTCTCATATTTATATTATAACTGTGCAACTGGAGGAATGCTTTAGAACAACATTTCGTTGTAATGTGCAATGACAATAAAGATTATTCTGATTCTGAAGGCGGGGGTCTGTTGAAGTGTAAAACTATGGATCTGCCAACCAATCGCATAACGTTTTCTCCGACTGAAGGGAAATGAAAATTGAGCGGAAGTAGGTAGAGGAGGAAAATGATTTTATTTTGAAACATTTCCCCGGAAGCGCTAATGTTAGGCTAACACGTGTAGCTTAACTTAACTTCCTCTAACAGAAAGAAAGGAGAAAACACGGAGAGCAAACCGTCCGGTAGAAGCCGACTAACGGGAGGGAGCAGTCATAGATATAGAACATATCTATAGTGTTATATATCTATCTATGGAAGCAGTCCCCGGTTCCCCTGCGGAGATGGACCGGGACCTGGAGCCGGAGACGAAGCCGCGCGGAGAAGGTGAGTTCCGACTGTTTACCGCTCTGCTAACGATGCTAAGCTAACGTTAGCTGCTACATGTTAGCCGCAGCTAATGATCCAGCAGCATGTTACCAATAGTTATGTGCTTCAGATTAGCACTGATGCACTTTGTTTTTATTTATTTATGTAACTTTCCCATTTGTGTTTGTGTGTATGTGTAACAGTGTGTAATAGAAACCCACTTTGAAACAGCAAACCAAGTTTGTCTGTGGGTAAAAGTAAAGTAACCTGAACCACAGAGTTCAGACATGTAACCGTCTGTAAACACTGCTCAGCTGATTTGGAACAGTTAGTTACTGTAGACGCTGCAGACAAGATCAACTAACAGGAGACTGCACACTGTGATTATTGTTGTAATGTTTAGTTGGGTTCTTCAATAAACACACTGTACGTAGCTTGAAGAGAAGTCCTTTATGTTTAAGGCTACACGAGGTAACATTAACTCGCCTCTCACATTGTTAACAGAACTAACGTGAACATGCAGTGCGCCAGTCCAACTGCGCATGCTCTGCGTGACAGTCTAATAACTGATGTTGATATCATTACAGCTCCCTTTCTTAAAATAAGATAGTAAAACATTTATATAGACAACACATACTTCATTTAATAATAAATAAGATAGTAAAACATTTATATAGACAACACATACTTCATTTAATAATAAATAAGATAGTAAAACATTTATATAGACAACACATACTTCATTTAAAAAAAATTCTCTTTAACTCTTATGAACTGTAATTATTAACTGCAACAGTTACTTATTTAAATATTTTCAACTGCAGTGTAAGAACATAGAATATTCCAGGAAAAGTATAAACTCATAACTTCACAACAATACTCATGATCCCCTCTTCCATTCTTTTTTCTTTTTTTTCTTTTTTTTAAACAGCAAACATCTCATATCCTAAAACTGTTCAATAAGTCTCTGTGGTGGCTGCACAGCCCTGGAACCTCTTCTGAAGGGCAAGTCTTGCACAGGAACTGGGGCCTCAGGTGATGAGCTATCCGAGTGTCCAGGTTGTTCAGCAGCAGCATCAGCTCTTTGATCTGCTTTTCATTTCATTAACTTGTGTTGCCACAGTGATGTGGAGTCTTAAACTAGTCTAGCATTGCTCAGCACTTCTTTCTGGTCAGCTAAATATCCCCATAGAACCGCGCTGCGTTGATTTTCGCCACCAGTAAAAATTAAATTAAATTAAATTAAATTAAATTAAATGTTTGGTCGATCAATAGTCAAGGCGGGGGGCTGGCGTTTCTAAGGCGGCCCCCTTAGCCATAAAGCACTGGGGGAAACACTGTTTGTGTCGCATTCCTTGTGAGAAATGTGCTGTATGAATAAAATTAGATTTGATCTGATGCATATGTAGCTGCTAAAAGTTGCTTTGGCTGATTCTGCGTTTGGTGTCTAATGATTAGTCAGAGACAACTGCTGCCTTGTAGTGATGGCCAGATGAAGCTTTTTGAAGCCTTGAAGCCCGCAATACCCGAAGCACTTCTTGAACAAACGAGGCTTCGAACATCATCAGTCACGTGATTCGCCCTAAACGATACAAACGTCGTTACGCACTTCACCAAAAACTTCCGGGATTACTCAACACACGCTCCGAAGCCTCGGCACGTTACGACCCATCACTACTGCCTTGCCAGCCGAGGGGGTCATTATTTTCTGTGTGCAAATAGAGCTGTTAAGCGGAAGTTCCTTACTTCCGGGGCATGGGACCTCTCGGCTCGAAAAATTACAACGGTAGTCAATGGAAAGAAATGTATTATTTTCTGGTCCCAGTCATGAAATGCCTTCGATTACACATATGTTTTGTATGGATTTAGATGGTATTTTTTCGTGCAAAGAATGGAACAATTTAGCGAGTAGAAGCTGGATACGGTCAGGTTTTGTGCAGAGCGCTTTTGTGGACTACAGCTCTTCGCTGCTCTTGACACTTATGATATTCGTCACCACCACTGGCACCTGCTTAGCTCAGAAACATGGCTGTGTCTTTAATGCACTTTACCGCCTTCTTTCAATGACAAGACAAAAGTCTTCAGCGTGGCGAAAATCACTACACAAGTGGACATGTGGAGTTTCAATTTCTCGAGTGGGGAGATTGTTGGCGTTGTCCACGCCAGCCATTAGCATTAGCATTAGCACTGTCCGTCGAGAAGTGGAGGGAATGTGTTGAGGTGACGTCACAGAGGCGACAAGACTTGTAGTTGTTCTCGTAACATTTTTTCAAAAGCCGTTAGACGAATAATCATACAACATACCGTCAAACTCTTCACATGAAAAATGCTCATTTAGACCCATACAAAACATATATGTAATCCAAGGCATTTAATGACTGGGACCAGAAAATAGTAGATTACTTTCCATAGACTCCCATTCATTTTTTTTCAGCCGATAGGTCCCATGCCCCGTAATTCCGCCACTTCCGCTTAACAGCTCTATACATAAATATTAGTACAAGACAAGATGTCCGTCCCCACTTACACTCCTCTCTCCAACATGGCACACCTCCGACTCCAGCATTTTACTGACAATGTCATTAAATCTAAACATTTATACATTGTAATCGTATAGCATACCACAGCTCACCCTCAATCTTTCCTCATCCACTGAAATACTTTGGTAAGTCTGATGTGGTGCTGATCTACAGAAGGTCTGCAGGTCTGTTCTGCCCCATTCATATGATTGATACAGGGGGAAAAACTCATCCTCATTCTGTCTGTCTGTTTCAGTTTTACCTTCAGACGTCCGGAAAGTGATCGTCGGTGAAGAGCAGCAGGAGTGGAGCCCCATTCTAGAGCCAGAGCCTCCACACAGTCTGAAGCAGGAGGAGCCACCAGAGCCCCCACGCATTAAAGAGGAACCAGAGGAACTGTGGAGCAGTCAGGAGGGAGAGCAGCTTCAAGATATCACCAAGTTCCCCTTCACTCCTGTCCCTGTGAAGAGTGAAGATGATGAAGAGAAAGCTCAGTCCTCACAGCTTCATCAAAGACAAACTGAACATATGGAACCAGCAGCTGATGGAGAGGACTGTGGAGGACCAGAACCAGCCAGGAACTCACATCCAGATCCACATTTACAACCTGAGACTGAAGACCAGCATGAAGACTCCTCTGAGACTGAAGACAGTGTGGATTATTCTAAGGAGACCAGAGAACCTCAGTCAGGTTCAAAGGCTCTGAACAATAAAGTGTCTGTAAGTGATAAGAGAAGTAATACTAGACAGAAACGATACAAATGTGCTGAGTGCGAAAAAATGTTTGTTGGAAATATAGATCTGAAGAGACACATGAGAATTCACACAGGAGAGAAACCATATAGTTGCTCAGTTTGTGACCAGAGATTTTCATGCAAGGGAAACTTGAAAAAACACATGGCCATCCACATAGGGGAGAAAAAATTCAGTTGCCCTGAGTGTAGGAAAGGCTTTATTAGTAATGAGGATCTGAAGAGACACATGAGAATTCACACAGGGGAACAACCATTTAGTTGCTCAGTTTGTGAGCAAATATTTTCATGCAAGGGAAACTTGAGAAAACACATGGCCATCCACATAGAGGAGAGAAAATTTAGCTGCCTTGAGTGTGGGAAAGGTTTTATTAGTAATCAGGATCTGAAGAGACACATGAGAATTCACACAGGGGAACAACCATTTAGTTGCTCAGTTTGTGGTAAAAGATTTTCACGCAAGGGAAATTTGACAGTACACATGGCCATCCACACAGGAGATAAAAAATTCAGCTGCCCTGAGTGTGGTAAAAGATTTTCAGGCAAGGGAAATTTGACAGTACACATGGCCATCCACACAGGAAGGAACACATTCAGCTGCCCCGAGTGTGGGACAAGTTTGAGCAGAAAGTCGGATCTTAAGAGACACATGAGAATTCACACTGGAGAAAAACCATTTAGTTGCTCAGTTTGTGGTAAAAGGTTTTCATGCAGGGGAACCTTGACAAAACACATGGCCATCCACACAGGGGAGAAAACATTCAGCTGCCCTCAGTGTGGGAAAGGGTTTGTTCAAAATGATGATCTAAAGATACACATGAGAATTAACACTAGAGAGAAACCCTTCTTCTGCAGCGATTGTGAGAAAAGTTTCTCTCAGAAATGTCAACTCGGAAAACACAAATGTTTCTAACGTCATGATAATTATTCTCGTGAGAACAACCCTAACACCTGGATGGTAACTGATCTAGTGTGAAACGGCCCCTAGATTCTTTAAATAGTATAAGTTGAATATATTAATGTGTGAGCCAGAAATGTGTAGAGAAAGTGAGTCTGGTACAGCCAGGACTGGAATGTCAGTCTAATGGAAGGAGGATTAAGCCAATGGAGCTATCGTTAACGAGCGGTCAAAAAACTGCTGCAGGTGAAAGCCTGACACAGGCATCACTAGTCATTTCTATCTGACTCCAGTTATCTCATTTATCTCTTAATGTAAAGAAAACTGTTTGTATGTGCTCCTCTGTCTGTAATAGGCCTTTAACTGATGGATTTGAGGTACGGATAAAGAATGAAGTCATTGAAGCAGTAAATGAAGTCAAGTTCCATACTGGATAAAAACTTAAACTTTGATAGTCAGATTAGGAACGTTGTGAAGAAGTTCAAACTGAATCTCAACTGTTTTTGTTTTATAAGAAGGGAGCCGTCATGTCAATCTTCAAAATGATAATTGCATCATGGTCACAAGCTTCTACAACAGCATTAAAACCTATCGTTTCAATATAAAGACAGACCTTAAAGTCATGGATCAGAAACCTATGAGATGGCCTCACTGTGGCATTTTGATAAACACAACCTTTTCACTTGTTTAATATTATATGATTTTTAGTATTGTCAAACTGTTTCTAAATGTGTATATAATCATGTGTCAGACTGGGTGTGTCACCTCTGTCTTAATTAGCAGTTTGGTGTCAGAGTTCTAGCAGGTCAATCACACAAGCCTCAATCAGTGGTGATTGTCTGGTCCCAATGTACAAGACATCTTTTGATCTGATTTCTCTGCAAAGGGGCAAAACTTTGGATCCTTTTACCTACAAATCTTAAACTAGAGACAAACAGAAACACTTTCAACAGAGGCCTTAAACAATGTCTAGAATCCAAACAACAGTGCTCACGTGAATAACTTCCAGCTGGTTAATGTTTGATCAGGCTGCCTTTGCTTTATAGTTCATGTAAGTTATTAACTGAATATATTGATGTTCTTTTCATCTCTGTATTATTCTATATTTTATTATTTTGGGGATTTCCTTCGTTAATTCTTAACATTTTATTGTTTTTCTCTCTTTTTGATTTGTTTTCTTTTAAAAGCTTCCTATGGACAGGTGTTGAGAACTAGCATGTTTGATAAAACACTCAAACAATACATCTGGTTTGTCCAATGTAATTTTGATGTCCAAATCAGAAAAATTCTTAATAAACTAAATTAGAATAAAAAGGTAATAATGTTTTAGTCTCTTCTCTGTGTAACTGTTGATTTACTAAATACTCTGAGAATATGCAATGCTCTGCTGTCAGATCTCTGAGCCTTTGGAAATCCATTTCTGTTGTACTCATGAATTCCTTTATTAAATAAAACTAAAGAGATACTTGGTATTTGAATCAGTGAATATGTGCGGCTGTGCTTTAGCCGATAAACCAAGTTAGCGCCGAATAGCATTAGTTAACTCACCCGGTTGTGTGCGGCTAGCACATCCATATTACGAACCCAAACATGACGGCTAAGTCCTGGGAACTTTCACGACAAGTACAGCGAAGCACCAGTGTTTATATCTACGCCAGCCACGGTCCCCTGTCACAGCCAGGTAGGGGAATGTTGGCTACTTGCCTTTATTTTGTGCCGCCATGCAGCACACAATGCTGCTGGAAATGTGTTTGCTATGTTGCTGCCTTGCTGTTAATTATGTGCATTTCCGAGCGGTGTGAATATGCAATGCTGTTTTATTGCTAGTCTATTTGGGCTGTTCAGTTGATGATGGCGGGGATTCCCCCACGCTGCGTTTCGTTCACTTGCCCTCGGGGGAATCCCCGCTGCCATCATAAGTGTACATTCCAACTGTCTGGAAACTGAAGTGAACTTGGTGAGATAGACCCTCGGAGGGCTGAGTGATCGAGTGAACATCTATGGTCACTCTGAGGTGGATATCACCCACAGTGCATTGCAGTTCTTCTTTTATTTTCCGGTAGACTGTATGCCTTATGTGACATAACGGCCACTCACAGGACAAAAAAAAATATATATATAGGGGAGAACGGGGTAATCTGAGCCACTTTTTACATTTGCTCTCCTCTAAGCGGGCTAAAATCGTTTATCACTCAAATTTACACATTTCCCATTAATTCAGGATGTTTCCTAGAAATGCGCATTAGCAGAATGTTTTCAAGACAAAGGGCAGTGAAAATATGAATGTTTTAAAAAAAGTTCTCATGTGGCTCACTTTACCCCAGCTGTGGGGTAAACTGAGGCAGACCAGAAAAATCAAGGGGGTAAACTGAACCACTTACTTTTTACACTCTGAAACTACCATAACAACACATATTGTAACAGTAAGAATCCTGAAAGCTAGCCACACATTCCAGAACTAATGTTGGACTAGTAAAAGAATGATGGGGTTTGATCAATTAAGCAAAGCAAATTTTCTAAACACTTGAAAGTAACTGAACAAAATCAAATACAACATATTATAATTCAAAAGGTTTTAATAAGATTCAAATGAAAGATAGAACCAGTTAGATTAGAACACAGTCTGGGGGTCAGAACACAGGATCCTTAGAGCCAGCTTGTGTCTGGGGGTCAAAGCATAGGAAAATCAGAACCAACGAGAACAGCCTGGGACTCAGAACACAGGAGAAGACCCAACTGGATTATAACATCAGCCTGTCATACTCCACAACTAGGCCTACTCTACATTCCAGCCCTGAAGGTTACAGGGAAAGATGAGAAGGTGCTCTTTCCTTGTGGTTGCCCCAGGTCGTCTTCCTGGTGTATTTCCTTGGCATGATGGCTTTTCTACAATGTGTATGACATTAAAATAAAACATATGTTAAGTAATATTACATTAAAATATGTTTAAGACTAAACTTAACTTGTGCCTCATGGTGGGGGAAAGTGAGACAGTGGCTCACTTTCCCCCACAGCATTTGGCTCACTTTCCCCCACCACCACAATTTGAGAAAAACTACCTCTCTTAGCATTTCAGGCTAATCTTTAGCTAATATCATCACATGGTTTTTATATGTTGGTAGTTCATCAACACGTATGATAGAAGTTTTTCTACGTGAATACATTTGCTTTGGCACAACAGTTGATTAAGTTGACAGCAAGAAAATTTACTTTTACATGCAAAATACCTATTTTGGTGAAAAAGACATGCTCACCACAGCACCACAAGGTCCTCTCTTTCAGGGCCATGGGGAAATGAGAGGTGCTTGAAAACATATATCTCACATAACCACAAATGTTTTCCGTTGCCAAGATTCAGGGGGTGGCTCACATTACCCGATGCCTCAGATTCCCCCATTCTCCCCTATATATAATTTGTTCCAAAACGCCTCAATTAGCCTATCCTATTTCCATAGGAACAATCCAGTGAAGAATGCATTGCAGTTTACACATTGCTGCTAAAACGCCGATGGCTGCCAAAGGCCTATTCAAAACAAATGTTTTTGGTTGAAACTAACAGAAACTAAGAAAATATGTCCGACCAAACAGTTTACAAGTGTAAGTAACTATATCTTGATAATCTGGATAATCATGTCAAAATTCAATGTTTGTCATGCTGGAAATGGCTCAATGCAATATACTTTAGTAGAATGTTAGAATTCTCTATTATTTGCATTCAGAACTACCTCTGTGGGGGCGCCTTTAGCTCAGTCGGTAAGGCGTCCTCCTCCCGGGCCGGGCCCAGCAGCAGACCCGGGTTCGGTTCCCACCCGCGGTCGTTCTCTGCATGTCGCTCCCCTCTCTGCCCCATTTCACCTCTGTCTCTCTGCACTGTCAAATAAAGCATAAAAATGCCCAAAAAACTATCTTTAAACAAAAAAAAATACCTCTGTAACTCATGGTCCATTGTGACTACAAGGGCAAGTGGGTTCCATTTAAATCCCCCGCCCACTCTCCCTCCGCTCAAAGTTCCCTCCTTGTGATGTATGCTGTTACATCATACCAAGGGCTGAGGTGAACGAGGGTAAGTGGAACTACTATTGAAATGCAGCGGCAGGACGAAGAAGAAGATTTTATTTTGAAACATTCCCCGGAAGCGCTAATGTTAGGCTAACACGTGTAGCTTAACTTAACTTCCTCTAACAGAAAGAAAGGAGAAAACACGGAGAGCAAACCGTCCGGTAGAAGCCGACTAACGGGAGGGAGCAGTCATAGATATAGAACATATCTATAGTGTTATATATCTATCTATGGCAGCAGTCCCCGGTTCCCCTGCGGAGATGGACCGGGACCTGGAGCCGGAGACAAAGCCGCGCGGAGAAGGTGAGTTCCGACTGTTTACCGCTCTGCTAACGATGCTAAGCTAACGTTAGCTGCTACATGTTAGCCGCAGCTAATGATCCAGCAGCATGTTGCAAACGCTGTGGTGTAGTTACCTCTAAGTAAACACTGAACGATCATTTAACTAGTAGGCGATAGATAGATAGATAGATAGATAGATAGATAGATAGATAGATAGATAGATAGATAGATAGATAGATAGATAGATAGATAGGCTCGCCTCAGCTGCAAACCGACTTTCCTCTGGAAGCCATTGATGGTGTATACTATTCACCGTCACATAAACATGGCTCTCTGAGAACACACCCTGCGTTCCTATACCCATACTTTCCTACTATTTAGTATGCCAGAAAAAGATTTAGGAGGTCCCAATACATGCACATCAATTGCAGTCTGCTGAAAATACATAAATGCCCCACTAACTCCAATAGCATTTTGCAGTATTCGTCTTTAGTATTGAAATGTTTCGACTTAATGAAAAAATAACTTACTTTTCTTTCTCCTGTGGCCCTAAGACTCTTCTGTACTTTAGTATGTAGTGTAGTAAAAAAGACTAAAACTCTTCTGTGCTTTAGTATGTAGTGTAGTAAAAAGACTAAAACTCTTCTGTACTTTAGTATGTAGTGTAGTAAAAAGACTAAAACTCTTCTGTGCTTTAGTATGTAGTGTAGTAAAAAGACTAAAACTCTTCTGTGCTTTAGTATGTAGTGTAGTAAAAAGACTAAAACTCTTCTGTACTTTAGTATGTAGTGTAGTAAAAAGACTAAAACTCTTCTGTACTTTAGTATGTAGTGTAGTAAAAAGACTAAAACTCCTCTGTACTTTAGTATGTAGTGTAGTAAAAAGAAAAAGTATGTGAAGTGGAACGCAGACACAGAGCAGACACACACACAGTTTACTGCGGGGACCGGTCATTGGCATCAGGGAAGAGAGGAGCAGAGGCATCTGCACACGTGATCATTTGATCTGGTTTTTACTTTTCTATCTTATTTAGGCTGGTAAATGTTAAGCTGTTCTTATTGGGATTAGCACTGGAGCACTTTGTTTCATTTATGTGACTTTCCAATGTTTGTGTTTGTGTAACAGTGTGTAATAGAAACCCACTTTGAAACAGCAAACCAAGTTTGTCTGTGGGTAAAAATAAAGTAACCTGAACCGCAGATTTCAGACATGTAACCGTCTGTAAACACTGCTCAGCTGATATGGAACAGTTAGTGTATACTGCAGACGCTGCAGACAAGATCAACTAACTGGAGACTGCACATACCCTGTGATTATTGTAGCCTGAGATTTAAAGGTGGAGTCAGGTGGAGAAAACTTGTTGTCAAATTCACTTTGTCAAAATTAGTGAATATCCCTTCATGATCCGATACCTGTCTGTACTGTGTGTGCTGAACATCTCTGTATTCCAGCATACAGAGGACTCCTTAAGCAAGTATAGTACAGCCTAGGCTCTGTAAACTAGTATGTAAACAAAGGGGCTCACTGTAGCTAGCAACATTACTGTTTACTAGGCTGTGTATTACACGACTCCACAAGCAAGCAAGCTGCAGCGATCACCACATGCACTGACAGTATTGTTCCATCAAAAACCAGAAAAAAAAACCCAAATGAGACAGAAACCCTGGACTGTGATGTCCAGTCCAAGCTTACCTGATTACAACGACCTTAACCACCTGCACCTTTTTATATTGTGTTTTATTACATTACATTTTATTTAGCTGACGCTTTTATCGAAAATGACTTCCATTAAGTGCATTCAACCATGGAGGTACAAACTCAGAACAACAGGAATCCCGTCAGTACTAGAGCTTCAACTAAACTAAACTACAACGTGCCACATGTAAGTGCCACATGGAGATCTAACAAGTGCAATTGTTTTTTTTGTTTTTTTAAGTCAGTCTGAAGAGATGTGCTGTAACGCTGCGGCGGAAGATGTGTAATCTATCAGCTGATCTGATGTTAATGGGGAGCTCGTTCCACCATTTTGGAGCCAAGACGGCAAACAGTCGTGATTTAATGGAGTGACTAGGTGACCCTCTGAGTGAGGGAGCAGCCAGCAGATTGGCAGAGGCAGAGCGCAGTGGACGAGCTGGGGTGTAAAGTTTGGGGAGACCGGGGATAGTAGGCACACTTTTTTACTCTAGTGAGAATTGCTCATCACCTAAACATCTTTCAACAGTCATTCCTACATTACATTGAAGCTTAAGGTGTTGGCTTGAAATGTGTACCCCTCACTTTTTCTAACTTATTGTTATAAAGAAGAAATTAATCATCAAAGACACCCTTACACATTGTGACAACCAACCCCATCAAGGGGTCAGTTGTCACACACTATGGGGTTGTTTGTCACAATGTTATCTTAATGGAAATAATCTTAAAAAGAAGGCAAGGGTTACCCTAAAGCAAAACTAAATTTGAAAGTTTCAGTCAAGTTGACAAATAGTCCTACATAACTTACTGTAGCCTTGGCAGCTGGTCTAGTTTGGGATGCACTGGGTTGTTTTGATTTTGTTTCCCTTTTTTTCTTTTGCATGCTAGCTGCCTTTTCCTGCTCTATTCTTTCCTTCTCTGGGGTGTCAGTGAGGATACAGCTTGACAATTTCTTTCATTATTGGGTTCCTTTTCTGGCTGCAGCCTTTGGATAGCATATGACAACCAACCCACCAAAAAATGTAACGACCAACCCCGACTGTAATTTCTTGCTAGCATCAAGGCCAAAACCATCTGACAACTAATTAACAACAATCTAAACTATAGCTTACCCTTCACACTTTTTTAGGGTCACTAGTGTTTTGTTATGAACCCATTGTGTAAAAGCCTAGAAGAAAAATACTGAGGAGCTAAATATTTTTAATTTGACATTAAAAACACAAACAGTCCTCTCACCTCAAATTCAGCAGTCTAACTCCAAGCAAGATTATATAGGTGACCTCTGATCCCAATTCTGGATATTTACATGCCGAAATTTCACAGACCGCACCTTCTGGTTCTGAGAGATAGCGATTGTGACAACCAACCCGTGTAGCATATAATATAACCCCGTTCTCCCCTACTTGTTGCCAATGAAGGTAGCGGAGAAGTGGTGTAGTGTGAGAGAACTTTGTTAAGTTGAAGACCAATCCAGCTGCTGCATTCTGAATGAGCTGCAGTGGACAGATAGCACATGCAGGCAGACCAGCCAGAAGGGAGTTGCAGTATTTTAGACAAAGAGACAGGCAGACAGGCAGAGAGACAGGCAGACCTGCAGACAGGCAGAGAGACAGGCAGAGAGACAGGCACAGAGAAACAGGCAGACCTGCAGACAGACAGAGAGACAGGCAGACCTGCAGACAGGCAGAGAGACAGGCAGACAGAGAAACAGGCAGACCTGCCAGAAGGGGGTTGCAGTAGTCTAGGCGTGAAATTACAAGTTCCTGGACCAGAACCTGCACCGCCTTCTGGGTTGAAAGGGGACGGATCCTTCATGATCGGGTAGTTGCAGCAATGTTAGCAGTGTGGGAGAGTTGGTTATCGAGTGTCAGTGTCACCCTCACCCTCAATCTTTCCTCGTCCACTGAAATACTTTGGTAAGTCCGATGTGGTGCTGATCTACAGAACGTCTGCAGGTCTGTTCTGCTCCATTCATATGATTGATACAGGGGGAAAAACTCATACTCACTGTTTGTCTGTTTCAGTTTTACCTTCAGACGTCCGGAAAGTGATCGTCGGTGAAGAGCATCAGGAGTGGAGCTCCATTCTAGAGCCAGAGCCTCCACACAGTCTGAAGCAGGAGGAGCCACCAGAGCCCCCACACATTAAAGAGGAACCAGAGGAACTGTGGAGCAGTCAGGAGGGAGAGCAGCATCAAGATATCACCAAGTTCCCCTTCACTCCTGTCCCTGTGAAGAGTGAAGATGATGAAGAGAAACCTCAGTCCTCACAGCTTCATCAAAGACAAACTGAACACATGGAACCAGCAGCTGATGGAGAGGACTGTGGAGGACCAGGAGACCGTGATGGTGATTGGACCCAAACCAGCAAAGGTCAGTGTCAGTTTAAACTCTTTGAAAGGTAATGAAGGCCCTGTAAGAGATAGGACTGCTACATTATAGCAAAGATCATAACCAAGATTATTAAATATGATCTTTCATCGATTTAAATACGTCATGCCTGTATTTATGTTCAAACCTCCAGCTTTAGGGTTCTTATTCATTCGTCCAGGTTTCTTAAGCGCCTTCTTGTCCGGTTGGATTCTATTCTTGCATTCAGCTGACATTCTTCCATCTCAGGGAATTCGTTAGCAGACAGGATCTTGAGGCTCTGGTTCACTTGATGTTGCTATTCTGAACATTCTTACATGTGACCTTATTTGTTAGGAGCCCTTTGCTCTGCTGAAATAGGCTATCAAACTTTCATGAAATCATCATTCCACCATTGAATTATGATAAGCACAGGGTCCACAGCATGATATATCAGATTAAGGAATGACACATATACTGACCTAGGAGAGCCCAGAGCCATCACAGAGTGCTTGACTGACTAAGGAAACCTCCATGAAGTCTGAATATTTATTCTCTTGTCCATGTCTGATATGGTCATCCCGTCTTGAACTTGACCAGTTGCAATGTACAATATTGGCTCAGTCCTTCACTCAGCAGTCGCGGGTTTAAATCCAACCTGTGGACCTTTACTGCAGGTCATCTCGCTCTCTCTCCCCATTTCCACTCTATACTCACTGATCATGATATGTCAAATAAAGGTTAGAAAATATCTTTAAAAAGATAAAGAGGTCTACTCCAATGTGCTGGACAGGGTTTGGCAGATAGTTGAACCTCAGATTGAAGAACAATGTGGATTCTGTTTTGTTTTTTTAAGCTTCTTTTTGGCATTTTCAAGTTTTATTTGATAGGAAATGGGGAGACAGAGAGAGGGGGAATGACCTGCAGTAAAGGTCCACGGGAAACGCTCTAACCACTACCCCACGAGGGCCCCCCAGATTCCTTTTTAAAGGACCTAGTGGTTAACACCTATACGACTGATAACATTTAATTTTTTTATTTTTCTCCCCAGATGTCCATCAGCTGCTGGTGGTTAAGGAAGAGGAGCCACCAGAGCCCCCACACATTGAAGACGAAGATGATGAAGAGAAAGCTCAGTCCTCACAGCTTCAAGAGGAACCAGAGGAACTGTGGAGCAGTCAGGAGGGAGAGCAGCTTCAAGATATCACCAAGTTCCCCTTCACTTCTGTCCCTGTGAAGAGTGAAGATGATGAAGAGAAAGCTCAGTCCTCACAGCTTCAAGAGGAACCAGAGGAACTGTGGAGCAATCAGGAGGGAGAGCAGCTTCAAGATATCACCAAGTTTCCCTTCACTCCTGTCCCTGTGAAGAGTGAAGATGATGAAGAGGAAGCTCAGTCCTCACAGCTTCATCAAAGACAAACTGAACACATGGAACCAGCAGCTGATGGAGAGGACTGTGGAGGACCAGAACCAGTCAGGAACTCACATCCAGATCCACATTTACAACCTGAGACTGAAGACCAGCCTGAAGACTCCTCTGAGACTGAAGACAGTGTGGATTATTCTAAGGAGACCAGAGAACCTCAGTCAGGTTTAAAGGCTCTGAAAAATAAAGTGTCTGAAAGTGATAAGAGAAGTAAAACTGGAGAGAAACGATACAAATGTGCTGAGTGCGGAAAAATATTTGTTAGAAATATAGATCTGAAGAGACACATGAGAATTCACACAGGAGAACAACCATTTAGTTGCTCAGTTTGTGGTAAAATATTTACACGCAAGGGAACCTTGAAAACCCACATGGCCATCCACACAGGAGAGAAAACATTCAGCTGCCCTGAGTGTGGGAAAACTTTTTTTAGAAATGATGCTCTGAAGAGACACATGAGAATTCACACAGGAGAACAACCATTTAGTTGCTCAGTTTGTGAGCAAAGATTTTCACACAAGGGAAGCTTGAAAGAACACATGGCCATCCACACAGGGGAGAAAACATTCAGCTGCCCTGAGTGTGGCAAAAGTTTTTTTAGAAATGGGCAGTTGAAGCTGCACATGAGAACTCACACAGGAGAAAAACCATTTAGTTGCTCAGTTTGTGGTAAAATATATACACGCAAGGGAACCTTGAAAACCCACATGGCCATCCACACAGGAGAGAAAAATTTCAGCTGCCCTGAGTGTGGGAAAGGTTTTCTTAGGAATGGGCAGTTTAAGATACACATGAGAACTCACACAGGAGAAAAACCATTTAGTTGCTCAGTTTGTGAGCAAAGATATTCACACAAGGGAAGCTTGAAAAAACACATGGCCATCCACACAGGGGAGAAAACATTCAGCTGCCCCGACTGTGGCAAAAGTTTTATTAGAAAGGAGCAGCTGAAGATGCACATGAGAACTCACACAGGAGAAAAACCATTTAGTTGCTCAGTTTGTGAGCAAAGATTTTCATTCAAGGGAATCTTGAAAAAACACATGGCCATCCACACAGGGGAGAAAACATTCAGCTGCCCTGAGTGTGGCAAAAGTTTTTTTAGAAATGAGCAGCTGAAGATACACATGAGAACTCACACAGGAGAAAAACCATTTAGTTGCTCAGTTTGTGAGCAAAGATTTTCACACAAGGTAAGCTTGAAAGAACACATGGCCATCCACACAGGGGAGAAAACATTCAGCTGCCCCGACTGTGGCAAAAGTTTTATTAGAAATTGGCAGTTGAAGCTGCACATGAGAACTCACACAGGAGAAAAACCATTTAGTTGCTCAGTTTGTGGTAAAATATTTACACGCAAGGGAACCTTGAAAACCCACATGGCCATCCACACAGGAGAGAAAAATTTCAGCTGCCCTGAGTGTGGGAGAAGTTTTGTTAGAAATGAGGATCTGAAGAAACACATGAGAATTCACACAGGAGAGAATACAGTCAGCTGCTCTGAGTGTGGGAAAAGTTTGAGTAGAAAGTGGGATCTAAAGAGACACATGAGAACTCACACAGGGGAACAACCATTTAGTTGCTCAGTTTGTGGCAAAGCATTTTCAGACCAGGGAAATTTGAAAGCCCACATGGCCATCCACACAGGGGAAAAAACATTCAGCTGCCCTGACTGTGGCAAAAGTTACACTTGGAAACATCAACTCGGAAAACACAAATGTGTCTAACGTCATGATAATCATTCTGGTGAGAACAACCCTAACACCTGGATGATAACTGATCTAGTAAAAACCAATACAGTTTAAAATCAGGTGTGAAATGGCCCCTAGATTCTTTAGATAGTATAAGTTGAATATATTAAATGCGTGAGCCAGAAATGTGTAGAGAAAGTGCATCTGGTAGAGCCAGGACTGGAATGTCAGCCTGATGGATGGAGGATAAAGCTAATGGATCTATCGTTAACAAGCGGTCAAAAAACTGCTGCAGGTGAAAACTTGACACGGGCATCACTAGAGGCCAACAGAGGCCTTAAACCAGTGGTTCTCAAAGTCTGGGGCACGCCCCACCAGTGGGGAATAGAGACATGACAGGTGGGGCGCAACGAACGGGAGGAATATGTGTCCACATCGGCTCTTTTCTTCATAGACAGCATATAAAAGTGTTGTAGGCCTACCTTCAAACTGTCTTACCTTCAAACTACTCCAACTCAGTCTCGTATAGTTAAAAAAAAAAACTCTGTCAGCTGCTGCTGCATCAGACGGTGTGCCGAGTCGGCACCGTGCATATCAACAGTCATTTAAAGCAGCGACAGTAAACACACAACCAGACGGTGGAGAAAGTCCCGTCAGATAAAAATAGTGATCCAGTTTTCAAATCCACGTTAAAATCGGCCGGATATAGAGCTAATATGCTAAAAAAAAAAGTTTGCTAACAGTGTCAAATATGTTGTGTTCAGGTTGGCTCGGTAATATTAGGCAAATGTCTATAAAAGGTCATCATGATTTGTTCAAATGTAACACACAAAAAAAATCTTTTCCAAGAAACTTGAATTACGTGGTTTTGGTGAAAAACTTGTTTTCCCAGGAATATAAAATAGATAGTAAATATGGAATTATGACCTGTTGAATTTCCTATCTTGAGCTCTGATCATCTTATTGGCAATTAAAGCAATAATACCAGTTCTCTTTCAACAAAATAATAGAAAAGTATCGATAGTGGTATCGATAACGACTCAAATTGTTAAGGAGACTCGATAATTTTCGTCATGGTTTTGTGGATTGTACATGTGAGAATGTTGAAATGAGTTTTGTTGGAAGACATCCATGGACGAAATAAATATAAATCAAATCAAATCAAATAATGGTATCGATATCAATAAAAAGTAGCAATCTCCATCCCTGCTTGAGATGCAGTATTGAGCCTTCAGCCCTATTTTGAAAATATTTGCAGTGCAAAACAGGCTCATTGCAGCCACCAATGCAGGCCTAAGACTCACATACTGACTTGCTCACTGTTTTTGACAATTTTTTGGGCTCAGATTGCAAAGTAATGACACAAATGTTCATATCTTCTCTATTTTTGCATTTTATTACTTAATTTTATTTCAATACATTTTAAGCATTTAAGCCTGACCTATTTAGTTACTATTTTGTTGACGCAATCGGGGAACGGTGGGGCTCAAAAAGATCCCCATCTCCAAAGTGGAGAGTTTGAAAAAAGTTTGAGAACCAGAGGCCTTAAACATTGGCTAGCATCCAAACAACAGTGCTCACATGAATAACTTCCAGCTGGTTAATGTTTGATCATGCTGACTTTGCTTTATAGTTCATGTAAGTTATTAACTGAATATATTGATGCTCTTTTCATCTCTGTATTATTCTATATTTTATTATTTTGGGGATTTCCTCTTTGTTAATTCTTTCCATTTTATTGTTTTTCTCTCTTTTTGATTTGTTTTCTTTTAAAAGCTTCCTATGGACAGGTGTTGAGAACTAGCATGTTTGCTAAAACACTCAAACAATGCATCTGGTTTGTCCAATGTCATTTTGATGTCCAAATCAGAAAAATTCTTAATAAACTAAATTAGAATAAAAAGGTAATAATGTTTTAGTCTCTTCTCTGTGTAACTGTTGATTTACTAAATACTCTGAGAATATGCAATGCTCTGCTGTCAGCCTTTGGAAATCCATTTCTGTTGTACTCATGAATTCCTTTATTAAATGAAACTAAAGACAAACTTGTTATTTTAATAATTTATTTGTAAATTTCTCAAGATAATTGACATGTCCTCTAGCCTGGAAATCCAGACCCTGATATCTAGAACGATAGAGGGTCTGGCCACAATCAATAGTAATTTCCAACTCAAGGGGCGGCTCCTACTCGTGCATTTCAAATGCCACTGCACGCAGTTGGATAGCACTACAACCAATCAGAGCGATGCACAAGGTGACGTAAGCCCCGTTTGTTTAGCGAACAGCTGTTGAACTGTTACATTAAACGTTTGCCGTTGTCGGTCGGCAAAACAGAACATTCCACTTACTTGCTAATGAAAGATTTGAGTGCCGTCTTCCAAATGGTTAAGGGTCGAGGCCAAAGCAGTCTCAAACTCACACAACATATTCGCAGCCATCTTTGATGTTTACTATCACGGCTTCGACGTTGCATGCACGTCACTGTCGTCATCTGGTTACGTCCTTCCCAGAGTACCATATAAAGGGCTCTGGCGCGCCCATATTAGATAGAACCAATTGAAACGTGAGCCCAGATTTCTGGTCTTCTTGATAAAGCTTTAACGGAGCGTGTCCAGACCAACAGGCGCAGCAAATTTAATTTGCCAGCGCCTAGTGGCAGGTCTGGGAATGCCAGGCTACATGTCCTCCACACTAAACATCTGTTTATTTATTTTATTCCACTTTTTACTCTTGAACAATAGAACGATCATGTAACATGCCACGTCTCTTGTGCCATCACTCTTTCCTTGTATTCCAGTTTTCTGTCCAAGGGCGCCATGACCTAGGATTCGTAACAACTATGTTATCCCCAACTGGTGGAATAAGTTTTGCTGCAGTTCTCCCTCAATACAGTCATCAAGTTTACATGTTATTTCCTATAACATGTTTTATGTCCTGTTCTCTAATGAAATAGGGATTTATTTTTAATCACTCAAATCAATTAAACTTTGTACAAAGATAATGCAAATTTAAAGTTCATCTTTTATGAAATTCTATTTTTTTAATTTTGTTAGTGTGTGTCTTTTTCCTGCTGGATAGGTGATTTGACCTACCCTGTGTTTGTTTTCACTTTACGCTGCAGCTCCGACTGAAGAAAGAGTGTCACTGTCGCACGCGTCCCTGTACAGTCTAAAGCAAAATCACTCCATAGAAATCTCCATCGGGATGTTTTTATCATTTCCTGATGATTTTACGTTTGATCGATCATTTATCTGATCAGTAGCGTTGTTCTCAGCCCTCGTGCCGTTTATATGCGGCCACCTTACACATCGTGAACATGCTCTACATTCAGATTAATAAACCTATTGTATTGTATGTATCTCATTATTTATTTATTAACAGGAGTTTTTTAACGTCTGTGCCACTGAACATAGGCTATTTATGTCTGGTTGAAATGTAATTCTGCGGCTGCACGCGATCGTTACTGTTCACTTGCGTGATCACAAAGTCACAGACGAGCCTTGTTCAATAGCCTAATATGAATATAGAAATTATATAATAATCAAAACTGTGATCACTAGAGGACAAGGGATCTGGTAATAAATCAATCAGGATCTACAATGGAAACTGTCACCTTGTGTCAGACGTTAATGCCTTTCACCCCACTTTTTAAAATGAGCTGTATATTTTAATGTGGTGGCACTTTTTGTGTTTTATTTATAAGAGTTTATATTTGTATGTGATTGACCTACTTGTGATAATTGTGAATTAAAGAGACGGATTTCAGAAGATGTACACAAAGCTTTGTTGCTTCATTAATCTTCTACCTCAACATCTACTTTGTACCACCGTCCTGGCCACTTTGGACCCTTAACAAACTGATTTATTTTACTGTCTATTAGCACCATAGCCGGTGGAAACTGTGTTATTATTCACCGCTAGGGGATCGCTGCGAGTAAAACAAAACGAAGAAGAAGCGCTGGGTGATCGCCGCCAGTAAAACAAAACGAAGAAGAAATTTCGTATTTCCGCTCCCCCATGGGTCTGCAGATAGGTGCCTCTCGATGTGAGCGAGCTTTGGAGGATAGATGAACTGCAGAGAACGGAAGAGGCTTTTATTTTGAAGTCTACCTTCCCGGAAAGTGATTGGTTTCACTCCGACTAACTTTAATTGTGACAAAATGGCGTCTGTTGTGTTTCGAGAAAGAGAGAGACAGTTTGTTGCAGATCAAGTATTTGTGACGTTTGTGAGTTTGTAGGAAGAGGTGTGACTGTGTGGAAACGTCTAAAGTGGAAATGGTGAGAGCTTTGGTGAAGCAGCAACTAACATAAATCAGACAATGTCCCTGCGAACACTTCAGGCTTTTATTCTGAAGTCCAGAATTCTTCACGTACCGGAAGTGAGTGTATTTCTCTGACTAACTTGAAATAAAATGGCGTCTGGTCACAACGAGTCCCGCTGTTGAGTCCAGGAATTTTCTCTAAAAACAGCAGCAGTAAGCCATCATAGCCTCTGTATTTCTGGATAAACCTTTCTGAATGGTCACAATGTCTAACGTGGGAATGGTGAGAGCGTGGGTGAATCAGCGACTAACTGCGGCCGCTGAAGAGATATTTCGGCTGTTTGAAAGAACCATAGCAGAGCACGAGGAGGAACGTTGTCGTTTAAAAGAGGACAACGAGCGACAAAGAAAACTACTGGACGCTGTTTTGAAGCCTGAAGTCCGGTTACACAGAGCAGGTCGGTACAGAGTCATTGTTCATGTCAATATAAACCAGTTTTAACGACCGTTAAAAGACAGTTACGTCATTCCCATAGACTCCTGTTGTAATCGGGAAGGGCGGAAGTAACACGAAACATTCAATAATAACGACAAATATTTCAAAACACGTCGTAGTTCCAGCCTAGAACCCCTTTCACTTTTCAGTGTTTCTGAAAACAGCAGTGAGCATAGGCGTGGATTCATGTTAGAAGCGGGAAATGTGTCCTCTTCAAAGCTCATGAAAGACAACCCCCTTCTTCCCTTAGTGGTGAAAACAGTTGGGGGAGGGGGGGCACTTATACGTCCTTCCAGCGCCGTCGTATAGGGGGGGTAAATTATGACGATTATAAGGGCCCACAGCCCGCTAGGGCCCACACAAACCCCCCAGTAGAATCTATGACAAAATGATTATGCATACACTGAATTATTAAATATTCATACGAATCAATCCGAATCAAAACAAAGCCACAAGTCATACAATATTCAAATTTCAATAATTTCAATAACCCCCTTGGCCCCTTCTTAAAAAATGGTTTGGTCCACCCGCAGAGACCCTCGCGTCTCTGAAGAATCTGCCAGCTCCTCGCTGCGCTGTCTGTCTGTGTGTCTCTCAGCGCCGGTGCACAATTACACAAACACAAGCATGCACTCGTGGTGCATCACTCACGGAGGACGAGCGTTTCGGTAAGCTCAGCAGTTAACTAGCTAAACAAATGAAGCTGTCTGTCTTCTAATCGTTCGGCTTAGTTTGCCACGAATTATAAAATAATGCATGTAGCGCTGCTGACTGAGACTAGTGTAGCAGACCCTCCTCCCTATAGCAGTGACATACAGACAAGAGAGGAGAGGAGAAACAGGCCTACTGTCACTGAACCATGTTTTTAATTTTTTTTTAAACTTTCCTCAGTATTCTGATGTCAGAAACAGACTATGATTTTATCTATTTGGACATTATTGAGTTCATTTAAAAACATTTGGAATAAATGCCCTCAGTTGCCCATGCACTGTGTACATTCTATAGCCTATTTCAGCCTCATCTGTGAACAAAAAGAAAGCTGAACAACAGAGTTATTCATGTAAAGTTAAGTGGTTTCTTTAAAGAAAAGAAAATACTATAGAAAGATGACAACTTTGTGGATGTTTATTTGCATAATATTCTATTTTATATTAATATTGTTATGGTAAATATGTCTTTCTTCAATAGCTTCATTTCATTCATCTGACTCTTTAACTGCCATAAATATTATTTCTGTGATTATTTAATATTTTGTTACATTTATGTATTTAATTAGTTTTTCATGAATATTCAGTTTGTAATATTAGGTAGGAACTAAAGTTCAGTTTCCATTGCACATGCACACTTTAAGGTGTTACAGCAAATGCACGTGAGCACAAACGTTTCCCCATGTGTTAATTTGAGAAGTCACTCGTAAATTGAGCAGAGAAGTGATGAAGATATTTTTCCTTTTTCCTTTTTGAACCGGGTATTTTGCAGAAGAAACCTCATTCCCTCACGGTTATGTGCAGCCAGCGAGGTATGTGTATAAAGTGCATAACGTTCATGTTCGGAATATTTGCGTTTACTTTTTACAGTGTATGTATGTTAACGTGTCTATGTTTATATTGTCATTAGGGATGGGCATTTTAAGAAATTCAATTAATCGATCATCGGGAAAATTAACGAGCAATTATCGAGCAATCGTTATCTTTTTTTACATATAAATGCCAACAGAACATCCAAAATACAGCGTTTTTACCATAGACTGTATACAAGAGGTTTTTACTCAATTACATCTTTATTCCAAGATCTTCTAGGCAAACAAATATATTAAGACAAGGCAACTTTTTAAAATAAAATAATAAAATGCGGCGCTGGTTAAAGCCCGAGGCTATAAGCCAATGCTACGATACCTTTAAAGTTTAAACACAAATGCGCCTCCTAAGATGCTGCCAAAGACTGCATAAGGCCACGGCACGTTTCTGAGTGGTAAAGGACCTAACGTTACTTCATCTAATAAACAAAATGTGCAAATTAGTTCCCTGATGAAGGCGAAGTAGGAAAGCATAGATGCTAAAGTTAGCCGCTAATGCTAGCGGCGCTAACGTGAGATATTAAACAGGGTCGGATGTAGGCTTCAATGTACAAGTGGTACATAATTCGGTTTGTTTAAGTGTTGTACAAGGTTTCACAATGCTTAATGAACTTAGTTATTTTCGGTTCTAAAGCTGTCCGGTCCGATGCCAAACTTCGCCCTGTTTAAGTTTTGCCATCTACGCCTGAGCCTGTTCTGTTGTCTTCTACTACTAGGTAAGTATCTCCCCCTGCTGGTAGGATGTTTAATTGCTGCCCATACAGTCTGTATTGCTGTGCTGCCGGACTCACACTGCGCAACACAACGGCTATATGATCGATAACAATTTCACGTGATCGACAATATTCTTAACGAGCAATGATCGATTAATCGATTAATTATGCCCATCCCTAATTGTCATACTGTTTAGTTCGACGGTGGATAATTGCTGTGGATATTGAAGTGGATGATTGGATATGATGACGGTGAGATGACAAGGAGCAGCAATGAAACCATCAGTATCGAGAACCATGGTGTCGTTTATTTCCTGGAGGGAGTGATAGACTCAGTGTCTCCAAATTATTCCAAAAATAAGTAGGCCTAGTACACAGAAAAAAGTTGTTCACACAAAATTCCTCAGATTTTGCCTCATCATTTTCCTCTTAAAGTGCACAAGATTCATGCATTTCACTTTAAAAAGGTAAAAAAAAATCTACCGGGGGGGCATACCCCCGGACCCCCTAGGAGGGTCACGATCTCTGCTGACTACTATTTTACCCAGCTGCACATTGAAGGCTCTAGCAGAAAACACTGCTGCTCCCTTCACCGCATGTCTGATACCCGTTGGAGTGCCCGCATAGTGGCTGTTTAAACAGTTGCAAATCACATACCATCACTCCTAGAAATAAGACAGCTCATAATTTACATAATAAAACTCTGACTTGTTAAGTCGTTGGTTGCAAGAAAGGAAACAAATTGGGTGTACCAGGCACCGTCAAGAACACTGAAAAAACAAGAAAATTGAAGGTGGCAATGAGAGGGCCCACACCGATATTCTTTCAGGGGGCCCAGCATTCCTAGCAACGGCCCTGTGTCCTTCTAACATGTAAACATCATAGATAGCGTGTAGAATTTTTTGACATTTCTGAAAACAGACTTGGTAGAAATTGAATGTAATATTCAGAAGTGTGATTTAATTGATGCATAATCGCTTGACAATACACGTATTGGTTTATTTTATTTCCTTGCATGAGCCTTTTATATTTACATAAGAGCGGGACTTGGCACCACGGAGGCCGCCATTTTGCACTGCTATGATTCAACACTAGCACAGATGCACGACAAATATCAAATTAACGTCATATGCATTTTTGTGGTTGTCCTGGTTTGAAACTTTTTTATTAAGTAATTTCAAAATTTCTGAAAAACAAAACATGCAATAATTAAATCTCCCACACAGTAATAGCAAGGTATAATTGCATGTTACTTATATAGTGTTATAAAATAATTGTGAGGTTTTTTTCTTTCAATTTTACTACTTGAGTCTAGAAAATTCCCTTATAGGCCTAATTTATACGTGCATATTTTATCTATTTACAATTTTCCAAGAACATAGAACAATTGTCTCGTGGATAGAACATCCTTATTGACTTTAAAGTGCATCGGAATGATGCATTTTACATTAGAATATTTAAAAAATCTTCCAGGGTAACCCCCCCTCTGAACCCCCCATAGAGAAGCAACATCACCACCACACCCTAGCCTTCTATCACAGCTAATATCTCATTATGCTTTCCATATAACTGTGAGGGAGGTTAAAGTCTTGCACATTCTTGGGTGCTTTTGTCTGCATGTACAGTCAAAACCGAAATTATTCAAACCCCTGGCAAATTTTTACTTAAAGTTACTTCTATGAAACCAGCTTTCTCTTGATTGGAAATGACACAAGCTTCTCCCAAAAGATAATAAGACGATGTACAAAACGCATCGTTGTGGAAAAAATTGGCATGTCCAAAATGAATGAGTTGGAACATTTGTCATTTTGTAGTTTCTAAACCTACAATAACTGCAAATCAGGCATGTTTTATGCAAACAAAAATCATGTAAAGAACTTTAACAGCACTTAAAAAAGCATTGGTCTCATTGGACACCTCTGGCCCATTTATTGAGATCTACATGCAGGCTGTAAAGATGATCCTCTGATAACTGCTGCTGATGTTTGAGTTGACCTGCACATTAACTGGTAGTAGAAGGCTACTAGCAGCAGAGCTAACGTTAGCATCCTCGCTATTGGTGCTAGATTTATGTTGCGTGGATTTTAAAAAAGGCAGATATTTTCGCTGCTTTTCAGACGGTTGGGGTCTACTAATTTATTCGTTGTCTTTTGGACTTTCTGTTGCACCAACGTACCGTGTGTAGTTCTCTTCTCTACCTCTCTGACTGGGTGTGTGTGCCCACCGGTGTTGTGCGGAGTCTGCGTGTGTGTGTGTGTGTGTGTGTCGGCAGTGGAGCCCCGTCCCCCTTCACAAAACGGAGCAGAGGAGAGCACAGACTCAAACTACTCGCACATAAATTAGATAAATAACATAAGCGTTTATTTGATAATTAGCACTAGTTCTATATGAAAATATACCTTAGATAGATGACTTGCATTTGGCGCTATAAAAGAATAAATAAAAAGTATTATTATTATTTTAATTTTTTCAATAATTTCAGCGGAGACTCAAGGTTGCCTGGTCGGGCAAGCGGGTTGTCATAGTTACTAGCCCGACGTGGCGTTTTACTTGCCCCAGTATGTCGGGTAATCCTTATTGTCGAGCCCTGGCCCTTCTCAATAGTTAATAGAAAAGCCTTTATTGGCTATTACAGCAATCAAACACTTCCTATAATTGCTGGCCAGCTTTAGGGCTTACACCAAACTTTTTTACGTCCAGATTAGGGGTAGGAATTGATAAGAATTTAACAATTCCTTATCGATTCTCTTATCGATTCTCATTGGGTGAGAGAATAAGTACACATTAGTTTGTTTGTATTATCTCTCTTTAATATCTGATCAGAGGTGTGTCTAGTCTGTGCCTTGAAAGATTATCAAGAGTAGGCTACTTGAGGATTAGGAAATTGTCAATTTTCACATTAATTGGTCCAGACAAAAAAAATTATGTTTGGCTTTGAAGCCCAAATGCCATTATGTGCCCTAAAAACTAAAAACACAGACTGAAAACAGTCAAGGAAGAGCTTGTGCCTTTTGGAATATTAACAGTGCTCATTTGCACTTGAAACAAAATTCAACTGGCATAATAAATACAAACAAGTCTTTTGAAAAGATAAGACCAACTATCAACTTTGGCAAATGAACCATTTTTATGCAGAAAAATCATCATGTTTGCCCTCTCAGGAAGGATACGAGATATTTAATGTATGTTAAGTGTTATTATATGATGATTGCGCCCTTACTCTGAAAGGCAAGTGATGTCACTACGTTCAAGTCAAGGAACCCTTTCTTTATAGGTCTGTGGAAGGAACGCCTCAGGTCAAACTGTCACGTTGTACGTTGTTGTTGAACTGACTGCACAGTAGACAGTCATGTAGGCTATTCAAGAAGAGAATAATATTCGGCATAAAGGCTAAAAGAGAATGTATCGCTTTGCTTATTCTTCACCACGCCAGCGACGAGGAGTCACCGCTCCATCTCAGCTTTACAATGTACGCTGTTCTTATGTGCAGCGCAGTGGCGGTTTCTCCCGGAGGCCAAGGGAAGCCAGGCTTCCTGTTTGTTAGGCTGTAGTTGTCATCCAATAAAAAAATAATATTAACAGTTTCGGTAATTCTTTGGTGCTGTGTTGCTGTCATTTCTTCCCCATTTTTCTCCTCTCATTGAGCATTTCACAATGTGCAAAACAGCGCCCCTATACAGTTACATTCTGAAGACGCGGCGAAACACGATACTGCACACTGTATGTTCGCGAGGAAACCCTTAGTGAAAAAAAGAAAGAAGGATTGACCAATCAGGTGAGGCTATTGTCATGACACTGCCCTCCTGTGATTGGTCAGGAGGGTGTCATGAGGGTGCCAAGGGAAGCCACTCGGCCCTTGGCTTCACACCAATTAAATCAAAGCATCATTATCAATGTCACTGAAATGTAACAACAATAACAATAGGGGGAGATTAGCATGTTTGCATTGTTATCATATTAGCAAGAACAGTTATGGAGGGTGGAAATTTAGCTGGTAGCGGCAATCTTCAGCTGATGGCCTTCCTCTACAAATAGTGAGTAAAATACACACCTTCTCCCGGCGTGGGTTAACTGTTCCCTTAACTGTCCGTGTAGCTATGTGTGTTATGTTTTGTGTTATTTTATTGCTGAATGTGCCTTGATTGCCTGGATTAAGTTGCATTGGTAGGCCTACTGTATATCCACTGAAGTTGATCTGGGTTGTCTTAAGTAAGTAGTGTTGTATAATGAACATTTGGCCTAGTTCTTAAATGAAAAGGATGCATAGAAAGTATGTGTGTATGTCAAGCACATACAACTGATTGTGTGAGTCGTGTCTCACATGAACGTGAAACTTAAAATAGCCTAAAACGTCCCCTAATTATATTGTGAATGAATTCAAATCTGTATTGGGCATTAAGCGGCTAGTTGTGCATTCCGGTCGGGTGGGGGGGTGCATTTATAATAAAATGTATAATTTAATAAGACGATTAAGAGAGAGAGAGAGATTACAGGCGTGTGTAAATCCTGGTAAAGTGACCAGGCGCTATAGTAGCTCTGGTAGTTACATTAAATACAAGCTGCGACGTAGCCTACTCTTTTCTGTCCCCCACCTTCCAACATGTATTAAAGGTGTTGTCTCACTTGGCTTCCTCAAAAAAAAATCCCCACGCCACACCACTGGTGCAGCGCGGTGTTTATTATTAATATAACGGCCCGTCATCAGACACGTAGCGGATGGTTTTATACACATCGATCGCTCCATCAAGTAATACAAGGCAGAGCTTTTTAACAGCTGATGAACGAGAGTAAACAGCCGGCCTTAAGGCAGCGCTCAAGAAATCGTTTTTGCTTTGCTTTATGCTGCTCTCGCCTTTTTATGTATCTCCCTCTTTTATCAGCCTACACCTAGGCCTACACACGTTCATTCTCATACATTGTATGTTCTAATCCAAGTGATGGGCAATTCTGGTGCCGACTAGTAAGGCAGCGGACATTTGAATGTTTAACCGTCAGGATCGCAGTCTGCGCTCGTGCTTGTGCACGTGTCGTTTGATAAAATGGAAACTTTACAATTGTTGCAAGTGGCCATATTGTCACCTTTTTGCTTGAATTACAACCAAACTTTAGAGCACTTCTGCCTCGACGCCATGTTTGCTGCGTTCTGAACCAAAACAAAGCAGTGCGTGTGTGAGGTCATGACGCATTTGCAACGAGCGGAACCGTTAAGCAGAACCGTTAAGCAGTCATGTTAACGATTCCAAGGAATTGGTTCACTAGGCACCGGTTCTGAACAAGAACCGGTTCTCGATTCCCATCCCTAGTCCAGATGGTGCGACCGGTCCCTCTACATTAAAGTAACAGTTGGTCCTGATCCACAATCAATCAATCAAGTGAGTGAGGGGACAATTGAGCAGGAGATTGGCCGGAGAATCGAGTTAACACTGCTGACTGACTGACTGTAGCAGGTCATCTGGAGATATTCACAGATTTTGACAAGAAGCGTTCTCATTGCTCTCACATCTGCATGTGCCCAACCCTCATCCTCACTCTGTCTGTCTGTTTCAGTTTTACCTTCAGACGTCCAGAAAGTGATCGTCAGTGAAGAGCATCAGGAGTGGAGCCCCATTCTAGAGCCAGAGCATCCACACAGTCTGAAGCAGGAGGAGCCATCAGAGCCCCCACGCATTAAAGAGGAACCAGAGGAACTGTGGAGCAGTCAGGAGGGAGAGCAGCTTCAAGATATCACCAAGTTCCCCTTCACTCCTGTCCCTGTGAAGAGTGAAGATGATGAAGAGAAAGCTCAGTCCTCTGAACACATGGAACAAACTTCTACCATCTCACACACACTTGTAGAAGACAGATTTAGTGAATCTTCTAAGGAGAGCTCACAGCCTGGTTCTAATCCAGCTACACACTCACATCCAGATCCATGTTTAGGGCCGGTCAGTGAAGAATCTTCTGAAGCAGAGACAGAGCAAAGTGACTGTGATGAGAGCAGTAGGGAAGCACACATTCAAGCCGTGAAAAGGCCTTTTAGTTGCTCTGAGTGTGGCCAGAGATTCGGCACAAAGCCTCACCTGAAAGAACACATGAGAATCCACACGGGAGAGAAACCGTTCCCCTGCTCCTTCTGCGGGAAGAGATTCTCTCAAAAAGGAAACTCAGTGAGGCACATGAGACTTCACACTGGGGAAAAACCGTTCCGCTGCTCCGTCTGTCAGAAACACTTCAGAACAATCGGAGATGTCAACAGACACATGAGGATCCACACGGAGAAGAAGAAAAAGAGTAAAAGTCGCTCAAGACCAGAATTAGTTACTCATGATAAATCTGAGGAAGCTGAGACAGTTAAGGAGTCACTTGTGGATTCAAACAATATATGGACGCACACAGGAGAGGAAAAGATTCAAACTCACACGAGTGCAGATTTAGAACAAGTCAGTAGCTCAGAACATGACCCAGTGGCTCACGATGTATCTGTAGAAGTTGAGACAGAAAATGAGACGGCTGAGCATGTTTCTGTGAGTAACAAAGACAAGGGGTCATTAAATTGCTCCGATTGTGGGCGAACGTTCTGTCGTCGCGATCATCTGTTAATCCACATGAGAACACACACGGGAGAGAAACCATTCAAATGCTCATTCTGTGACAAAGGTTTTAGTCAGAAAGGAGATATGCAGCTTCACCTTCGGATCCACATGGGGGAGAAACCGTTCGGATGTCCGTTCTGCGATAAACGATTTTCCCAAAAAAGACGCATGACGCTGCACATGTCTGTCCACACGGAGGAGAAGCGCTTCAGCTGTGGAGCCTGTGGTAAACGCTTCCCCTGGTTCACGCAGCTTAAAACACACAGCTGTGTCAGCGAGTCGTCATCACAACCGCTACAAAGAGAAAAAAATAAAGTTCCTAAGGAGGAAGCATTCGGCTGTACAGAGTGTGGCAAGACGTTCAGCTTAAAGAGCACTCTGAAAATACACACGAGGATTCACACCGGAGAGAAACCGTTCAGCTGCTCTGTCTGTAAGAAAAGCTTCAAACAGAATGCTCATCTGACCGAGCACATGACTATTCACACCGGAGAGAAACTCTATAAATGCACTGTGTGTGGGAAAGGATTCAACAAGAAGTTACTGGTGAAAAAACACACCTGTGTTTTAGCCTCCAGTGTAGGAGTTAATGTTTAAAAAGAAGAAAATAATATCCATAAAGATGTAAAGCATGTAAGCAACTTCACAACATAGACCTGGCATTTTTTAAACTGAACGAGTCTGAGTTTTAAGCTCTTATATAATAATGGCCAAACTTACATCATTAGAATATCTTGTACATAGACTTCTTCTATATTCCTCCAGACTCTGTGACTGTTTCCTTCTGTGTGCTGAAGAACAGATATAACTGTCTTTGTGAACACACGCTTTGTGCCCACGCTTTAGGCCACTGAGCTGTCTATCACCAAGATGAACATTTGATCACATGCTGGTGGAACAGTAAAGATGTGACAAACATACGGAAGAGTATTAGGGCCACAGGGAAGAACAAAAATTAGAACAGGATTTTTTATTCAAAGAGGAATTATTTTATGAGGATTTTTTTCTTTTTGGAGGAAGATTTTTTTATTTTTTTTTTGGGGGGGGGGGTTTCTTTAAGTCCACATTTTCAGACTACATCAAACAGCTAATATGACTGCCTCAACAAAACGCCTTTTGTAGGTGAACTGGTGAAACTGTACTTCACAATGGGCTTTAGTAACAAAGAAATGATTTGTCTTTTAGCTCATAAACACGGTGTAGTGGTCAGTATCAGGACTTTGAAACCCCCCCCACCTAAAAAAAAAAAAAATCTTCCTCCTAAAAAAAATTTCCTTATACTCTTACCGCACATACAGCGTAAGACTAAAAAAAGTACAAAATAAAATCCATCTATGATTTTCTAACTTTTTTCGTTGAGTTCTTGGTAGAAATGGTCAAACTCTTGGGGCACTTGTAATACATCATACATACATCTTCAACCGCTTATCCGAAATCGGGTCGCGGGGGCAGCAGCTTGAGCAGGGAACCCCAAACTTCTCTTTCCCGGGCCACATCAACCAGCTCTGACTGGGGGATCCCGAGGCGTTCCCAGGCCAGTGTGGAGATATAATCTCTCCACCTAGTCCTGGGTCTTCCCCGAGGCCTCCTTCCAGCTGGACGCTCCTGGAACACCTCCCTAGGGAGGCGCCCTGGGGGCATCCTTACCAGATGCCCGAACCACCTCAACTGGCTCCTTTCAACGCAAAGGAGTAGCGGCTCTGCCCCGAGTTCCTCACGAATGACTGAGCTTCTCACCCTATCTCTAAGGGAGACGCCAGCCACTCTCCTGAGAAAACCCATTTCGGCCGCTTGTACCCGCGATCTCGTTCTTTCGGTCATTACCCAGCCTTCATGACCATAGGTGAGGGTAGGAACAAAGATCGACCGGTAGATCGAAAGCTTTGCCTTACGACTCAGCTCTCTTTTCGTCACAACAGTGCGGTAAAGCGTATGCAAAACCGCCCCTGCTGCTCCGATTCTCCGGCCAATCTCACGTTCCATTGTTCCCTCACTCGAAAACAAGACCCCGAGGTACTTGAACTCCTTCACTTGGGGTAAGGACTCATTCCCTACCTGTAGCAGACAATCCATCGGTTTCCTGCTGAGCACCATGGCCTCAGATTTAGAGGTGCTGATCCTCATCCCAACCGCTTCACACTCGGCTGCAAACCGATCCAATGAGAGCTGAAGGTCACAGGCCGATGATGCCATCAGAACCACATCATCCGCAAACAGCAGAGATGAGATCTTCAGACCACCAAACTGCAACCCCTCCCCACCACGACTACGCCTTGATATCCTGTCCATAAATATCACAAACAGGATTGGTGATAAAGCGCAGCCCTGGCGGAGGCCAACCCCCACCGGAAACGAGTCCGACTTACTACCGAGAACCCGTACACAGCTCTCGCTTTGAGCGTACAGAGATTGGATGGCCCTGAGAAGAGACACCCTCACCCCATACTCCCGCAGCACCCCCCACAGTATCTCCCGGGGAACCCGGTCATAAGCTTTCTCCAGATCTACAAAACACATGTAGACTGGATGAGCAAACTCCCAAGCTCCCTCTAGGATCCTTGCGAGAGTGAAGAGCTGGTCCGTTGTTCCACGGCCAGGACGGAATCCGCATTGTTCCTCTTCAATCTGAGGTTCGACTATCGGCCGAACCCTCCTTTCCAGCACCTTGGAGTAGACTTTGCCGGGGAGGCTGAGAAGTGTGATACCTCGGTAATTGGCACACACTCTCTGGTCCCCCTTTTTGAAAATAGGAACCACCACCCCGGTCTGCCACTCCTTCGGCACTGTACCCGACTTCCACGCAATGTTGAAGAGGCGTGTCATCCAAGACAGCCCCTCCACACCCATTGCTTTCAGCATTTCTGGACGGATCTCATCAACCCCCGGGGCTTTGCCACTGTGGAGTTGTTTGACTACCTCAGTGACTTCCACCAGGGAAATTGACGATGATCCCCCATCAGCCTCCAGCTCTGCCTCCAACATAGAGGGCGGGTTAATCGGATTCAGGAGTTCCTCAAAGTGCTCCTTCCACCGACCGACCACCTCCTCAGTTGAGGTCAACAGCGTCCCATCCTTACTGTACACAGCTTGGATGGTTCCCCGCTTCCCCCTCCTGAGGTGCCGGACGGTCTTCCAGAAACACTTTGGTGCCGACCGAAAGTCCTTCTCCATGGTTTCTCCGAACTTCTCCCACACCCGCTGCTTTGCCTCTGTCACGGCAGAGGCTGCAGCCCTTCGGGCCTGTCGGTACCTTGCAACTGCCTCAGGAGTCCCCCGTGATAACATATCCCGGAAGCACTCCTTCTTCAGTCGGACGGCTTCCCTGACCACCGAGGTCCACCACGGCGTTCGAGGGTTACCGCCCCTTGAGGCACCTAAGACCTTGAGACCACAGCTGCCTGCCGCGGCTTCAGCAATGGAAGTTTTGAACATCGACCACTCGGGTTCAATGCCCCCAACCTCCACAGGGATGCTAGAAAAGCTCTGCTGGAGGTGCGAATTAAAGATCTCTTGAACAGGGGCCTCCGCCAGACGTTCCCAGTTCACCCGCACTACCCGTTTGGGCTTACCAGGTCTGTCCAGAGTCTTACCCCACCCTTTGACCCAACTCACAACCAGATGGTGATCAGTTGACAGCTCTGCCCCTCTCTTCACCCGAGTGTCCAAAACATGCGGCCTCAGATCAGATGATACGATCACGAAATCGATCATCGACCTTCGGCCTAGGGTGCTCTGGTACCATGTACACTTATGAGCATCCTTATGTTCGAACATGGTGTTCGTTATAGACAAACCATGACCAGCACAGAAGTCTAACAACAAACGACCGCTCGGGTTCAGATCGGGGAGGCCGTTCCTCCCAATCACGCCTCTCCAGGTGTCTCCATCATTGCCCACGTGCGCGTTAAAGTCTCCCAGCAGAACTATGGAGTCCCCTACCGGAGCCCCATGCAGGACTCCGTTCAGGGTCTCCAAGAAGGCCGGATACTCCGAACTGCTGTTCGGTGCATACGCACAGACAACAGTCAGAGTCTTCCCCCCCACAACCCGGAGGCGTAGGGAGGCGACCCTCTCGTCCACCGGGGTAAACTCCAACGTAGTAGCGCCCAGCCGGGGGCTCGTGAGTATCCCCACACCGGCCCGGCGCCTCACACCTTGGGCAACTCCAGAGAAAAATAGAGTCCAACCCCTGTCCAGAAGTACGGTTCCAGAACCAAGACTGTGCGTGGAGGTCAGCCCCACCAGATCTAATTGGTAGCGCTCCACCTCCCGCACCAGTTCCAGCTCCTTCCCCCACAGCAAGGTGACGTTCCACGTCCCCAAAGCCAGCCTCTGCCGCCCGGGTCTGGTCCGTCGTGGTCCCCGCCCTTCACTGCCACCCATAAGGCACTATGGGTGGCATATGTTTAAGTGTCACTTGTAATAGTGACACTTAAATATATATATATTACAAATACCGGCATTTTTTTTCCTGAAGCTAAGTCTGCTATGCTGTGGATAAAGTTATATGGACGTCCTCATACCCAGTTAAACTTATTCCTTTGCCAAATTTTAATGTGCTTCTCCTTTTGCACCACTTCACCCAGAAATGCAAAAATTAATTAAAAGATGCGTCCCTACAGGGAATGGTGTTCTATAACTCTGCCTAGCAATCCTCCACATGGTGGCGCTGTTATTAAGCTCCTAAGGAACAAAGTGTGAGAGGCCACGCCCCTCACAGCCATTAGAATACATTACATCATCATGTGATAAAACAGAAGAAAATGTTTCTGATTATTGATGTTTTTATTTTTACAGACCAAACTGATGTGAGGAGACATCACTAAATATCACTTATTATTTTTAAATAAATCAAATATTATAAATGCTTATTGAAAAAGGTATCTGGGATCTGTGCAAGATGAGGAGTGGACGGAGACACATGAGATGGAGGTTATGGGGGGGTTCATTAATATACAGGGTGTGATTGGCTGTTGTTCAGCAGCAGTAGCTTGCTGTAAATCATAAAAGGAACAGAAATAAAGTGCAAACTTTTGGGGGAAACATAAATCGAACCAATATGAAATGAACAAACAGGCAAGGTGATACAAAGGAAATCAAATTAGAACTAATGACTCGCTGGTCAAACCCTCTGCAGTCCTGTCAGGCCACAGGCAGGAACACAGAACGTATTGAGGTTAGTTTGTACTCACGTTTGTTCTGAACTACGCTAGGGGAGAGGAGAGCCAGTGGCATGGCTGTTGATCCAACCTGTGTGTCAGTGTGGACTGCAAGATAAAGGGTACTCAAGCTGTGTGTGTGTGTGTGTGTGTGTGTGTGTGTGTGTGTGTGGCCAGCAGCTGCTCTCCATCAGGGCTGATTGAGTGTCTGCATATGGCAAGGGGCGTGGCCTTGGCAGAGTGGATTGCAGGGCAGAGTTGGGCCTTTTTCTACACTTGTATTTATCTTGAGTTCCTTTTTAAAATGTAATCTTAAGTTTCAGCATTAACAATGTCAGTCATGAATCCTGGTGCTTGTTTTTCTGTTTATTTTATTCTCTAAATAAATCACTAACAGACACACTTTCTGCTTTGTCTTTCTCTGATTGGTTTTCTGTTTCCGCTTCTTTTTTTACATTTGAATAAAAAAATGTAATATTTAACACAAACTTCCCCACATTAACCAGATAAATGTCAACAGCAACTTTATAAGTGCAGGCCCACATTAGTGCCAATTTACCATATATTGTACATGTAGAAAGAAACCCATATATAGTCAAATTAGAGGGGTGCTACACTCATTTTAATGCAGGGGGAAAAGACACTAAAGATATTTTTTCTTTTTCTTGAAATTTTGTCAGCCCTAAAACTGTCATAGAAAATAACCATCAAATTAAAAAAAAAAAATATTTAGTTTGGTAACTGCTGACACTTGTTACATTTCTATGAAGAACATTATATCACCCAGTCCCAATGTCTCTTTCTGTAGTACAGTAGATAAGAGAATACTTCACACGTCCGGTCAGGTGCGTAGGAGAGTAAATCTAAACACCTGATGAAGGTCTAACACCGACACGTTGCAGCTTTTTAACAATTAAATTTTTGTTTTTATGTGCAGGAGTCTTTCTGTTTTAAAGCAGCAAAGAAGAAACCAACTGTAACAAAAGAACGATGTCAGAATCTTTATTTGACCAACAGGTGTCAGGGCTTTAAGATGCTTTTTAATTTATGCCTGACAAATTGAAACACATTACACATTTCATATTATGAATTCATGATTTAAGGCGAGACGCTGCAGGCAAAAAGAGTTTTCTCAAGCGCTGGTCATTATAGATTTTTGTCTATTCATCTTCATACTCGTATAATCAAAGGTCCAACATGTACATTCAGGTGTTTATTTGACTAAACCTTGTCTGTTTGCGTCTGTATATTTCTCCTATACAACCATCTTTAACGGACATCATCTCAACATTGTTTTTTTTTTCAATGCTCTGACCAAAAATCTCAACTTCTAACTAAACTTTCCATTATCATTCTCAGCACTATTCTGAAGGTTATTTTAGAAGGATTTGTTCATATGAGGTTCATTGTCTGATTTATGAGACAGTTTCTTCTTATAAACATGCTGAAAATGCATTTTTTAGACCTGTACATAGCATTTTTTGATTCATAAAATGAAAAAAGGCTGTTTCCAAAATCTGTTCTGTGAAAACTTTGGACTCTAATATGTTGTAAAAATGAAATAAACATTTTAACTCTGGCTTAACCATATACCGTATTTTGTTTTTTAAAGAAATGCAAATTTACACATTATTAGTTAAATATTGACACATTTACATATTATTGAAAAAAAATATACAAAAAAAGAAATGAATGACAGTAATCTACTGACAAAGTTTCGTGATGATTTCTTTAAGTTAAACATTTGACCTGCAGTGTCTTGTCATAATAAAAGCACTGACAGAAGTTGATTTACATTATGACAACTGGATTAATAACACACTTGATATCATAATCTTTTCACACACTGACTGTGTTCACTGGCTCCTCTTCTTGAACTTTTTCTGGACTGTTCTCTGCCGTCTCCCGGCCTTGTTCACTATCTGCGGTGTGCAGTTTCATATGTCTCTTCAAATGTCCCGTAACAGTGAAACATTTACCACACACAGAGCAGCTGAATGGTTTCTCCCCAGTGTGGACCCTCATGTGGATCTTCAGACTGCCCTTCTGCGCACAGCTCTTCCCACACACCGTGCAGCTGTATGGTTTCTCTCCTGTGTGGACTCTCATGTGTTTGGTGAGGTCGCCCTTCTCCGCGCAACACTTCCCACAGAACGGACAGCCAAAGGGTTTCTCCCCTGTGTGGACTCTCATGTGCTTCTTTAAGTCAGTTTTCTGAGCGCAGCCTTTCCCACACACGGTGCAGCTGAACGGTTTCTCCCCGGTGTGGTACTTCATGTGTCTGCTCAGATGTTCCTTAGATACATAGATAGATTAGATTAGAACAATTAATTGATCCTATTTCATTTTTACCTTATCCATAATCACACAAACAACATCCAAAATGCTACACGTCAAAAACACATATAGTAGACAGAGGAAGTACATATGATAAGGTTAAATGAATAGCAATAAAATAGATGATAGACATTGTTACATCATGTATTATCACTAGGGCTGAGTATCGTTCAAAAATGTCCTATATCGACACAGATACCAAAACCTTGACCTCCATATCTGTTCCAGAAAGACACTTTTTTAGTGATTTATGGAAATAAATTTTGACAAGATGACATTACACATTATGAGTTTTATTATTCAGCTCCTTGGCATTTTTCCATAATATATATAAAATCTATATAAATCAAAGTTTAAATCATCTAAAATGGAACCAACTGACGTCAGATTAGCACAAATGGCCGATCTCCTGAGCCACTAGAGCTCCAACTACCACGCATGCATGCGTGCGTGCTTAAGGTTCACTGATGCATTCCGCCTAGCCCATGTTGTAACCTAATGTATTGTTCCTGAGTGCCTCTACACAGCCAATCACCAGCACTTTTAGATCCTGGCACATCAAGCATGCTGCATGCTGATTAGCTTGCTGACAACAATACTCAAAGTGTTTCAATACTTGATAGTATCAAGTCTGTGCTAAAAAAGTATTGAACTTTGATACCCAGCACTAATAGTCATGTAAAGGTACTGTCAAAAAAATGTTGCTTGAAATGACTACCATCTGAGTTTTATAAACTAATCAAACATTAGGACTACCTTGACATGGAAGCTCTTGTTGCACAGGGTGCATGTGAATGGTTTCTCTCCGGTGTGGATCCTCATGTGTCGCGTCATGTTGCCCCGCCCACTGAAGTTCTTCCCACAGAACACACAGCTGTACGGTTGCTCCCCTGTGTGACAGCGCATATGAGCCGTCAGCGAGCCGCTGTCTTTGAAGCTTTTCTCACAGCCTGTACAAGGAAACGGTCTCTCTCCGGTGTGGTCCCTGATGTGGCGGTTTAGATTCCCTTTGAGGCTGAATCTCTTCCCGCAGTAGGAGCAAGGGAACGGTCTCTCTTTAGGAGAAGACCCAACGTCACTGTCCGGAGCTTCACCGCTGGCTTTATTATGACCATCGTCTTTGTCTGTTTGTGTAGTCCAATCACCATCACTCAAGTCAGTCTCAGAATCATCGGAGTTCTCTCCGCTCACCGGTCCTAGATGTGTATCAGGATGTGAGCTACTGGCTGGACTAGAAGCAGGGTGTGAGCTCTCCTTAGAAGCTTCACCAACATCTCCTAAACGTGTATGTGTGTGTGAGAATGTGGTCGTTCTCATGTCTTCAGTCTCAGAGGAGGAGGTGGTGGTAAATGGTTTTAAATGTAGATCTGGATGTGAGTGTGTAGCTGGATTAGAACCAGGCTGTGAGCTCTCCTTAGAAGATTCACTAAATCTGTCTTCTAAATGTGTGTGTGAGATGGTAGTTTGTTCCATGTGTTCAGAGGACTGAGGTTTCTCTTCATCATCTTCATTCTTCACAGGGACAGGAGTGAAGGGGAACTTGGTGATATCTTGAAGCTGCTCTCCCTCCTGACTGCTCCACAGTTCCTCTGGTTCCTCTTTAATGTGTGGGGGCTCTGGTGGCTCCTCCTGCTTCAGACTGTGTGGAGGCTCAGGCTCTAGAATGGGGCTAAACGGTTCTTCTTTGGTTTCCATTAGCTGATGGACATCTGTAGAAAACTCTGAAACACACACACACACGCACAGACACATGCACACACACACGCGCACACGCACGCACACACACACACACACACACACACACACACACACACACACACACACACACACACACACACACACACACACACACACACACACACACACACACACACACAGAGGGAAAAGGTTAGTGGCGTTATTGGATAGCTCAGTAGGTTCAACCCCTGACCTTGGTTTCGGGAAATGAACTGGAGTCTGTGAATGTGAACAAAACAAGTAAAGACACATTTCCTGCTTCACCCGGCGATGCTTAATCCAGAAGGTCTAAAGGCAACGCTCACAAACTGTGTGTTCTTTCAAATAAAAGATTCTAGGTTCCTCCCAGTAACCATGAGGTCTCTGGTTCCTCCCAGTAACCATGAGGTCTCTGGTTCCTCCTCCCAGTAACCATGAGGTCTCTGGTTCCTCCCTGAAACCATGAGGTCTCTGGTTGGATCCCCGGCACTGGACAGGAGGGTGTTAGTAGTAAAACTAGTGATGGCTGATGTTGTAGTTTTTATATTGCACTGACTGGAGACAGACCATTCTGGTGTTTTGCACCAGTTTCTCGTTTGTATAGAAACAAATAAATAAATAAAAGATGAACATAATCAAATGTGTTGGAAGTTCTTAATCTGTTTCTTTGGTTATTTTTTATTTTTTTAATTTAAAGATGGTATTTTTATTCATTTATTTAACTTTTATTTATCCTCGAGAGACCAATTTACAATGACGTCGAGTTATTGACATATTTCTTTTTTGGTGAGCATGTTAAAGGTAAAAACTAGAATATCAAAAAAGGTCATTTCCCCCCTAATTTATTTAAAATAGTGAAACTCAAGGGAAATGAATCTATAATAAACATTCCTTTCATAAGGTTAACGTTACTGTATTAGAAATCCTTTTTAAATTGGTTTTATATAATATTCTAATATATTTTGAGAGACTGGATTTTTTTATTTGATGAGCTGTAAGCCGAAATCATCTACATTAAAACCAAAGAAAGGCCAGACATATTTCCCTTTGTTTTTTTAAATATTTTTTTGAATGAAATGTGTCAGAGAGGGGAATGACATGCAGAGAACGGCCAGGCTGGATTCTAACCCGGGTCTGCTGTGAAGAGGACAGACAGACAAACAGACAGACAGACAGACAGACAGACAGACAGACAGACAGACAGACAGACAGATAGAGAGGGGAATGACATGCAGAGAACGGCCAGGCTGGATTCTAACCCGGGTCTGCTGCGAAAAGAACCACACTTCCAAGGCATTAATATTCTGAAGGTTTAAATAGTAAAACTGAGCCGATATTTGGATCCGAATGTAAACCAGCTGTTGTTCGGCCAGCGTTTATAAACTACATCTCCCATGATGCTTTGCGGCATCTACTGCCTCTGTTAATGGATGGTGGTTGTTGTTGTTAGCTGCTAACCGCTGCTAACAAAGCGTCTGTTGTTCTATCTTTGGTTTTGAATGAAGATATGTCTCTATTCACTGTCCAGTTCTGTGTCTGACGTCACTGTATCCCAGACGGTGGGGGAATTACGTCACAGAAACGTATCAATGTGATAGAAATGGTGATTTTCTCTCTGGGCCGCTGCTAGCTGTTGTTAGCATGTTAGCCTAGCTGGTGCTGCGGGGCCCTTTAGCGTGAGGTACCCACCGTGTCTGAGCACCCGGACCTGGGGCTGCAGCACCGCCTCCAGCAGCCTCCTCTGCCGGATCATCTCCCTCTCACACCGCTCCGTCCGCTCCTCCAGCTCCGCCACGGTTTGCTCCAACAGGCCGACTATGTGCTCCTCTGCTGCGGCTAGCCTTTCGCCCAGCACCGCCCTCAGTAGCGACACAACCATCACAACCACTGGGGCTTTTTCACCAGCATCAGCGGACCATTCGCCTTTTTCCACCCGGGAAACGACGTCTTCAGCGGCGGTGGAGAGGCGCTGGTGGACGGAGAGGCGGAGGAGCTCCAGGCTGGCCCGCATCCTGATCGTGGACTTATTTATGGGGTTTAATGTGTTGTTATAGTGGCGGAGGTAACATCCATAGACCGTATGTATATAAAGGCCTATTTACTGTATATAAAGGTGTTATGGCCTTTCTGAGGGACAAAGACAGAGCAGCGGCCCTGGACAGCGACGTAAACACACTGACCGAGTTCCGTCCGTGACGCGGTGAACAGTGAACTCTGCTGGACGGGAGGAGAACTGCAACTATCAATGCAGTTACTCTACATGTAATTCTCAGAGTAACCTGGAACTAGCCTGGAAATCCAGACCCTGATATATTGAACGATAGAGGGTCTGGCCACGATCAATAGTAATTTCCAACTCAAGGGGCGGCTCCTACTCGTACATTTCAAATGCCACTGCAGGCAGTTGGATAGCACTACAACCAATCAGAGCAACATATTAAGCCCCGTTTCTTTAGCAAACAGCTGTTAAACTGTTAAATTAAACGTTTGCCATTGTCGGTCGGCAAAACAGAACATTCCACTTACTTGCTAATGAAAGATTTGAGTGCCATCTTCCAAATCGTTAAGGGTCGAGGCCAAAGCAGTCTCAAACTCACACAACATATCCGCAGCCATCTTTGATGTTTACTATCACGGCTTCGACGTCGCATGCACGTCACTGTATAAGGGGCTCTGGCGTGCCCATATTAGATAGAACCAATTGAAACCATAGCCAGATTTCTGGTTTTTCTTGATAAAGCTTCAACGGAGCGTGTCCAGACCAACACATGCAGCAAATTTAATTTGCCAGCGCCTAGTGGCAGGTCTGGGAATGCCAGGCTAACCTGGAACCAAAAGTAAGACTAGAATATGTTTGTAAACCAAACTGTGGGCCCTGCTGCTGTAAACAACAACAGTGAAACAGTAACTTTTCAGGAAGCTTTCTAACTTCAAACAGTGTTCCAGGGATCATATTTTCCTGTGAGGAAAGTTTGTTTATTCAGTTATAAGAATAAACCTTAGAAAATGTTTCACTTCTCTGACAGACCATTAAAATTAATACAAAGGCCACACTTTAGCTTTTTGTTCCATTGTTTCATGAGTTGAGATCAACAAACAATGTTCAGACCATTAAACCAAAGTATTACCTTTATAGTTTTGTTTATCTTTCCTTGGAATTTATTCTTATTTATTTTTACTGTTATATATTTGATGCTGAGTAGACAGGACCTCACTCCAACTTACTTCTGACAAATAAAGATTTAAATGTTGTTAAGGGAAAAAAATTAGAAAAATATTGTTTGTTCGTCTGAAATATTAAAAAGTATTTGATAAGACTTTTTGTTTGAACTGTCAGAATATCTAGGGTGCACATGTAAAGTGGGAAAGTTTAAGAAATGTCATTTTTTATGTCCATTAAAACTACAATCTTAATTCCATTTATCTATCTATCTATCTATCTATCTATCTATCTATCTATCTATCTATCTATCTATCTATCTATCTATCTATCTATCTATCTATCTATCTATCTATCTATCTATCTATCTATCTATCTATCTTGTCTTTTACAGAATTTAAAAATTCTAATGGGAAAATACCACAGATGAAATAATGCGTTTTTAGTGGGACATTTTTGTTTTGTTTTTGACAAACAGATAAAAGCAAAATACTGACCTAACGTGAATCATTTATTTTTCTTATAGATTAAAATATAGAAACATACAGTTTGTCTTATAAACCGTGACCTCAATAACAAGAATACTTCGGATTGGATCTCTTTGGCAGGTGTTGAATGAAGTGGAGACACTGCAGATGAACAAGGCACTGTATAGTTTTAAGTGCATGTTGCTAGTTTTGTTGGCCTTTTGTTTAGAGGAATGTTTCAGCTCACACACAGTACAGACAGGTAGTGGATCATGAGGAGACAGACAGACAGACAGACAGACAGACAGACAGACAGGTAGTGGATCATGAGGAGATATTCACTGATTTTTACACCAAGCGTTCTCCAGAATTGATCAAGATTCTCTGTGGAAATGAACAATGTCCAGTTTTATTAAAAATCCTACATAGGTTACACAGTAATCCAATCCTAAAATGACATATAATATTGACAATGATTTGCCACACATGATTTACTTAAGAGTTATGTGTTGATAGATAGAAGGTTACTGGAGGGATATATCTTTAGGTTTATGAATTGTTTTAATGTTTTGGTCAAGATTTTTCAGCCTAAAGGAAAAAGTTATCTTTGTATAATTGTGTTTTTTCAGGGCTTATGATGCAACCTAAGTATTTTAACTTTTTTTTCCACTGAAGGTTGTTTAAATCTTCTGGGATGCATGCTCCTTTATTAATTTGCATCAGTTCAGTTTTTTCAATATTCATTTTATAACCAGATATTTTAGAAAATTCGTCTATGATCTTCATTACCTTTGGAAGAGATGTTTTAATATTAGTTAAATATAACAATAAATCGTCAGAAAATAGACTCAGTTTATATTTTTGTTTATCTACACTAATACCACTCACTTCTTCTGTTTGTCTAATTTTCTGAGCCAATGGCTCAATGGCCAACGCAAATAAGGAGGGGGATAACGGGCATCCTTGTCTAGTGCCTCTTTCTAACCTAAATATTTCAGATGAAGTCCCATTAACATAAACCTGTTTGTTTTTTTGGCCTTTTAAACAATCCTATGGTTCAATAACACTGAGAGTCTCTGAAGCCGTGTGTTATATTCATAATTTAAAAGCTAGAAATTATTAACCAACAACTCCCTAGACATTCATGTGGATAATTGTATTTATTTTTTTATTTATCCTTTATTTAACCAGGTTAGTCTCATTGAGATTAAAATCTCTTTTACAAGAGAGACCTGGCCGAGATGGACAGCAGAACACAGTTACACATAAAACACAATACAAAATACAAGTTCGATATTAAGTATAGTTGTAAAACATAAAAATAAGATTCTGAACTAAAAACATTCACAATTTCCGATGGAGTCCAACTTCAAACTCTTAACAACAGCCTTAGATGTGTTTAGAGTCACTAGGTCCTGAAGCTTAAGCTGCTTCTGCAGGTTATTCCATGACGACGGCGCAAAAAACTTAAAAGCTGTTTTACCCAGCTCTGTACGAGCTTGAGGAACAGTCATGAGCACCATGTCCTGAGACCTTAACGCATGGGGGACACATTCTCTGGACATATACGATGACAAATAACAAGGGAGTTTACCTAAGATCGCCTTGTAGATAAAAACATACAAGTTACTAAGTCGTCTCATAAAAAGAGAAGGCCAGTTTACTCTTGAGGACAGTGTACAGTGATGGGTTAAGGCTCTGCTGTTTGTAATGAACCTCAAGGCTCCATGGTATACAGTGTCCAACATATGTAGACAGTGAGCTGATGCATTCATGAACAACAGATCACCATAATCCAGAACCGGCAAGAAGCTAGCTTCGACTAATCGTCGTCTGGCCTCGAGAGAGAAACATGACTTATTCCTAAAGTAAAAACCTAACTTTAGTTTCAGGTTTTTCACCAGGTTTTGTATGTGGGTTTTAAACGAGATGAGGTCATCAAGCATAAACCCCAAGTATTTGTAAGTAGTTACAACCTCAATTTCATCACCTTGGGAAGTTAAAATTTTCTGATTTAACGCAATCTTTCTGGAATTTGAAAATACCATAAGTTTGGTTTTATCAGCATTGAGAACAAGCTTCAGTTGACAAAGCTGAGCCTGCACTTGATCAAAAGCACTTTGCATATAAACAAAAGCCTTACTGAGCGAGGATGCACAACAATAAATTACACTGTCATCCGCATAGAAATGGAAAGCTGCATTTGGGACATTTTGTCCAAGGCTATTAATATTCAAAGTAAATAATAGCGGTCCCAGAACTGTACCCTGGGGAACTCCCTTACGCACTGTAAGCATCTCTGAAGTAAATCCATCAAACTGAGTAGCCTGAGTTCTGTCAGTGAGATAGTTGACAAACCATCCCACAGTATGATCAGAGAAACCAATCTTAATAAGTTGCTGTATCAGAATGTGATGGTCCACAGTGTCAAACGCTTTAGATAGATCAATAAAGAGAGATACACAATGTTGTTTTTTATCTAGAGCTTCTATGATATCATTTAAAACTTTCATGGCAGCAGTAGTGGTGCTATGATTTTTTCGGAACCCTGATTGATGTACAGATAATATTTGATGAGTATGGACATAATCTTTAACCTGCTCACTAACCAGGGATTCCATGACTTTTGATAACAAATGATAAATAATTATTTAAAATGTTTGGATCCCCTCCTTTTAGTAGGGGTAGAACATAAGCAGCCTTCCAGATCATAGGGATTTTGTTTGAAGCCAATGAGAGATTAAAAAGATGTGTCAATGGTTCAGCTATTAGGTCTGCTGCTAATTTCAAAAACCTTGGTTCCAAGTGATCCGGACCAGACGGTTTTCTAGGGTTCAAATGCTTTAAGGCTTTGTGAACCTCAGCAACAGTAAAAGGGGTAAGATTAAAAATGTGGTGTACATCACTAGCATTGTTACCCACATTTACAGATTTCACTGCAGAATGTGAGGCAGAATTGAACAAAAACCCAGAAGAAATAAAATGCTCATTAAAACAGTTTAACATTTCAACCTTATCATGAACAGTAATGGAGTCTTTGACTATACAAGAAGGTAATTCATATGAGTTTTTAGAAGCAGATAATGATTTTATTGCTTTCCAGAATTTTCTTGGATCATTCAAATTTTCTGTTGTGATGGTTAGATAATATTCAGATTTGGCTTTCCTGAATAGAGAAGTAAATTTGTTTCTCAGCTGACGAAAGAGAAGCCAGTCAGCCTCAGTGCCTGACTTCCTTGCCTTTGCCCAGGCCGCATTACGTTCATGAAGCAGGACAGAAAGATCAGCTGTGAACCAGGGGTTATCCCGAAGCAAACAAGCTAGATAGTACAATAGTAACTCTAGGTCCCAGAATGTTAGACATGTTTTGGTGATTTTTTATGAACATGTTTTAACCTCTAGCGTAAACATTAGAGTAAATTCAAAACTTTTCCAGAACATTCACTTTGTTCTAAACCATTTCCAGGTCTGGTAAAACGTTTCTTAAAATTTCAGAACTTTTACAGGAACTTCATGACTGTGTGAAAACGTTTGGGAGATGATCTCACAGCTGGATGAAGTCAGGATTTCCTCCTTCCTTTCTATTGGTTACGTTAAAGTTTGTTACGTGAACGTTTGGCGTTATCTCTGTTTCCTTGGCGACCTGTTCTCCGGTGTGGACCTTCATGTGTGCGTCCACAGAGCGTTTTTCCTGGTACTTCTTGCCACACACGGAGCAGCCGTACGGTTTCTCCCCAGTGTGCGTCAACATGTGTCTCTTGAGGTCAATCTTCTGCACAAAGCCTTTGGAGCAGAGCTGGCAGCTGAACGGCTTGTCCTTCTTGTGGAACCTGCGGGAAGACAGTTTGAAATGGTTTAGTTTATTTGACTTTTATTCTCTTTTGATAGATGACCTGTTGATATGAAATCAGCCCCTAGGGGGCGACACCTTGAACTTCCTGAGAAGTGCAATAGAACATTGTGTAATCTATATCCGCACTTTATAAAATTGCGTCTTGTGCAAAAAGTCAAAGAGCAATTTGGTTTCTCTACGCTCTGGTTCTCTGTTGAACGTTCTATAAAAACAATGACTGTTGCCACAGAGACTGTTTGTTATGGCCACGCCCACTCTGTCTGTTTTTGTTTTAACAAAGTTTTATAATATTTATGAACATTTATTTTCAATCAGATTTTTGTAAATTCTACACCAGGTTTAGAGAAGCTTTAACAAAAATAACTTTTTCCTTGTTCTTCTACAAACCTCTCGTGCGTCTCCAGCGAGCTCTTCTGCCTGAATCGTTTCCCACACAGGGAGCATATGAAGGGTTTCTCTCCCGTGTGGATCCTCATGTGTGAGTCCAGGTTCCCGATCTGCCTGAAGGCTTTCGCACAGACGCGACAGTCGTACGGTTTCTCTCCGGTGTGGATGCGCTTGTGTACTTCCAGGTGTTGGCTCATGGTGAACTTCTTCCCACACACGTCACAGGAGAAGACTCGTGGTTTCCCTCCCGTGTGTGTCTTGATGTGTCTCTTTAACACAGTGTTTTCTATGAAGGTTCCCATGTCTTCAGTCTCAGAGGAGGAGGTGGTGGTAAATGGTTTTAAATGTAGATCTGGATGTGAGTGTGTAGCTGGATTAGAACCAGGCTGTGAGCTCTCCTTAGAAGATTCACTATAGCTGCCTTCTAAATGTGTGTGTGAGATGGTAGTTTGTTCCATGTGTTCAGAGGACTGAGGTTTCTCTTCATCATCTTCATTCTTCACAGGGACAGGAGTGAAAGGGAACTTGGTGATATCTTGAAGCTGCTCTCCCTCCTGACTGCTCCACAGTTCCTCTGGTTCCTCTTTAATGTGTGGGGGCTCTGGTGGCTCCTCCTGCTTCAGACTGTGTGGAGGCTCCGGCTCTAGAATGGGGCTAAACGGTTCTTCTTTGGTTTCCATTAGCTGATGGACATCTGTAGAAAACTCTGAAACACACACACACACAGACACATGCACGCACGCACACACACACACACACACACACACACACACACACACACACACACACACACACACACACACACACAGGAAAAAGGTTAGTGGCGTTATTGGATAGCTCAGTAGGTTCAACCCCTGACCTTGGTTTCGAGAAATGAACTGGAGTCTGTGAATGTGAACAAAACAAGTAAAGACGCATTTCCTGCTTCACCCGGCGATGCTTAATCCAGAAGGTCTAAAGGCAACGCTCACAAACTGTGTGTTCTTTCAAATAAAAGTTTCTAGGTTCCTCCCAGTAACCATGAGGTCTCTGGTTCCTCCTCCCAGTAACCATGAGGTCTCTGGTTCCTCCTCCCAGTAACCATGAGGTCTCTGGTTCATCCTCCCAGTAACCATGAGGTCTCTGGTTCCTCCTCCCAGTAACCATGAGGTCTCTGGTTCATCCTCCCAGTAACCATGAGGTCTCTGGTTCCTCCTCCCAGTAACCATGAGGTCTCTGGTTCCTCCTCCCAGTAACCATGAGGTCTCTGGTTCCTCCTCCCAGTAACCATGAGGTCTCTGGTTCCTCCCAGTAACCATGAGGTCTCTGGTTCCTCCCTGTAACCATGAGGTCTCTGGTTGGATCCCCGGCACTGGACAGGAGGGTGTTAGTAGTAAAACTAGTGATGGCTGATGTTGTAGTTTTTATATTGCACTGACTGGAGACAGACCATTCTGGTGTTTTGCACCAGTTTCTCGTTTGTATAGAAACAAATAAATAAATAAAAGATGAACATAATCAAATGTGTTGGAAGTTCTTAATCTGTTTCTTTGGTTATTTTTTATTTTTTTAATTTAAAGATGGTATTTTTATTCATTTATTTAACTTTTATTTATCCTCGAGAGACCAATTGAGGGGTGACCCTCATTTACAATGACGTCGAGTTATTGACATATTTCTTTTTTGGTGAGCATGTTAAAGGTAAAAACTAGAATATCAAAAAAGGTCATTCCCCCCTAATTTATTTAAAATAGTGAAACTCAAGGGAAATGAATCTATAATAAACATTCCTTTCATAAGGTTAAGGGTTAGTAACTGTATTAGAAATCCTTTTTAAATTGGTTTTATATAATATTCTAATATATTTTGAGAGACTGGATTTTTTTATTTGATGAGCTGTAAGCCGAAATCATCTACATTAAAACCAAAGAAAGGCCAGACATATTTCACTTTGTTTTTTTAAATATGTTTGTGTCACAGAGGGGAATGACATGCAGAGAACGGCCAGGCTGGATTCTAACCCGGGTCTGCTGGGAAAAGAACCACACTTCCAAGGCATTAATATTCTGAAGGTTTAAAGAGTAAAACTGAGCCGATATTTGGAGCCGACGATGACATCAAACTCAAAACAAGGTAAACCAGCTGTTGTTCTGTCAGCGTGTATAAACTACATCTCCCATGATGCTTTGCGGCCGCTACTGCCTCTGTTAATGGATGGTGGTTGTTGTTGTTAGCTGCTAACAAGCTAACAAAGCGTTTGTTGTTCTATCTTTGTTTTTAAATAAAGATATTTCCTCTGTTCACTGTCCCGTTCTGTGTCTGACGTCACTGTGTCTCAGACTGTGGGGGAATTACGTCACAGAAACGCCTCAATTTGATATAAATGGTGATTTTCTCTCTGGGCCGCTGCTAGCTGCTGTTAGCATGTTAGCCTAGCTGGTGCTACGGGGCCCTTTAGCGTGAGGTACCCACCGTGTCTGAGCACCCGGACCTGGGGCTGCAGCACCGCCTCCAGCAGCCTCCTCTGCCGGATCATCTCCCTCTCATACCGCTCCGTCCGCTCCTCCAGCTCCGCCACGGTTTGCTCCAACAGGCTGACTATCTGCTCCTCTGCTGCCGCTAGCCTTTCGCCCAGCACCGCTCTCAGTAGCGACACAACCATCACAACCACTGGGGCTTTTTCACCAGCAGCAGCATCACCAGCATCAGCGGACCATTCGCCTTTTTCCACCCGGGAAACGACGTCTTCTGCGGCGGTGGAGAGGCGCTGGTGGACGGAGAGGCGGACGAGCTCCAGGCTGGCCCGCATCCCGATCAAGGACTTATTTATGGAGGGTTTAATGTGTTGTTATAGTGGCGGAGGTATCATCCATAGACCGTATGTATATAAAGGCCTGTTTACTGTATATAAAGGTGTTATGGCCTTTCTGAGGGACAAAGACAGAGCAGCGGCCCTGGACAGCGACGTAAACACACTGACCGAGTTCCGTCCGTGACGCGGTGAACAGTGACCTCTGCTGGACGGGAGGAGAACTGCAACTATCAATGCCTGCAGTTACTCTACATGTAATTCTCAGTGTTGAATAATTCTATCATCATAAATCAAAACTAAATTATTTTGAGGAACCTGGAACCAAATGTAAGACTAGAATATGTTTGTAAACCAAACTGTGGGCCCTGCTGCTGTAAACAACAACAGTGAAACAGTAACTTTTCAGGAAGCTTTCTAACTTCAAACAGTGTTCCAGGGATCACATTTTCCTGTGAGGAAAGTTTGTTTATTCAGTTATAAGAATAAACCTTAGAAAATGTTTCACTTCTCTGACAGACCATTAAAATGAATACAAAGGCCACACTTTAGCTTTTTGTTCCATTGTTTCATGAGTTGAGATCAACAAACAATGTTCAGACCATTAAACCAAAGTATTACCTTTATAGTTTTGTTTATCTTTCCTTGGAATTTATTCTTATTTATTTTTACTGTTATATATTTGATGCTGAGTAGACAGGACCTCACTCCAACTTACTTCTGACAAATAAAGATTTAAATGTTAAGGGAAAAAACACAACCAAATATTGTTTGCTCGTCTGAAATATTAAAAAGTATTTGACAAGACTTTTTGTTTGAGCTGTCAGAATATCTAGGGTGCACATGTAAAGTGGGAAAGTTTAAGAAATGTCATGTTTTATGTCCATTAAAACTACAATCTTAATTCCATCTATCTATCTATCTATCTATCTATCTATCTATCTATCTATCTATCTATCTATCTATCTATCTATCTATCTATCTATCTATCTATCTTGTCTTTTACAAAATTTAAAAATTCTAATGGGAAAATACCACAGATGAAATAATGCGTTTTTAGTGGGACATTTTTGTTTTGTTTTTGACAAACAGATAAAAGCAGAATACTGACCTAACGTGAATCATTTATTTTTCTTATAGATTCAAATATAGAAACATACAGTTTGTCTTATTAACCGTGACATATAACCTGAATAACAAGAATACTTCGGATTGGATCTCTTTGGCAGGTGTTGAATGAAGTGGAGACACTGCAGGTGAATAGGGCACTGTATAGTTTTAAGTGCATGTTGCTAGTTTTGTTGGCCTTTTGTTTAGAGGAATGTTTCAGCTCACACACAGTACAGACAGGTAGTGGATCATGAGGAGACAGACAGACAGACAGACAGACAGACAGACAGACAGGTAGTGGATCATGAGGAGATATTCACTGATTTTTACACCAAGCGTTCTCCAGAATTGATCAAGATTCTCTGTGGAAATGAACAATGTCCAGTTTTATTAAAAATCCTACATAGGTTACACAGTAATCCAATCCTAAAATTACATATAATATTGACAATGATTTGCCACACATGATTTACTTAAGAGTTATGTGTTGATAGATAGAAGGTTACTGGAGGGATATATCTTTAGGTTTATGAATTGTTTTAATGTTTAGGTCAAGATTTTTCAGACTAAAGGAAAAACCACCAGGGAGTTCTTGATTTTCTCTCTCTCACACACACACACACACTCACACTCACAGTCCAGGAATCCTAGCAACAGTACAGTCACACACACGTATATACTCTGACCATAAACCCAGCCTACCAAGTAATGGTGCTGTCGGCATGGAAACACAAGCCAGCTCTGGGTGTACCAAACCGAACTGTGCTGCTCCTTTCTTTCCATTTTCAAAAACTTTTCCAAAGACATTTTACTAAATTTTCATCACCTTTTTTTGGCCTTTTATTTTTTTTGTATAATTCTTTTTATTTTGTTTTTTGTAACAATAAACAAACAAACAAACAAACAAACAAACAAACAAACAAAACCAGACAATACATACAAACTAAGGAAAGAGAGAAAAAAAAGAAGAAAAAGGACAAATGTGTATGTTGTTCATTATTTGTAAAATACTTTTTACATGAAGTTATGTATTATGTCAGCCGAGAGGAATAAGTAATTCATCACATGATCACACACACACACACACACACACACACACACAAAAAGAAAAATCCATGTCCTGTGATCTCCACCGTAGTTTCCCCCCCCCCTTCTCAGCAATGCTACAAGCTTTATTTCTCATAGTGCCTCATAGATGTGTTTCCATACTTCATTAAATTGATTTGTTTTGTTGTTGTCTTCGGATAATGTATTTTCTATGGTCAGATAATATTTCATAAGTTCTTTCCAGTTCTTTAATGTAGGGGCCTCTGCATCTTTCCAGTATTTTAAAATTAGTTTCTTGTAAACAAGGGAAGAAAACATAATTTGCCATCCCATAGGGTATCTTACACCCTCGGGGTTCTGAGCTGAGAACTGCATTTTTGTTTTACAAATGGTTGATATCCATTCTTTGATTTCATTCCATTCTTTGTTCACTTTCATACAATGCCAAAAGGCGTGTATGAGGGAGTCTTGAGAGCCACACTTCACACACTGGTCAGAGGAGTCAGCATAAAACTTATGTAATTTATCTCTAGTATAATATATTCTTGTCATCAGTTTATATTGTATTAACCTGAGATTTTCATTTGTGGTCATTTTATTAGTAAGATACAAGCATTTCTTCCATTTTATATTGGCTTCTTTGAATTGGAGATCTTTATTCCATTTTTCATAGAGCTTATGCATTGAGTAGTGTTTAGATTCTTCCTTCAAGAGAATATTATATATTCTGCCAATTAACTGTTTCTTCTTTCCTTTTTTAAACATAACCTCCTCAAATGGTCCTTGAACCAAATCATATTGTAAATTAAAGTTTTCCATTATCCAGTTTTTTAACAGTAAATATCTAAACGATTCTTGGTTTGACAGTTTGAATTTATTCTGAAGTTCTGTGAATGGTTGAACTCTATTGTGCAAAATTAGATCTGACAATTGATTAATTCCCTTTGTACTCCAAGTGCTCCAGTTGAGCTCATCATCCTGGATTTTAATTGATGGACTATTCCAAAATTCTGTGTTCCTAGGGATACTAATCTGCACTCCAAGTATTTTTCCAATTTTGTTCCATGATTTTAAAGTGCTATTTGTAACAAAGTTTGATACTTTTATATTGTGTTTTGTAAACAAAGCTGTGAACAGGGTTTGGGGTTTTAAATGGTTACTTTCTATATCAATCCAGGGTTCTTCAGCTGTATTATTGATTATCCGATCTATGTAAAACATCTGTGATGCATAGAAGTACAGTTCTAAATTTGGAAGTTTAAGACCACCTTCTGTTCTTACATTTTGAAGAAGAGTTCTACTCAGTTGATGTGCTTTATTAGACCAGACAAACGAGGTGAGTAAAGAGTTTAGTTGTGTGAAGAATTGTTTTGGAGGAATTAAAGGTATTGTTTGGAAGATAAAGAGAAATTTTGGTAACCACATCATTTTAAAAAGATTTATCCTTCCAATTATATTTATGGGCAGGTCTGACCATTTCTTAATACTAATTTTTAATTCATTTATTAGAGAGATAAAGTTATCTTTGTATAATTGTGTTTTTTCAGGGCTTATGATGCAACCTAAGTATTTTAACTTTTTTTTCCACTGAAGGTTCTTTAAATCTTCTGGGATGCATGCTCCTTTATTAATTTGCATCAGTTCAGTTTTTTCAATATTCATTTTATAACCAGATATTTTAGAAAATTCGTCTATGATCTTCATTACCTTTGGAAGAGATGTTTTAATATTAGTTAAATATAACAATAAATCGTCAGCAAATAGACTCAGTTTATATTTTTGTTTATCTACACTAATACCACTCACTTCTTCTGTTTGTCTAATTTTCTGAGCCAAGGGCTCAATGGCCAACGCAAATAAGGAGGGGGATAACGGGCATCCTTGTCTAGTGCCTCTTTCTAACCTAAATATTTCAGATGAAGTCCCATTAACATAAACCTGTTTGTTTTTTTGGCCTTTTAAACAAACTTTTCCAGAACATTCACTTTGTTCTAAACCATTTCCAGGTCTGGTAAAACGTTTCTTAAAATTTCAGAACTTCTACAGGAACTTCATGACTGTGTGAAAACGGTTGGGAGATGATCTCACAGCTGGATGAAGTCAGGATTTCCTCCTTCCTTTCTATTGGTTACGTTTAAGTTTGTTACGTTAACGTTTGGCATTATCTCTGTTTCCTTGGCGACCTGTTCTCCGGTGTGGACCTTCATGTGTGCGTCCACAGAGCGTTTTTCCTGGTACTTCTTGCCACACACGGAGCAGCCATACGGTTTCTCCCCAGTGTGAGTCAACATGTGTCTCTTGAGGTCAATCTTCTGCACAAAGCCTTTGGAGCAGAGCTGGCAGCTGAACGGCTTGTCCTTCTTGTGGAACCTGCGGGAAGACAGTTTGAAATGGTTTAGTTTATTTGACTTTTATTCTCTTTTGATAGATGACCTGTTGATATGAAATCAGCCCCTAGGGGGCGACACCTTGAACTTCCTGAGAAGTGCAATAGAACATTGTGTAATCTACACTCAACAAAAATATAAACGCAACACTTTTGTTTTTGCTCCCATTTTTCATGAGATGGACTTAAAGATCTAAAATTCATTCCAGATACACAATTGTACCATTTCTCTCAAACATTGTTCACAAATCTGTCTAAATGTGTGATAGTGAGCACTTCTGCTTTGCTGAGATAATCTATCCCACCTCACAGGTGTGCCACATCAAGATGCTGATCTGACATCATGATTAGTGCACAGGTGTGCCTTAGACTGTCCACAATAAAAGGCCACTCTGAAATGTGCATTTTTTTGCTTTATTGGGGGTCTGGGGACTCAGAACCAGTCAGTATCTGGTGTGACCACCATTTGCCTCATGCAGTGCAACACATCTTCTTCGCATAGAGTTTATCAGATTGTCAATTGTGGCCTGTGGAATGTTGGTCCACTCCTCTTCAATGGCTGTGCGAAGTTGCTGGAGATGGCTTATGGTGGAGAAATGAACATTCAATGCACAAGCAACAGATCTGGTTGACATTCCTGCTGTCAGCATGCCAATTGCACGCTCCCTCAATGCTTGTGGCATCTGTGGCATTTTGCTGTGAGACAAAACTGCACATTTCAGGGTGGCCTTTTATTGTGGACAGTCTAAGGCACACCTGTGCACTAATCATGATGTCAGATCAGCATCTTGATGTGGCACACCTGTGAGATGGGATGGATTATCTCAGCAAAGCAGAAGTGCTCACTATCACACATTTAGACAGATTTGTGAACAATGTTTGAGAGAAATGGTACAATTGTGTATCTGGAATGAATTTTAGATCTTTAAGTCCATCTCATGAAAAATGGGAGCAAAAACAAAAGTGTTGCGTTTATATTTTTGTTGAGTATATATCCGCACTTTATAAAATTGCGCCTTGTGCAAAAAGTCAAAGAGCAATTTGGCTTCTCTACGCTCTGGTTCTCTGTCGAACGTTCTATAAAAACAATGACTGTTGCCACAGAGACTGTTTGTTATGGCCACGCCCACTCTGTCTGTTTTTGTTTTAACAAAGTTTTATAATATTTATGAACATTTATTTTCAATCAGATTTTTGTAAATTCTACACCAGGTTTAGAGAAGCTTTAACAAAAATAACTTTTTCCTTGTTCTTCTACAAACCTCTCGTGCGTCTCCAGCGAGATCTTCTGCCTGAATCGTTTCCCACACAGGGAGCATATGAAGGGTTTCTCTCCCGTGTGGATCCTCATGTGTGAGTCCAGGTTCCCGATCTGCCTGAAGGCTTTCGCACAGATGCGACAGTCGTACGGTTTCTCTCCGGTGTGGATGCGCTTGTGTACGTCCAGGTGTTGGCTCATGGTGAACTTCTTCCCACACACGTCACAGGAGAAGACTCGTGGTTTCCCTCCCGTGTGTGTCTTGATGTGTCTCTTTAACACAGTGTTTTCTATGAAGGTTTTCCCACAAAACTCACAGATATACGGCCGCTCACCGGCGTGGAGCTTCAAGTGTCGCTCTAGTGAACCTTTCCGGGGGAAATCTTTCCCGCAGTCTGTGCAGCTAAACGGTTTCTGTCCTGTGTGTAGGGAGGGATAGCGAGGGAGCGTCAGTGTATTTTTTTATTCACAATATATTAATGGTAGTTTTATCTTTTTTTTAAACAACACACACCAACTAACACCTACACCATCGAAATGGTGTATGCCAGGTTCTCATCCGTCATAATAGTATTTTAATGCCTAACCTTACTGGTAGGGCGGGGTTTATGACCCTACCCTTACTGGTAGGGAGGGGTTTATGACCTTACCCTTACTGGTAGGGAGGGGTTTATGACCTTACCCTTACTGGTAGGGAGGGGTTTATGACCCTACCCTTACTGGTAGGGAGGGGTTTATGACCCTACCCTTACTGGTAGGGCGGGGTTTATGACCTTACCCTTACTGGTAGGGCAGGGTTTATGACCTTACCCTTACTGGTAGGGCAGGGTTTATGACCCTACCCTTACTGGTAGGGAGGGGTTTATGACCCTACCCTAATGCTAGCGCGGGGTTTAGACTGGACGGCGATAGCCGCCGCCAGAACATGGGTCAAAGTATCGGACCATGGAACAACTTTGGTCTCTGGTTTTTGCTTACCTGTGTGTGTCCTCATGTGGATCTCCATGTCCCTGAAGCTGATTCCACAGACGTCGCACATCCGACTGGTTTCTCTGTGACCCTGGATGATGTAGTAGTAAGTTATTTATTTCAGTCCATGATAAGGATAGTATGGCGCGCACACATACACGCACACACACACATAACTAGCTCAATAAAACAATGTCCGAAAAGCTGTAGTCTGAAGCAAAGGCTTATAATGCCTTACAACAGTGGTTTTCAAACTGAATATGTGAAATATATATATATATATTTTTTTTGAGTTTGTGTTTTTTATATTAAGATCATGGCATAGCTGGACAAGAGTTCTTCTGCTTCGTTCCTCTCACTGTATTTAAATGCATTCATTATATTACAGAGAAATAGGTCTCGTTAAAGAAAAAGAGCACCAAGCCCAACCCAGAGGACCCTGCATACATTTTGTTATTTTAAATTAATATTTTTATGGAAAATCCATGTGTCCTTCTTCAATAGCTTCTAATTCATCAGACCCAGTGTCTCCAAATTATTTGTTCACACAAAATTCCTCATATTTAGCCTCTTAATTTTCCTCTCAAAGTGCACCAGATTCATGCATTTCACTTTAAAAAGGTGAAAAAAAATCTCCCGGGGGGCATACCCCCGGACCCCCCTACGAGGGTCTGGTTCTCCACTGGCTACTATTTTCCTCCAGCAGGACATTGGAGGCACTAGCAAAAAAACACTGGGTGTGTGAATGACATTTAACTAGTCAATAATTTGGGCAAGTCTGTCTGTCTATCTTTCTCACTCCGCTGCACACTCAGTCACTACTATCCATGCTTAAAGGAAGCAGGATTAAAACACTGGATTAAGATGTTAAATGTGTTTATAAACGCACAAAATTTTTTAGAATGTTTCAAAAATATGTTTAAATTTGTAAAATAATTAAAAGATCTTTCAAAACACACAGGGATTTAGAAAAAAAAAAAATTTTTGGGGGGGGGCTCCGCTGAAATTTGTTCTCTGAGGGGGGGCTCACTCTCTCACACTTTGAAAACCCCTGCCTTACAACATTTCATTTAAATATCAAAACAAGAACTGAACATTTACAAAACCAAAGCAAACCAACCTGTATGTGAAGTGTCAGACTCTCCGTTGACTCGCTGGTCTCTCCACACACGCCACATTTAAGCTCCTCCTCCTTCAGGTGTGTCTCTGCGTGACGCACAAAGTTGCCCTTGTTACGGAAGGCGTTGCCACACACGACACAGCAGTGTGAGGGAGTGAGGCTGGAGGCTTTCCTCCTGCGTTTGGGGCGAGCTGCGTTGGTATCGATGGCGGGTGTGTCATTGTCGTCATGGCTACTGCACGTGTGTTTCCTCAACTCAGAGCTCTTGCTGAAGCCCCTCCCACATTCTGTTAAAAAAATTATGAATTAATTTTATTATTGTGTCACGTTTAAAGGTGTTTTCTCAGTTCAACATAGAAAGGACAATATAAAATAAAGTGAGATTAATTCTCCACTTCACCTGAATCTCAATCAGATTTACCTGTACAGGTGAAGGGGGCGTGTCCGTCGTGAGACTTCATATGTCGCTCCAGAGATTCTGCGCCGCTAAAGTCTTTGTTACAAACGTCACAGCAGAACGGTTTCTCTGCTGTGTGAGTCCGTAGGTGTGCCACCATGCTGCCTGACGGGGGAGAAAAATTGATTAAGTTTAATAAAATACAATTTAGTTAATTTTAAACACATCAGAAATTGTCTCTCTCTGGATGCAGCCAAGATATTTATGCACGTCATGATTTTGTCCCGCATGTCATATTGTATCACCTGCTGGGGGCAGGCTGGTGAATCTACTTTGAGACCTCTGGAGTCTTTATACAAACAAACCTTAAAAACACTGGACAAAAAGCCAATTCGTTATCATCATTGTAGGATACTTGAGAAACATGAGTTATTGAGCTTTGACAATTTTAGGTTATTCGTCAATTTGTGTATGGTCTATAAAATTTTAAATGGTTTGGCCCCACAGTCATTATGTGTTTTTGTCCACGCTCGCTCGTCAAATTCCATCAGATCCACTAGAATATCCTCCATACGAGATTGTACCATACCATTTCGCCGTACTGTAGCGGGGCAATCTGCTTTTTCTGTAAGAGCCACAAACCAGTGGAATACCTTACCTGACGCCGTAAGGGGCAGTAGCTCTCTCAGAGTCTTCAAATCTAACCTAAAAAATCTGTTAAAAGCTGCTCAGCTCTGCAACCACTAATTTGGTCCTTAGACTTGTTTTTGTGTGTGGGCGTGGGTGGGATGAGGAAGGTGGGGGGAGTTGCACGCAGACGTGTGTAGCCATGTTGTTGTGGTGTTTTATCCCTGTATACTAATAATCTGTCTTGTTACTGTGTTGTATTTTTGTGACCTGCCAAGGGACTACAGATGCAAATTAGCTTAAAGCTATAATCTGGTATAGTGCATCAAATGGCAACATTTATGTTCTAACTGTACATTGTCCCTTTTAAATAAATTAAATAATAAATAATAATAAATATTCTTATGATGCATGTAGATCTAGAAACACATATTAAAAAGGTGGAGTCAGTGATTCTGGAGAAAGCTTGTTGTAAAAAATCAATAAATATCTCCTCATGATCCACTACCTTTTTCTACTGTTTGTGTACTGAAAAGATACTAGAGTGTTATACCCTACCTAGTCTCTGTAAACAGGCATGTTGCTACAATAGGCCCCTTTGTTTACATACCAAGTTTACAGGGCCTAGGCTGTGTATTAATGCTGGATTTTTTACCAGCCCATACAGAACGGACTAGTAACGATAATATCATAGATATTCACTGATTTTGACAAGATGCATTCTCCAGAATCACCTACACCACATTAAACTTTGAAAGACCACTTTTTAGCCAGTTTTCTTGTTGTATTAATCCCTTACCTTTGGTGTTGAAGCCCTTGCTGCACACAGAGCAGCTGAATGGTTTCTCTCCGGTGTGCAGCCGCCGGTGTGTATCTCGGGCGCAGATGGACGGGAACTTCCTCCCACACACGTCACACGTTCTGACCGAGTCTCTGTGTGTTTGCAGGTGAACCTTCAAGATTCAAATCGAATCAAATCAGTTTTATTTGTAAAGCCCAATATCACAAATAGACATTTGCCTCAGTGGGCTTTACATTCCATACAGTATGACACCCTTAGCTACTTAGATTTTTATTTGTCACATACTCATACAGGACGCGCAGTGAAATGTTTACGGGACATGTGCTGTACTTCTGTAGCCTGGCTCCGCCCGCCTACCTACTTCCGCTCAATTTTCATTTCACTTCAGTAGTCAGTCTGGGTCTGGAGTGTGTTCATGGGTTCCTTCTCCAGCCAGACTTTTGGCGGTCCAATCAGCGAACAGAGCGAGTTTCAGTTGAATGCTGCGTTCCTTTATACTCGGAACTCGGACATTTCTGACTTTGTAGTTCCGAGTTCCGACCTGTCTGTGTTCCAGTGCATCTGCTCGGGAAAGTATGGACGCCTAAAACCTTTCTCATCCAAATAACTAAACGTTAGGCTCTAACAAGTTACTGTTGCCAGGTACCGGTAGATTCATAGACTACAATATGTAGTTCCCTGTCCAACTGGAACGCACCGTCAGAAGCCGGCTCATGACACACGTCACGACCAAACGTGATGCGATTGGTTGGCTGATCCAGAGTGGCACTGGGCAGATCCAATAGTTTTAAACTTCAACAGACACCCGCCTCCAAGTGAGTGAACGTTTGCCAATAGTGCGATTCCAGACCTTCTGTACAAATGAAATGAAGTACGATGGTCTGGTAGGACCAGGCTAAATGAAGTACGATGGTCTGGTAGGACCAGGCTAAATGAAGTACGATGGTCTGGTAGGACCAGGCTAAATGAAGTACGATGGTCTGGTAGGACCAGGCTAGATGAAGTACGATGGTCTGGTAGGACCAGTCTAAATGAAGTACGATGGTCTGGTTGGACCAGGCTAAATGAAGTACGATGGTCTGGTTGGACCAGGCTAAATGAAGTACGATGGTCTGGTTGGACCAGGCTAAATGAAGTACGATGGTCTGGTTGGACCAGGCTAAATGAAGTACGATGGTCTGGTAGGACCAGGCTAAATGAAGTACGATGGTCTGGTTGGACCAGGCTAAATGAAGTACGATGGTCTGGTAGGACCAGGCTAAATGAAGTACGATGGTCTGGTTGGACCAGGCTAAATGAAGTACGATGGTCTGGTAGGACCAGGCTAAATGAAGTACGATGGTCTGGTAGGACCAGGCTATGGTCTGGTAGGACCAGGCTAGTACTTCTGTGCTCAAATTATTATAAATAAAAATAAAATGCAATAATATAAAATATAAGAAAAAGAAAAAAAGGAGAAATACAATAAGATACAATGAAATCTAATGAAAGTTTAGCGGAGGTTACCTTCAAGGCGCTGCAGGAGTGTGTGTGTTCTCCACACAGGCCACACACACACTCCTTCAGGTGTGTCTCTGTGTGCTTCAATAGGAAACCTTTCTTATCAAAGGACTTGTCACACACTCTGCAGCGGAGAGAAGAATCTTCATCCTCCATCTGTTCCTCGTCTTCATCGATGTCTGGAGAGGAAGGTCGCCATGACGACGGGCCGGGGAGACAGTCACTGACACCCACCGACACACACAGCTCTGTACAGACACACACACACACACACACACACACAAACACACACACAGAGAGACACACACGCACGCACACGCACACACACACACACACACACACACACACACACATTTCCCTCTGATGATCATAAATTGCATTTAACAGCAAACGAGACCATCAGTGCAAAGAATGCTATTTTTATATAGTTTTTCTTAATGCCTTTGTCATGGGTATACGCTCACCCAGGAACAACAGCTGGCGTGGTAAAAACACTACCGCTTTTGTCCAAAGGGGGGCGCTAGAATGAACACACACTGAAAGTTCCTCGGAGCAGCTTTAATATCTATCAGTTTGACTTTCCAAAATATAAAACCCAAAGAAGCCTTGACTGTTTATCAAACCTTTCATTACACATTTTGATATCTTGTTTTCTGTGTCTCGAAATTTAATTCTACTTTTCCTACGGCTGTTAAATATTTGCTGTTTTTTACTTGCTACATTTGCTCAGTGTTTTATGATTATTATATATTTTTTTACACCTTTATTTTCCCAGATAAAACATGAAGAACAGTTTCTTATTTACGATATTGATCTGGTCCAACAGCAAGAATAAAGGGAAAAAAATAAAAAATACACAAGTGTGACTCACATAGAAAACAGATATACAAATACACTAATGCCTTTTATATGTACAGACAAATGCACTAAAACTAGTCAGGGGACGAGCGTAAAGGTCCGGACAGGGTGTAATGAATAAGAGACAACATAAAAATTAAGGGATACGTGTGTGTGTGTGTGTGTGTGTGTGTGTGTGTGTGTGTGTGTGTGTGTGTGTGTGTGTGTGTGTGTGTGTGTGTGTGTGTGTGTGTGTGGTTGTAGTCTACACCGCCACACCCGGGACAAGTCTCCATTCCCTCATCTGTCTCTTTATGAATTCACTCTGAACACACACATGTCACACAGAATATGAAAGCTCAGATATCCCTTCAATTGTACTCTGAATGTAAGGCAAGGCAAGTTTATCTCTACAGCACAATTCAGACACAAGGCCATTCAAAGTGCTTTACAGGGGCATAACATACATCATATCATTGGAATACTCGTTCTAAAAAAACACACCATCAAACCAATGTACTCACTGAAACCTAGACCGCATGCTGCGTAGTTTGTTGATGCTTTAATAACTCTTGAACGGTAATAGAGTCGGAGTATCTTACATTTTCCCCATGGAAGCGAACAGCTGCTGTTCCGTTCCAAATCAGCTGTCCTCTGTTCCATAACACATTCCCATCTGATCTAACTAGAGCCTGATGATATGGATTTTTGAGTGCCGATGCCGATTATTTATATAACGATTAAATCTTTTCATTTTTTCCCCCAAAATATATATTGAAAAAAATTTCTTTTTGAACCCTTGAATATAAATATATATAGGGGAGAAAGGGGTAATCTGAGACACTTTTTACATTTGCTCCCCTCTAAGCGAGCTAAAATGATTTATCACTCAAATTTACACATTTCCCATTAATTCAGGATGTTTCCTAGAAATGGGCATTAGCAGAATTTTTTCAAGACAAAGGGCAGTGAAAATATGATTGTTTTAAAAAAAGTTTTCAGGGTGAACTGAGACAGACCAGAAAAATCAGGGGGGTAAAGTGAACCAGCTGGGGGTAAACTGGTCCATTTACTTGTTCCACTCTGAAACTACCATAACAACACATATTGTAACAGTTAGAATCCTGAAAGCTAGCCACACATTCCAGAACTAATGTCGGACTAGTAAAAGAATGATGGGGTTTGGTCAATTAATCGAAGCAAATTTTCTAAACACTTGAAAGTAACTCTGAACAAAATCAAATACAACATATTATAATTCAAAAGGTTTTAATAAGATTCAAATGAAAGATAGAACCAGTTAGATTAGAACACAGTCTGGGGGTCAGAACACAGGACCCTTAGAGCCAGCTTGTGTCTGGGGGTCAAAGCATAGGAAAATCAGAACCAGCGAGAACAGCCTGGGACTCAGAACACAGGAAAAGACCCAACTAGACATCAGCCTGTCATACTCTACAACTAGGCCTACTCTACATTCCAGCCCTGACGGTTACAGGGAAAGATGAGAAGGTGCTCTTTCCGTATGGTTGCCCCAGGTCGTCTTCCTGGTGTATTTCCTTGGCATGATGGCTTTTCTACAATGTGTATGACATTAAAATAAAACATATATCATGTAATATTACATTAAAATATATTTAAGACTAAACTTAACTTGTGCCTCATGGTGGGGGAAAGTGAGACAGTGGCTCACTTTCCCCCACATCATTTGGCTCACTTTCCCCCACCACCACAATTTGAGAAAAAACTACCTCTCTTAAGGTGCCAACACACCGCACATCGCCGCGCGGCGAGTTTACATAGAAAGTCAATGTATTTCGGGCGCCGCCGCGCGAATCGGCGGCCGGCGGCGAGCGGTTCACGCGGCGCGAATGGGGCGGCGCGGCCGCCGCAGAAGTTGAAAATATTGAACTTTTCGCCGCCGGCCGCGCCGCGATAGCCAATCAGCGTTGAGCTCCTCCCGACGTCACTCGGGTGAGTCTGCTGAGCTACAAGACACGTGAAACCTGGCTGGCGGTGCAGTCGGGAAAGGAGGGATGAAGGGAAAAAAGAAGGAAAAGACAGAGAGAGAAAGAGAGAGAGAGGGAGAAAGTGCCAACACATATGCACGGCCATGGATACATGTGTGTGTGTGTGTGTGTGTGTGGGCGCATGTGTGGGTGTGTTTACGAAGCTTGGGTGGCAGGTGGTGGGGAGAAATGTGTGAGAGGTGCAGTGAGACCAATACAAGGGCCGATGGCAGAGATGATGAAGGCAGAATACTTCAGAGACGCTCCCAACAGAAACAAATCAGTGAGGATGACGACGATGATGAGAGAGATGTAAATAGCGGGAAGAAACTGGGCGTGCACATTCAATGAGTCATCGGGCGGCGACCGACGGCGGACACAAATGAGCCAAAATGATCACGTGGCGCGGAACCTGCGATTCGCGCGGCCAACCGCCGCGCCGCGGGGTGCAGTGTGTTGGCACCATTAGCATTTCAGGCTAATCTTAAGTTATCAGCATCACATGGTTTCATATGTTGGTAGTTCATCAACACGTATGATAGAAGTTTTTCTACGTGAATACATTTGCTTTGGCACAACAGTTGATTAAGTTGACAGCAAGAAAATTTACTTTTACATGCAAAATACCTATTTTGGTGAAAAAAACATGCTTACCACAGCACCATGAGGTCCTCTCTTTCAGGGCCATGGGGAAATGAGAGGGGCTTGAAAACATATATCTCACATGACCAAAAATGTTTTCCGTTGCCAAGATACAGGGGGTGGCTCACATTACCCGATGCCTCAGATTCCCCCGTTCTCCCCTATATACTTTTTACTGTCGAAAATGTATACAGGAACTTTTTGATATAAGTATAAACATAGGTAAGACTGAAATTAAAGGCATTATTAAGCAAATACTGAATAGGAGATGGAAAAAGCAGTGGGAGGAAGAGCGGAAAGGAAGATGGTTCTACAGAGTCCAAAGGAAAGTGGGATAAATGAGATGTGGAGGTAAGAGCAGAAGAGAGGAGTCGGTTCTATCACGACTGAGCTTTGGGCACACAGGTCTGAACAGTACACTGTTTTAGGAAAACATGAAACAGGCAGACGTGAATGTGGGCAAGAAGAGACCGTAGAACATGTTATTTTCATTTTTCATTTAATTTAACTTTTATTCATCCTCCAGAGACCAGTTGAGGGCTGACCCTCATTTACAATGACGTCGAGTTCAAACAAATTCAAAGGAAAAAGGGGAAACAATGAATATTGTTTTTTTTACATTCAGTTAAAAGCCAACCCAAACATTACATCTAGTGATTTGCAGACCTCTCTTGCAGCATCTGGGACAGATGTGCATGGTTCCACAATAAGAATAAGTCAACATGGCTTTCAAGGGAGGGTTGCTGAAGAAGCCTCTGCTCTCAAAAAGAACAAAACTGCTAGTCACAACTTTGCCAGAGAGCACCTGGAGATACCTGAAGTCTTTTCTGTGGACAGATTAGTCCAACTGTTTGGTCAAAACCAAAACCGCCATGTTGATGATGATCCGAAGCATTCCACTAAAACAACCAATGCTGTGACTGGACCGTAGATAGTATAGAAAAGGGTTGGACATTAACTGTCTGCATTCTGAGAGGAGGGGCAGAAATCCCCCAAAACACTGACAGACTGATCAGTCGTGATAAAAACCGTTTGGTTGAGGTTATAGCAGCAAATAAATAAATAAAGGTAAATCCTTCCCCCTGTGTGTGTGTGTGTGTGTGTGTGTGTGAGTGTATGGGTCTCACCAGGGTCTCCTGGTTCTCCCCTAGCCGCTCTAGTCGCTCCATAAGCGGTGAAGATGTTCTCCACTGCCTCGCTGATCCGTTCGGTGACTCGCTCTCTCAGAGGTGCTAGCTCCCCCGGTGGACCGCGGGCCGTTAGTAGCCGGTAAATGTGTTCAGCGGCCGTTAAAAGCTGTTGGTCGATCAGCGCCTTCAAACTGCGGTTCCGTTTCTTTGACATTTTTTCTCCCCGAACAAAGGGTGAAGCGAAAATGTAAACAAAGCCAAAGTGCGGACACTTCCGGGGTCCCGAACGTCGCTACGTAAGACGTCGACGTCCCCTACGCTACGTTACGCTCGGGCGTGAGGTTAGTAGGAATGGAACGTGGCTTCACGACCGTTGCCATGCTGCTATGTGCTAACTGTTAGCTGCACATGAAAACCTCATTTATAGCCTAGTATTTGGTGAAAACCTACTGTGTGAAAACACTGAAATTGAGTTTCCTGGATTTTACGTTTTTTTAACCCACTTCTTCTAAGTTTTTAACTATGTGTCGATAGAACGCTACCAAGTCTACACCGCCACACCGGGTACGAAACTCTATTAAAACATACGTCTGTTCAATGTTTAACTTGCTAATTTATCCAGAAACATAGCTCTGGAAACATACATTAATATTTATTGTAAACTAGTATGGACTCTTCATAAATTCGGCGTACAGTTAAAGCATCTAAACTTACGTTATCATACTAAACTTACACTTGTTTTAAAGTTATTCTAACCGCTCGCTGCCGCAGACACACAGCATAGGGAGTTCTTAAATTCGGTAATTTCTAAAGGGAGTGTTGTTTCAGGGTTTAAATAAAATACAACGGTGTCACCCAAATGTTCCTATGGCTCTCTGAATGGGAATCGTTCTTATCAATGTCATATTTGGTTGTGTGGATCGAACCCAGTTGTAAAATGAACAACACTGACTTGATATTAATGAAAAGTTAACTTCACCTGATTGGTTCATCTTTATACCACTGTGTGATGTTATCCAGGGGAAATGTTCCACACTGCTTCACTGTGTGTTTTGATAGTTTAGGTTTGTATAGGTCCATGGTTTCCCGGCCACCTGTCATAGGGACTCATTCAAAATAAAAACGTTAGAAAATGTACTTATAGATGGAGTCAGTGATTCTGGAGAACGCTTGTTGACTAAATCAGTAAATATATCTCCTCACAATCTGCTATCTGTACGTAGGCCTACTGCGTGCCCGCTGAAAAATAATCCAGTGTTGACAATACACAGTCTAGGCTCTGTAAACTGGTACGTAGGCAAAGGGGCCCACCATAGCTAGCCACATGCACTGACAGTTTAACACTGGATTATTTTCAGCTCACTAAGAATGGACAGGTAGTGGATCATGAGGAGATATTCACTCAGTACAGACAGGTAGTGGATCATGAGGAGATATTCACTCAGTACAGACAGGTAGTGGATCATGAGGAGATATTCACACAGTACAGACAGGGAGTGGATCATGAGGAGACAGACACACAGTACAGACAGGTAGTGGATCATGAGGAGATATTCACTCAGTACAGACAGGTAGTGGATCATGAGGAGACAGACACACAGTACAGACAGGGAGTGGATCATGAGGAGACAGACACACAGTACAGACAGGTAGTGGATCATGAGGAGATATTCACTCAGTACAGACAGGTAGTGGATCATGAGGAGATATTCACACAGTACAGACAGGTAGTGGATCATGAGGAGATATTCACACAGTACAGACAGGTAGTGGATCATGAGGAGATATTCACTCAGTACAGACAGGTAGTGGATCATGAGGAGATATTCACTCAGTACAGACAGGTAGTGGATCATGAGGAGATATTCACTCAGTACAGACAGGTAGTGGATCATGAGGAGATATTCACTCAGTACAGACAGGTAGTGGATCATGAGGAGACAGACACACAGTACAGACAGGGAGTGGATCATGAGGAGATATTCACTCAGTACAGACAGGTAGTGGATCATGAGGAGACAGACACACAGTACAGACAGGGAGTGGATCATGAGGAGATATTCACTGATTTTGACAACAACTTTTCAGCATCCTACAGAATCACTGACTCCACGTTGTGCTCACATTGTGCAGCCCTACAAAGGAACGTCTACTTATTAATATGAATAAGAAGCTTTAATACCATGAGTTACAGAGAGGGGGTGGGATTAAACAGTTGTGAACTTCTTCCCACTTCTTTTCCAACATGTTATTCCAATAAGCAAGTGTTTGTCATTTATCTATCTAGTTATGCACACACACACGCACACACACACACGCACACACACACACACTTATATCTAGTTAAGCTTTCTATTTTGTGTAAAACCATTATTTTCGGGGCGCCCTTTGCTCAGTTGGTAGGGCGTCCCCCCCATGGGCCTCGGCCAGCAGTGGACCCGGGTTAGATTCCAGCCCGCGGTCGTACTCTGCATGTCACTCCCCTCTCTGCCCCATTTCAACTCTGTCTCTACACTATCAATAAAGCATAAAAATACCAAAAAAATATCTTAAAAAAAAAAAAAAAAAACATTATTTTCTGTACGACAATTTCTGTTTTTCTTTCACAGGAAATAGAAATGTCAATCTATTAACATGTTTGTGTGATATTCCAGAGTCCCGCCCTCCTAACGTCCCTGATGCCTCGTGAGAGACAGAAGAAGAAGAAGAGAGGTGGCGTCCCCGCTCGATGGCTGGACTACTGTCCTGTAGGGAGCAGGATCCCCGGGACGCGCTTCATCTCGTTTAAAGTTCCTCTGAGCGTTTCTCTGAACAGACGTGTCCCCTCTGAAGAAACCTTCTGTCTGTGGGACCTACTGCACCGTGTGGAGGAGAAGAGTGAAGAGCTGGGGATCATCATAGACCTCACCTTCACCACCAGGTAAGACAGGGAAAATACAAAAACAACAACATACCATTTTTTTTTAAAGATGATTTTTTTTGGGCCTTTTCAAGCTTTATTAGACAGTACAGAGTTGAAATGGAGAGACAGAGAGAGAGAGAGAGGGGGGGGGATGACCTGCAGTAAAGGTCCACGGGTCGGATTTGAACCTGCGTCCACTGCAACGAAGGCCGGAGCCAATATGGTACACACTCTATCCACTACGCACCTGATGACATTCCAAAACATGGATTCCTCCATAAGACTTGCCTGCTCAATGTACAAAATGTAATATTAATATTTGTAATTCTCCGCTCAGGAGGATAATTCAGATTATTGGCAGAGGTGATTTTACACCAATGAGGACATATTTATGAATGAGGACATTGACTTTAGCTAATAAATTACTTAAAATGTTACACAGTGTCCCTTTAAATGTCTGAGCCATTCCACCCCCTCCCACCAGGTACTACAGCCCCAGTGAGGTGCCTCAGTCCTGTCTCTATGTGAAGATCCCGACTGAAGGACGCCATGTGCCCAGCGACGCCGCCATCTTGAGTTTCAAACGAGCCGTGAGAACGTTCCTGAGACAGAACCAGGACAACGAGCAGCTGATCGGGGTGCACTGCACACACGGCCTCAACCGCACGGGATACCTGGTCTGTAGGTAAGAGCACCTGGTCTGTAGGTAAGAGCACCTGGTCTGTAGGTAAGAGCACCTGGTCTGTAGGTAAGAGCACGGGATACCTGGTCTGTAGGTAAGAGCACCTGGTCTGTAGGTAAGAGCAGGGGATACCTGGTCTGCAGGTGAGATCATGAGATGTGACCATGTTGAATAAATGGTAAATGGACTCCGCCTGTGTAGCTCTATTCCCTGATGTTTCACAGACCCAAAGCGCTTGACATTCCCTGCGTTCTGAATCTCCTCCTCTTTCTTTTTTCTATTCTACATACTACATCCGACGATAAAAATAATCTAGTTAGGATGCAGTAGGCATACTATTGGGACATACTTTACTCTCTTATTTCATCATAACATGGCTCCTTGATCTTGCCTCTTGCTTTTATATCCGTCTCATCCCCGTTTGTTTTCATATGGAGGCTTCGTCGATGTGACGTCACTTCAAGTGCGCACCGGATTGTGGGTCAGAATCGCCCAAATAGGATGCAGTTTTCAACACTAACAATCTTGGCCGGATGAAGTAGGACATCCGGGTACTTCTAACCATCCTAAATCTGGCCACAAGAATCAGGACATCCTAAATCTTTTTTCTACATACTATATAGTAGAAAGTATGCGATTCGGAACGCAGGGTACGTTTTGTTTTTTCAGGTAGCAGATCATGAGATATTCACTGATTTTGACAACAAGCGTTCTCCAGAATCACTGACTACACCTTTAAAGTTTTAGTATTGAACATGAAAGTGATCATAATATCTCCTTCATCATATTTGAACATGATAATGAAGTAGAAATTCCCAATTGCACATAGTAAATATTTGTGAAATGCACCTGTTGGAAGACCAAGAAGAAGAAGAAGTACTAGAGAATAAATAACTAAATACATCTTCACCTCATCACTTGATATTGTGGAAAGACTTGAGGCAGTGGTGGATGATGCCATCTTTAGTAACTTTAGCTTCTTGTCCCTGAAGGCCACCGTAGCTTCTGTAAATTCTCACAAAGGGAGGGGTTAGCAAGGGAGCGTTGCATGAAATCTTTCACTTGATGCCACTAAATATTCCTATTTTACACACTGCACCTTTAAAAACTAAAGAATCCTGACATTATATCTTTGCAGATACCTGATAGATGTGGACGGGCTTGATGCTGCGATGGCCGTCAATCTGTTCAACTCTTCACGAGGACACGACATGGAGAGAGAGAACTACATCCAAGACCTACTGACAGGAACCAAGAGAAGCAACGAAGGCATGGAGGAGACAGGGGGGCAGATGGTTAGGGGAGGGGCTGTGGAGAGACCCACACTGGATGACCTTACTACTGCACACACGCAGACCCCTAAACAGACACATACCCAAGCACACACACAGACACACAAACAGGGTCCCACACAGACACACACAGAAGCCCACACACACACCATAGTAGACCCCCAATTACAGCAGGAGACAGAAACACCAGCATCTTCTAACCGGCGAAGACGTCAATCTAAACATCGACGCAAGGCTCAGAAAGCGAGCGGCCTCTTGCCTACTCCCACCACACCTAGCTTAGCCCTCTTGCCCACACCCAGACATAACCCCGCACCTCTACTGCCCACACCCAGACATAACCCCGCACCTTTACTGCCCACACCCAGACATAACCCCGCACCTCTACTGCCCACACCCCCCACATGTAGCCCCTCTTCTCTGCCCATGTACAGCTGGGGAGACAAGAAGTAGCTGGACAGTACAATGCAAAGACATACTTTAATCGATTTAATCTTATCAAATAAAATAAATAAAATAGCCTCAGCTGGTGTCTTTGAGTTTGGGATTAGTGATCACTGCCCAGTGGCCTGTATCAGAAGTATTAATTTAAAAAGATCTCAACCTAAAATCATAATTAAGCGTAATTTTAAAGGTTTTAATGAGCAAGCCTTTTTAAGTGATCTCCATCATAGTGACATTCAACTGACTACGCAAATTTCGGATGTTGAGTTAGCCTTAGACCATTTCATCAATACTTTCACCTCAATTATAAACAAGCATAGAGTAAAAAATAGATCAAACCCCTGGTTTACAAGTGAACTATCTGATTTATTTTCCGAGAGAAATAAAGCATGGTCTGTAGCTAGACGCTCTGGAGATAATACCAATTGGACAATTTTTAGACACTTTAGGAATAAATGCACAGCCATGGTCAGGAAAGCCAAATCTGAATACTACCTTGAATTAATCTCAAACTGCTACTCTAACCCTGCACTGTTTTGGAAAGCTGTGAACTATAATAAGAACAATTCTAGCACAGTTCCCACTCAGATCAAATTAAATGGTCACACTCTCAATGATCAAAAAGAGATTGGCTTAGCTTTTAATAAACATTTTGTAGCTGCTGGTCAACTCTTTCAGAATGGAGGATATACGCCTTCTACCACCAGTATTAACGTACCGCCTGTCTCTCAAACTCCTCTTTTCAGCCTTAATCTTCTTCCCACAAGTGTTGTTGTAGATGCGCTCCTCGCCATCAACCCCAAGTAGTACATGGGAGAGGACAATTTGGACCCCTTTTCAATCAAGCTCTCTACACATATAATATCAAAACAAATTACCCATATTTTTAATCTTTCCATCTCCTCTGGAATAGTTCCTAAAATTTGGAAAAAAGCTCATGTAATTCCTTTACATAAAGGTGGTGACAAGAATAATCTTAATAACTACAGGCCAATTTCCAAACTCCCATGCCTCGCAAAAATTCTAGAATCACTTATTAATAATCAGTTAAAAACATTTCTAACTAGTGCTTCCATTTTGAGCCCATTCCAATCTGGTTTTAGGGCAGGCCACAGTACTGTCTCTGCTGTGACTTTGGTTGTAGACAACATTGTTACAGCATTAGACAAGAAAAAGCACTGTGCAGCACTTTTTATTGATCTTTCAAAGGCCTTTGATACTGTTGACCACCATTTGCTTTTACAGAGGCTGCATGACATTGGCTTTGATCAGTCTGCATGTAGCTGGTTTAGGGATTATCTCTCTGATAGACAGCAGTCAGTTAAACTGGGAAGATACCAGTCTGAGTTTTTAACTGTTACAAATGGTGTCCCACAGGGCTCAATTTTAGGTCCAGTTCTTTTCACAATTTATATAAATAACATTGTTTCATCGCTAAAAAACTGTCACGCCCATCTATACACTGACGACACAGTACTGTATTGCATTTCCGATTCGGTGCACCAATCTATTCAGAACCTACAAAGCTCTTTTAACACCCTGCAGGACTGTCTAGTGGGCCTCAGGCTTGTTCTTAATACAGACAAAACCAAATATATGTGTTTCTCCAGAGCAAAAACTACACATTTTAATGATTTTAATATGTTTACAAAGAATGGATTTTTAATTGAAAGAGTCACAGAGTACAAATATCTCAGCATCTGGTTAGATGATAAACTCACTTTTCATTTTCATATAAATAATCTTGTTTGTCGACTACGACAAAAAATTGGCTATTTTTATAGGAATAAAACCACCTTCCCTTTATTTAGTAGGAAAAGGATTATTGAGGCAGTTTTCATGTCTGTCCTTGATTACGGTGATATGGTTTACCGGCATGCATCTCATTCATGTCTTAAACTCCTAGACTCTGTTTTTCACTCTGCTTTAAGATTCATCACAGGAGATGCTTATGACACACACCATTGTCTCTTATATGAAAAGGTTGGGTGGTCCTCCCTTAAAGAGAGACGTGACACACATTGGCACATTTTTATTTACAAAGCCTTGACCGGGAAGCTTCCTCGTTATTTAACTGAAATGCTGCACATTTCAGATGGGCTTTATCAAACCCGCTCCACTGACATGCTTATGCTTTATGTCCCACAAGCCCGGTCTGAGCTGGGAAAGACAGCTTTTAGCTTCAGTGCCCCCGACTCCTGGAACAACTTACAGCAACAAATTAAACTAAATACATTCATATCCTTTGGCCAATTTAAACAGACTATCTTGGATCTGCCAAACTCTACTTGTAACTGTTTTAATTAGGCTATATTGTACTTTATTCCTTTTAATTGCTGCCACTCTTCACCACTTTGTAAATGTTTCAATTGTTTTTTTTTTTTTTTCTCTCTTCTCTTCACTTGTTGTGTATTTGATGTATTTGCATTGAATATTTTGTTTGTATTGTTGTTTTGAATTTGTTTTGACTCGACGTCATTGAAAATGAGGGTCACCCCTCAATTGGTCTCTCGAGGATAAATAAAAGTTAAATGAAAATGAAATGAAAAATACCCTGCGTTCCAAATCTACTGTTTCTTTTTTCTATTCTACATACTACACCATAAAAAGAATCTAGTTAGGATGCAGTATGCTACAATTGGGACGTACTTTAACTTATTTATTTCATCATAACATGGCTCCTTGATGTTGCCTCTTGCTTTTATATCCGTCTCATCCCCGTTTGTTTTCATACGGAGGCTCTGTCGATGTGATGTCACTCTGTCATTGGTTAAAGGTGGAGTTAGTGATTCTGTTGAATACTTTTTTAGTCAAAATCACTTTTGTCAATATCTCCTAATGATCCGCTGCCTAGAGTCCGTAAACTAGGGCTTGTTGCTAGCTACTGTGGCCCTTTTCTTTAAATACCAGTTTACAGAGCCTCGGCTGTTTATCAACAGTGGATTTTTTTCAGCACACATAAAGACATGTAGCGGATCATGTGGAGATATTCACTGATTTTTACACAGTGATTTTAACAACAAGTGTTCTCCAGAATCACTGACTGCACCTTTAAAGCCTGGACAGAGAGGTGGGAAGTTTAATGTTGAGTTCAGAATGTTTTTAAATCAAACAGTTTGTCACAAAGAATCCAGGAAGAGAAAGTATTTTATTAGAATTTATAACAGCAAGCCGTCACCGGGGCAACACAGAACCCTTCACAGGAACCTGAGGGAACTCTACAGAACGTAGAACACACTTAAAACTCAGAAAGACATTTCACTTTACTCAACTTTACAACGTGGAGAAGAAACCGTGTCACTGGAAGCTTGGCTTATTTTTTTTTTAATCACATTTTCAAATGATTGTGATTTTCTTATACAAAATAATAAATGTTTGTATCTGTAAACTCTCTTTCTTATTTCTAAAAAGGAACATTAGGAAACTTTACAACTTGGAGAATAAACCACGTCACTAACAGGAAGCTTTTTTTATCATATTTTCAAAATAAAGTTCTCTTTGCAAAAAATAAATATATATTTTTTTTAATTATTGTGATTTTCTTACAAAATAAATTATTTGCATCTGCAACCAAAAAAAATGCAGATTTTTCAGAACACCCTCCCCACTGTCTGTCTGTTAGTGGAAGGCAGCCCCTGATTGGTTCATGTAGTCATCAATCTAGCCTCCAGTCAGACCGGACCCTCCCCACTGTCTGTCTGTTAGTGGAAGGCAGCCCCTGATTGGTTCATGTAGTCATCAATCTAGCCTCCAGTCAGACCGGACCCTCCCCACTGTCTGTCTGTTAGTGGAAGGCAGCCCCTGATTGGTTCATGTAGTCATCAATCTAGCCTCCAGTCAGACCGGACCCTCCCCACTGTCTGTCTGTTACTGGAAGGCAGCCCCTGATTGGTTCATGTAGTCGTTGATGTCAACATAGATCGATTAATAAACTTGTTGGATATGGTTGATTTTAGGAAGCTAGACTGATGACTACATGAACCAATCAGGGGCTGCCTTCCACTAACAGACAGACAGTGGGGAGGGTCCAGTCTGACTGGAGGCTAGATTGATGACTACATGAACCAATCAGGGGCTGCCTTCCACTAACAGACAGACAGTGGGGAGGGTCCGGTCTGACTGGAGGCTAGATTGATGACTATATGAACCAATCAGGGGCTGCCTTCCACTAACAGACAGACAGTGGGGAGGGTCCGGTCTGACTGGAGGCTAGATTGATGACTACATGAACCAATCAGGGGCTGCCTTCCACTAACAGACAGAGGGTGGTGGCGGGTCCGGTCTGACTGCTGGCTCCCTTTATGGTTTTTTCTTTGTGCCCTTTTTCCCTTCACTCTTCTTTTTGTCACACTTGTGCTTCCTCTTGTTCCACTCCAGTTGGAAGGTCTTCCCACAGTCCTGGCAGCTGGTTGGTGGAACCACCATGCGCGTGTCACGATGTGGGCGTCGCTCTCGGCTTGATGACTCCTTCACAGGAGAGGCTCTGGAAAGATTGGAAAATGTTTGAGTTATAACCTGCGCTCCTCGATCGCATACTCTTTCTTTTTTCCTATTCTACATACTACATCCGACCATAAATAGAATCTAGTTAGGATGCAGTAGGCATACACAGGGTTCCTACACATTTTCCATTTAAAAAATTCCATATTTTTCCAGACTCAAATTTTCAGGATTCTCTGTAGATTTTTCAGTCTGTATTTGACATCCGAATACAAATAGTTAGATGCTAATTATATAAATAAATGGTTCTGAAGCCCTTAGAGAACTCATATCGACCCATGACATTCTCTTTGCCCAAACTCAAAAGCAAATAAAAACTCAAGGTTCATTTATTATGGATCGCTCTCCACTTCTGATAAGTGTTGCTCGACTCGCCAGACGTTGTTTATTAACGCAAAATGGCAAACTGTTTCAGTCGCATGGATGCAAACACATGTTTGGTGAAATATTAGGCGACATCCGCAGTAGGAAAAACACAATAATAACTGTAGTAATATAGCCTACTACCCAGGGCCGGATCTAGGCATAGGCATTCTAGGCACGTGCCTAGGGCCCATTTCCACTAGGGGGCCCAGTGAGAAGGATAAAAAAAAAAAAAAAAAAAAATGTTTTTTTTTTTTTTTTTTAGTACGTGTGTTTGATATTAACATCATATTATGCAAATGTAAGTTATCATACAAAAAAATGAATACAATGTTTTGGTCTGGATAGTTAATAGCCTAATAATTGAATCAGTTCATCCGAGGTTAACTTATCACTCGGTATTGAGTTTATTTAAAAAAATTGGAAATGGGGCTGCCCTCAGTTGCCCATGCACTGTGTATAGTCTATTTAGCCTATAGCCTATTTCAGCCTCATCTGTGGAAAAAAAGATAGCTGGACAACAGAGTTCTTCTGCTACGTTCCTCTCACTGCATTTAAATGCATTCATTAAATTACAGAGAAATATGTCCCATAAAAGAAAAAAAAGCACCAAGCCCATCCCAGAGGACACTGAATTATATTTTTTCTATATTAATATTTTTATGGAAAATCCATATGTCTTTCTTCAATAGCTTTTAATTCTACTTCATTTGAGCCAGTATCTCCAAATTATTTGTTCACAAAAAAATCCTCAGATTTAGCCTCTTAATTTCCCTCTCAAAGTGCACCAGATTCATGCATTTCAATTTAAAAAGGTAAAAAAAATCTCCCGGGGGGGCATACCCCCGGACCCCCCTAGGAGAGTCAGGATCTCGGCTAGCCACTATTTTCACTAAGCTGGACATTGGAGGCACTAGCAATGAACTGGGTGTGTGAATGACATTTAACAATAGTCAATCATTTGGCCACGATAACATTGGAGAGGGGGGCCCTAATCAAATTCGGCTTAGGGCCTTATGAAGGCTTGGGCCGGCTCTGCTCCCGGTTATTATTTTAGCCGTCAAACCAGAGTTTTTCTGTGCGGCGGCTCACACCGGCGATGTCTCATCAATGTGAATTTCGCCGTTACCCACCACAGAGTTCCACGCCAGTTTTCACCAGGTGAATCGCTGCTTCGCTCACGCAAGGCTTTTGTGTTTAAATCTGGCTTGCACGAGTGTTTTAACTTTATGCTGAATAAAGCATTGCATTGCACTGTTTTTCATCCAGTTTGAAAAATTGCTCCTTACCGCATGGGCAAAGTGGGCACATGTCCAGGGCCCTGGCCAATAGGGGGGCCCTTGAATTTTTTTTTTAATTAAAAAAATTTGACGGGGGTTTCCCCCCTGGGTCGTAAAAAGTCGGGTTGTTTTATATTCGGGGTCTTATATTCGGCCGGGACAAGCGTGTGTGCGCGACTCATTATGTTGCGAGTCAACGTGTCAGAGGCACGAATCGACAAAGCGATCGACCTACCGTGGCTTTTCTGCTGTGGCAGTTGTAGTGAGGAAAGTGTGCTAACTGTGCGTCCCCTTTACGCACCAGTACCAGTGTAACGAGCGAGGCGGTTGTTTCACTTTACAGTTAGTCGGCAGTGAGATTGGGGATTGGGGTATCCAGGCTCGGGACATGCAATCAGATCGCGGAGCCTGTCCCCTCGACACCCGTTAACGTGCAGGAATCCCCTGTGATCATTTAGTTTTAAACCACAGTGTGTCTGTCTCACTGTGAAGACACCAACACAGCGTTTCACGGGGTGACGCGCTGCTTCGCTCAGACATTGAGTGTAGACTCCGAGGGGGGCGAAAAAGCAGGCGCAGAGATCTTACAAAGGCAAAAACAATCTGTTCGCGCGCTTAGAGCGCGCTCGCATCGTCGGTGTCTCTGCCCTAATCTAACTGTCTAGTAGACTCCGGCGCAAAGACTCTCTTTCTCTTGCGCAGCACCAGAGAGACTTTATAGAATTGTATTTCGCTCTATCTCTCTCTTTCTCTCTCTAGGCTGTGCGCTGCATTATAATGTGTGTGATTGTGGATTGCACGGTGTGCTAGTCCGTGTATTTGCGTGTTGGTAGGGGTCCATGGCTGGTTTGTGTCCAGGGCCCGTGGTCATGTTAATCTGTCCTTGCACACTGGACTCTGCACGCTCTTTACAGAAGTGCTCCTGCAGTGCGCTCACAAACAGACGTGAAGTCGCACACGGTTACGTTTCTCTTTACTCCCGTTTACAAACGCGCAACTCTTAAACAAATGAATGAGCATAATACTCTTGTGGCAGTTCAAATGTATGTAGTTTTGTCACTAAATCGTGAAGTATCCGTTTGGAGGGGGCCCGAAAAAATGCAGTATGCCTAGTGTAATCTTTCCTCTTAATCCGGGCCTGCTACTACCTGACGTAGGCCTGCGTTGTTATGCTGGAATTAACATGATCATTTTCCCTTTTAAATTATAGTTTGATAATTCTATTGGCCTAAGAGGCATTCAGTACCCCCAAGGGGATCTGGGGGTACTCCCCCAAAACATTTTTAAATGAGTAGATGTCATTTCCTGTAATCTGGTGCCCTTTAACATGTGGTTTGATAATCTGGCCAAAGAAAAAGAACCAAAATGAAGGTTACATTCTGTAATATCATACAGGGGAAGTGGTTGACTAATTCAGAGCTATCTTTAATAGTAACCTCTAATTAGCTATTTAAACGTTATGCTACATGCAATAGAAAATTCTGTGAAGTGAATTTCTGTTGAGGACAACTATAGTCTGCAGTGTATTTTTCAATAAACTACATTTATCTTCCAATCAATACTGAATCCAGCAGCTGAAAGACTACAGGAGGGAGTTAGTTTAGCGTTTAACCAACCAAAGTAAATGACAGTGGGCTTTGGCTTTTTCACATGAAGCATTCAAATGAACACCCAAACAGGTGGGACTTGTTTGTCAGCCATGGAAATCCACCTAAACCATACATGATGTGTCATCACACCCCAGCCTCCAGCTGCTTTGGTTGCCTATCATAGCGTTAACCGGCTGGTTTGATTAGTATTTTATAAGTATTTTTGGAGAGTTGGGGCAATTGTCTGGAAACACAAATCATTTTCCATTTTCCATACTCTCTTTTATATTTTCCATACTTATCCAGACCTGGAAATTACTACAAATTAAATTCCATACTTTTCCATACTGCGTAGGAACCCTGCATACACTCGGGACAAACATATTTATTACATCATAACATTCATATCCGTTGCATCCCAGTCTGTTTTCATATGGAGGCTCTGTCGATGTAACGTCACTTCACGTGCGCACCGGATTGTGGGTCAGAATCGCCCAAATAGCATTCTGTTTTCAACACTAAAAATCTCGGACCGTTTTAGTAAGACATCCGGGTATTTTCTAAGCATACTAAATCTGACCACAAGAATCTGGACATCCTAAATCAGTTTTTCTACCAAACTAATTATCAGGAAGTATGGGTATTGGAACGCAGGGTTAGTCTTGAAAGCTGCCTTACGAACCGTGCCTTCCCCTTTCCCTTGCTGTGTTTGCGTTGGTGACATTGCAGGTGGACCTCCAGACCTCTGCTGGTCAGAAACACCTCTCCACACACGCCACAGCCCGGCGTGCGGTCCTGAAGGTGGGCTGTAGCGTGCTGGAACAAGCGCCAATGAGCTTTGAATGTTCGGTTACAGATGCGACAATATGGGGGTGGCTTGAAGAATCTGGGAGGGTGAGACAGAGAGAGACAGATGGGGAGACGGGGAAAGAAAACATTTTGCTTTGCTGAATGAAAGGAGTAAAGGGGCCCATTGACAGGGGGCCCAGCTGTGTGTGTGAGTGTGAGTGTGTGAGTGAGTGAGTGAGTGAGTGAGTGAGTGAGTGAGTGAGTGAGTGAGTGAGTGAGTGAGTGAGTGAGTGAGTGAGAGTGAGTGAGCGAGTGAGTGTGCGGTACCTTTTTTTACATGTGGCTGGGGGTCTGGCCTCTTTCCGGTCTTTGCAGTAATCCGCACTGTCTTCAGTATCAGATGAAATCAGCTGGACGCCCACTGCAGCGGGCTGGGGGTTAGGGTTAGCCCCCCTTGCATGGCCCGGGGTAGGGTGAGGCCCCCATGCATTACCCGGGGTAGGGTGAGGCCCCCATGCATTACCCGGGGTAGGGTGAGGCCCCCATGCATTACCCAGGGTAGGGTGAGGCCCCCATGCATTACCCGGGGTAGGGCTAGGGTTAGGGTTAGCCATGGCACATGCTTGGGACAAAAAAGGGGGAAAAGGAACTCAATTCAACCAGTGCTACAGTACTTAAATGCAGCTTCTAATGTCTAATCTTGATGTATGTCATGTTATCCTCCTGTAAAGCACTTTGAATGGCCTCGTGTCTGAATTCTGCTATTGAAATAAACTTGTCTTGTCTTGATCATTTATCAACTGATTTTTTCTTATCTCACATTAACTTTTACCACTTCAGTTCCCATGTTGTTTAATCACCTGCGTATGGAACCAACCCAGGCGTGACTTCACGGTGGGGGCCGGACCCAGACATGGGTGTCTGCTCCCTGGGTGTGGGTGTGTGGTTGGGGGCCCTCTCTGGCCCTGCTGCTCCGTTATAGGGCCCTGCTGAGCACATATTGTAAATATTTTTGCACATTTCAATTTACTTACTTACTTTTTACTTTCTATTCCATTTTTTATATACAGTTTTATTTTGTAGCCTTGCACTATTTAGTATTCATAATCTACTTACTGTAAATAAAACTGTTCATCATTTTCTGATTCTACTTTATCGTGTTGTTCCTATTGCACCGGGGGTCAGAGATAAACCTCATTCAGACTCTTCTGAATGTCTAGAGATATACTCATCTAGACTCTTCTGAATGTCTAGAGATAAACCTCATTCAGACTCTTCTGAATGTCTAGAGATAAACCTCATTCAGACTCTTCTGAATGTCTAGAGATAAACCTCATTCAGACTCTTCTGAATGTCTAGAGATAAACCTCATCTCTTCTGAATGTCTAGAGATAAACCTCATCTCTTCTGAATGTCTAGAGATAAACCTCATCTCTTCTGAATGTCTAGAGATAAACCTCATCTCTTCTGAATGTCTGACGTGTGATTGTTTGACTTGACAAAAAGAAACGACAGGAATACTGGAAAAACTACTGTGAAGTTCTTCATCTATTTAAACAATTTAACATTCAAAGTTAATAAAACACACAGACACACACACACTGAATTGACTTGCCTGCTGTGCCATTGTAAGGCCCTGCTGTGCCATTGTAAGGCCCTGCTGCTGCTGCTGCTGCTGTGCTGTTATATGTAAACTGGATTATCTCCATGGCGTCCAGCTGTGGAGATGGAAGAGGCTCACTCTCTCTCGCTGGTGCTTCTGTCACACTCTGACTTCCTGCTCGGTTCAAAATTTAAAAATATCTTTTTTATTTATCAAAAGAAAATCTTGAAAAATGTACAAAAAACTTTTATATCCATTCATTCATCCATTAATGTATTGAGGAGAACCCCCCCAAACAACTTTCTATCTATCCATCCATCTGTTTATCCATCCATCCATCCATCCATCCATCCATCCATCCATCCATCTATCTATCTATCTATCTATCTATCCACTGAAGAAACACTCCCATTAAGCTCAACCTACCCTGGTTGTGGGTTAGACCAATGGAGGTGTCATAAGATGGAGGATCCTCTTTCTTCACCATCAGCTGCTCAGTCACCGCCGCTACAGAGAAACAAACACACAAAGAAACTTTAAATAAAAGGCTGTGCAATTCATCCCGTTTCAATAGCCATTACAATGTTTGACAATAAGACAATTGCCTTTATCTGGGCATTTCTCGACTACACACTCGCATACACAACCACAATATACTCAAATTGAGGTCAACATTAGTATGAGTAGTAGGACGTTAGTAGGGCTTTCAGTATGAGTAGGCTGTTAGTAGGGCTTTCAGTATGAGTAGGATGTTAGTAGGGCTTTCAGTATGAGTAGGCTGTTAGTAGGGCTTTCAGTATGAGTAGGCTGTTAGTAGGGCTTTTAGCATGAGTAGGGCGTTATTAGGGCTTTCAGTATGAGTAGGGTGTTAGCAGGAGTAGGGTGTTAGTAGGGCTTTTAGCATGAGTAGGGTGTAAGTAGGGCTTTCAGTATGAGTAGGGTGTTAGTAGGGCTTTCAGTATGAGTAGGGCGTTAGTAGAGCTTTCAGTATGAGTAGGGTGTTAGTGGGGCTTTCAGTATGAGTAGGGTGTTAGCAGGAGTAGGGCGTTAGTAGGGCTTTCAGTATGAGTAGGGTGTTAGTAGGGCTTTTAGCATGAGTAGGGCGTTAGTAGGGCTTTTAGCATGAGTAGGGTGTTAGTAGGGCTTTTAGCATGAGTAGGGCGTTAGTAGGGCTTTTAGCATGAGTAGGGTGTTAGTAGGGCTTTCAGTATGAGTAGGGCGTTAGTAGGGCTTTTAGCATGAGTAGGGTGTTAGTAGGGCTTTCAGTATGAGTAGGGTGTTAGTGGGGCTTTTAGCATGAGTAGGGTGTTAGCAGGAGTAGGGTGTTAGTAGGGCTTTTAGCATGAGTAGGGTGTTAGTAGGGCTTTCAGTATGAGTGGGTGTTAGTAGGGCTTTTAGCATGAGTAGGGTGTTAGTAGGGCTTTCAGTATGAGTGGGTGTTAGTAGGGCTTTTAGCATGAGTAGGGTGTTAGTAGGGCTTTCAGTATGAGTAGGGTGTTAGTGGGGCTTTTAGCATGAGTAGGGTGTTAGCAGGAGTAGGGTGTTAGTAGGGCTTTTAGCATGAGTAGGGTGTTAGTAGGGCTTTCAGTATGAGTGGGTGTTAGTAGGGCTTTTAGCATGAGTAGGGTGTTAGTAGGGCTTTCAGTATGAGTGGGTGTTAGTAGGGCTTTTAGCATGAGTAGGGTGTTAGTAGGGCTTTCAGTATGAGTAGGGTGTTAGTAGGGCTTTTAGCATGAGTAGGGCGTTAGTAGGGCTTACTGTTTTATTGAACAGCATTGTTTATCGTTTGTGCTTATGTGTTTTTGTCTGCATTCATGCCACTTGAATGCTCCTTGTTTCTTCCTTGTTGTTTCCTTGTTCCTTTCTTTAAATGCTTATGTGTTTTAACGTGCTATATGTTCATGCACTTTTATCTGTGTCTCTATGCTACTTGCTTCATGTTTTTCACACCTGGCCAACCTGTTATCAGCTGGAAAAATGGTTGTCATTTTGTTTTTGTGCTTATGTGTTGTATTGTTGTAGTTTGCTTTTTTTAATGTTTCTGTTAAGCTATCTACCTGCCAGGGACTACAGGTGAACATTAGCATTAGCACTGCATGGCTAAATCTGGCACATTTACATGTTGAATCTTTGGTGCTCATGTTTATCAATGTGCGCTGTCCCTTCTGAGTAAAGAAATCTAAAAAACAGCCTGATGGATGCTGGAACAAAGGTGGACATGTCTCGTTTGGGTCTTAGGGGAACAAAGGTGGACATGGCTCGTTTGGGTCTTAGGGGAACAAAGCCTCCCTCCTGAAGGTAGCAGACGGAACTAATCTGACTTTAGTGGATCGTTACCGCAGCGATCCGGTTATCAGTCACATATGAAGTGATACAAATGGAAGTGAATAAATAATATGATCAAGAGTTCACTACTGTAGCACTGGTTGAATTGAGTGCCTTTACATGTTTGTTGAACATGTGAACAGGTCATATATAGACTGTATTTAAAGGGCCAGACTCACGTGCGTTCCCGCCCTGCATCACCGGGTTGTGTAGCGCGCAGAGCAGCGCGTGTTGGCGGGAGATTACCTCCTGACTCAGGGTCGCTTCCTGTTCATATTTCTCGATGGTTTTATCAAAAGCTTCTAGAACTTCCTCCAGAGCCGCGTGCACCGCCGCGTGCAGCCGCTCCGAGACGAAGCGCCGGAGGGTTTGCGCACGAGACATGACGGTTGACTTTGTCTGGACCGAAGCTAACCCGTTTATATGCTATCTATAGTCTGGACCGAAGCTAACCCGGGTACAACTGCTGCTAACCGCATGGGCCGAGCTGCTTCCGGCTCTGATAACAACAACACGACGACTTCCGTTCTTCTTCTAGCTACTGGTATGGAGTGTGGCATAAATAACAACCTTGCTTTATAAATAAATAAATAAAAAATAATAATTAAAATACCTTAGAACCTATATATTCATAAACAAATGAGTTTCCCTAAGAAAATGAAATAGAATTTGATGATACTTATTGGAATTATTTTGTAAAATATCTATTAAATCTATTTAATCTGAATTTTCCCCTCACCTGCCTTCTGTCTTGCTTGTGAGGTTCAGCTGCTGATTCAACAGCTCCTTCAAAGTCAAACCAATCAAAACAAAGGTTTTCTTTCCACAAACAGTTTTTATTGATGAAACAGATTAAATGATTCAGTCAGACGTTGGTGACTCTTCTTCCACTTCTTTCTCTTCACAAACTTCTTTCTCCTGAAACAAAAGAGAAATAACGTCACCCTCAGTCAGACTTGTATAATATCCAAGCCCCAACCTCAGCCATTTTTACCAGCATCCAATAAGGAAGTGACCACAACTGTAGTAACCAGGAAGTGCCACTGGGGGGTGGTGCCAAGACGAGCAGTTTTTCTTTGACTCACTTGTTAGACAGGCCGTTTTCAAAGTCTTATTAAACCTATTTACAGCCTGGGTCACAAAACCATTTTAGTCTGTATGTTTAGGTCATATCTCCATGACAACACTGAAGGGGGTGAATTTTTTTGGACTACGCTAGTTTTTATTTTATCGGAGGTTAAAATGTATTGGCGCGATCTCTTGAGTGACAGCTCTCCGCCCGTTGTCCCTCACTTTGCCTCGGAGGTATACGTCAGCTATCTCCCTCCCCCTCACAAAATGGCGCACAAACCAGGATTATTGGATGCCGTGTGAATAACTGAGGTCAGCCCGGATGCTACATCCATATTATTTACTATCTATGATAATATCCTGTTACAGTGGCAGGCAGACAGGCAGGACCCAGA
>OX442367.1:408801-411301 GCA_949357725.1 Hyperoplus immaculatus | reverse complement strand
AGTTAGTTACATTTTAGTATATTCACGAGGCACATCGATCGTTAATGTTCCCTTTCATCAATCAAGGACATTTCTTAAAATGCCCATCCCTAGTGTGTGTGTGTGTGTGTGTGTGTGTGTGTGTGTGTGGAGCAGGAGCACTGGGAGAAGACACTAGACTTTAGGGGGACACAGGGCCTAGGGAGCGGGACACAGTGGGACACAGACTAGTGGGAGTGTGTGACCCACCGATGTCCCAGATATACACACACACACACACATATACAAACACACACACACACACACACACGCCCTAACCCACCGATGTCCCAGATATAGGAGTCCAGGCTCATGTCTTTGGAGGTTTTCTGGAACTCCAGACAGGAGTAAGCAGCTGCCAGCTTCCTGCCTCCGTCCGGATGCCACGACAGACCGGTGACTGTTCTCTTCAGCTCGTTAGGATCTCTGTACACACACACACACACACACACACACACACACACACACACACACACACACAAACACGCGCACACACACAACAAAACTTAAAGGTGGAGTCAGTGATTCTGGACAAAACTTTTTTGTTAAAATCAGCATATATCTCCTCATGAAATTAGTTCATTCTAGTGTTCCAGTTGTTCTCAGTTGCTTTGGTGCTTTTCTCACATCACAATTAACAGACAGACAGACAGACAGACAGACAGACAGACAGACAGACAGACAGACAGACAGACAGACAGACAGACAGACAGACAGACAGACAGACAGACAGACAGTGGCTTTGGTGCTTTTCTCACTTCACTATTAACATTTGCACAGCAGTTAGTGCATTTCTCCAAACAATTAGTGCAAACTGCAAAACCTAGAGGATAACCTGCAACAGGACGTCACTTGCTCCAAGTGGATAGTCTATTCCTCAGAAGCAAGTACTCATGTCAATGAAACTGCCAGTGTCATCAAAATGAGAAGTCTTGACACCATCGTTTATGAACAAGATAGTCAAATGGCTTTGTCATGTTTTCATTATGACAGTTTATTCTCAGTGTTTTCCAATGCAAAATAAAGGTCAGAACACGGTGACACTACCTGAAAATGCTCAAGACAGCACTATACACTACTTGTACAGCCATTTGAAAACTACAGTAAAGTTACACAGTGCTGTAGTTAGGGGAGTAAGTGAGTACAAGACACTGAATACGTATGTTTCACATTTTTACTGTTTATGCTCTTTGCAATTCTACAGCATTGTGCAAAAGAAAAATACACTTCAGTCACTTATTTAGAACAAACATAAAAAAAACACCCTTTTGGTAGAGCTGTGCACAAATGTGAACAATATAACAGGACATATTGTAACTGAACATATATAGCTACATCATTCTGGCACATCCAGACGTTCCTGTCTGTCTGGCCACATATTTTCATCTACATCACAATGGATATTATCCCTTGCAATGCAGCGAGGAAAGTCATTGGTTACAACTAATACTTCACACACCTCCTCGTGAGTGAAAGCTGAAGTCTACCTGAGAGCAATTGTTCAATTTAGGAGACATTTCCAGGAAAACATTATAAAGAAAGGTATAACATTTGCTTGACAGAATTTGATAACTAGTTCAACAATTTTGTATGTAATGACTCAAGCAATGAAATGAAGACTATTAGTTTTATTGGGAACGACTATTCAGCATCCATAAGTATAGTTCATTTTGACTGACATGACATAAGCAAATGACAATGTTATAAAACAGCAGAGAATTGTATAAAAGCAACTGATACATGTCCAAAAGCATTTGCAATGTGTTCAGAGGAAGGAGAAATTGCTACTATGATGTGCTCAAATGACTAAATGTTGCGGATGTTGAACTAATAGTTCTGAGAATGTTCATTCTGATCTGAGAAAAGCACCAAAGCAACTGAGAAAAACTGTAATACACAGCCAAGGCTCTGTAAACTGGTATGTAGACAAAGGGGCTACGGTAGCTAACAAATTGCCTGTTTAGGACCCCCCCCCACTCACACACACACACACACACACACACACACACACACACACACACACACACACACACACACACACACACACACTTTATACCTGAAGACGTTGATGGTTTTTGCGTACGGCGGTTCCGGATTCTCCTCCACTTCCTCTTCGTCCTCAAAGTATTCCTGGTAAATATCTATTGCGTTGTTCTGTCTGATGCAATGCTCCATCAACTGGACACACACACACACACACACACACACACACACACATACAAACAAACACACCATGATGTCATACACTGATTGAAATCACAACACTCAGGTAAAGTGGGTCTTTGTGAAATTATTCATCACTTTAACCCAATTAATGTATTTTTAAAAAGATGGGGATATGGAATGTTCATTTTTGTTTAATTTTGTTACAGAACACACACCCCCCCCCCCCGGCCTCTGACTGTGACCCCCCCTCCCCCCGGCCCTCTGACTGTGACCCCCTCCCCCCGGCCCTCTGACTGTGACCCCCCTCCCCCCGGCC
>OX442367.1:399286-408601 GCA_949357725.1 Hyperoplus immaculatus | reverse complement strand
ACAGCATCTCAGAATATTAGAAAAAGACAAAAGACAGTAATCAAGTAATAACATAAAGACTGAAATATTTCTCTTTATGTGTAATGAATCTAGAAACTTACATTTTTGAAAAAAGTTACTGAAAATAATGAACTCTTCCGTCACACACACACACACACACACACACACACACACACCTGTCCGTCAGTAGAAGCAGAGAAGGCCTCTGTCCCTGTCTTAGACTGCAGCCAGATGATTTTATAAACGGGATCTCTGTGACTCTGTTCTACTGAAGACACTTCCACCGGCTGACTGCCTCTACGGGTGTCCCACAAGGCTGCAACACACACACACACACACACACACACACACACACACACACACACACACACACACACACAGTCAGATAGACACACACACACACACACACAGACAGATAGACACACACACACACACACACACACACACACACAGACAAACACACATACAGACAGATAGACACACACACACATATATGCACAGAGACACATACACACATGCAGACACGTACAGAGAGAGACACAGAAACACACACAGACACACACACAGACACACACACACACACACACACACACACACACACACACACACACACAGGTTAAAGGTCAGTGATTCTGGAGAACGCTGGTTGACAAAATAACTTTTTCTTGAAATAAGTACATACACACATAGACCCACCAACCCACCAAACAGACAGACAGACAGACAGACAGACAGACAGACAGACAGACAGACAGACAGACACCCACCTATCTGTCCGTTGTAGCCCCCTCCCAGCAGAGTGTGGCTGTCTTTGGGGTTGTACTCCAGACACACCAGAGGAGACGAGGGCTTCAGGCTCAGCTCAGGACAGTTGGGATTCTCTGAGACAAAACACACAACGTTACTTTAGTTAGTTACATTTTAGTATATTCACGAGGCACATCGATCGTTAATGTTCCCTTTCATCAATCAAGGACATTTCTTAAAATGCCCATCCCTAGTGTGTGTGTGTGTGTGTGTGTGTGTGTGTGTGTGTGTGTGTGTGTGTGTGTGTGTGTGTGTGTGTGTGTGTGTGTGTGTGTGTGTGTGTGGAGCAGGAGCACTGGGAGAAGACACTAGACTTTAGGGGGACACAGGGCCTAGGGAGCGGGACACAGTGGGACACAGACTAGTGGGAGTGTGTGACCCACCGATGTCCCAGATATACACACACACACACACATATACAAACACACACACACACACACACACACACACACACACACACACACACGCCCTAACCCACCGATGTCCCAGATATAGGAGTCCAGGCTCATGTCTTTGGAGGTTTTCTGGAACTCCAGACAGGAGTAAGCAGCTGCCAGCTTCCTGCCTCCGTCCGGATGCCACGACAGACCGGTGACTGTTCTCTTCAGCTCGTTAGGATCTCTGTACACACACACACACACACACACACACACACACACACACACACACACACAAACACGCGCACACACACAACAAAACTTAAAGGTGGAGTCAGTGATTCTGGACAAAACTTTTTTGTTAAAATCAGCATATATCTCCTCATGAAATTAGTTCATTCTAGTGTTCCAGTTGTTCTCAGTTGCTTTGGTGCTTTTCTCACATCACAATTAACAGACAGACAGACAGACAGACAGACAGACAGACAGACAGACAGACAGACAGACAGACAGACAGACAGACAGACAGACAGACAGTGGCTTTGGTGCTTTTCTCACTTCACTATTAACATCTCCACAGCAGTTAGTGCATTTCTCCAAACAATTAGTGCAAACTGCAAAACCTAGTGGATAACCTGCAACAGGACGTCACTTGCTCCAAGTGGATAGTCTATTCCTCAGAAGCAAGTATTCATGTCAATGAAACTGCCAGTGTCATCAAAATGAGAAGTCTTGACACCATCGTTTATGAACAAGATAGTCAAATGGCTTTGTCATGTTTTCATTATGACAGTTTATTCTCAGTGTTTTCCAATGCAAAATAAAGGTCAGACCTCGGTGACACTACCTGAACATGCTCAAGACAGCACTATACACTACTTGTACAGCCATTTGAAAACTACAGTAAAGTTACACAGTGCTGTAGTTAGGGGAGTAAGTGAGTACAAGACACTGAATACGTATGTTTCACATTTTTACTGTTTATGCTCTTTGCAATTCTACAGCATTGTGCAAAAGAAAAATACACTTCAGTCACTTATTTAGAACAAACATAAAAAAAACACCCTTTTGGTAGAGCTGTGCACAAATGTGAACAATATAACAGGACATATTGTAACTGAACATATATAGCTACATCATTCTGGCACATCCAGACGTTCCTGTCTGTCTGGCCACATATTTTCATCTACATCACGACGGATATTATCCCTTGCAATGCAGCGAGGAAAGTCATTGGTTACAACTAATACTTCACACACCTCCTCGTGAGTGAAAGCTGAAGTCTACCTGAGAGCAATTGTTCAATTTAGGAGACATTTCCAGGAAAACATTATAAAGAAAGGTATAACATTTGCTTGACAGAATTTGATAACTAGTTCAACAATTTTGTATGTAATGACTCAAGCAATGAAATGAAGACTATTAGTTTTATTGGGAACGACTATTCAGCATCCATAAGTATAGTTCATTTTGACTGACATGACATAAGCAAATGACAATGTTATAAAACAGCAGATAATTGTATAAAAGCAACTGATACATGTCCAAAAGCATTTGCAATGTGTTCAGGAAGGAGAAATTGCTACTATGATGAGCTCAAATGACTAAATGTTGCGGATGTTGAACTAATAGTTCTGAGAATGTTCATTCTGATCTGAGAAAAGCACCAAAGCAACTGAGAAAAACTGTAATACACAGCCAAGGCTCTGTAAACTGGTATGTAGACAAAGGGGCTACGGTAGCTAACAAATTGCCTGTTTAGGACCCCCCCCCACTCACACACACACACACACACACACACACACACACACACACACACACACACACACACACACACACACACACACTTTATACCTGAAGACGTTGATGGTTTTTGCGTACGGCGGTTCCGGATTCTCCTCCACTTCCTCTTCGTCCTCAAAGTATTCCTGGTAAATATCTATTGCGTTGTTCTGTCTGATGCAATGCTCCATCAACTGGACACACACACACACACACAGACACACACACACACACACACACACACACACACACACAAACAAACACACCATGATGTCATACACTGATTGAAATCACAACACTCAGGTAAAGTGGGTCTTTGTGAAATTATTCATCACTTTAACCCAATTAATGTATTTTTAAAAAGATGGGGATATGGAATGTTCATTTTTGTTTAATTTTGTTACAGAACACACACACCCCCCCCCCCCGGCCTCTGACTGTGACCCCCCCTCCCCCCGGCCCTCTGACTGTGACCCCCCCTCCCCCCGGCCCTCTGACTGTGACCCCCTCCCCCCGGCCTCTGACTGTGACCCCCCCTCCCCCGGCCCTCTGACTGTGACCCCCCCTCCCCCCGGCCCTCTGACTGTGACCCCCCCCCCCCGCCCTCTGACTGTGACCCCCCCCCCGGCCCTCTGACTGTGACCCCCCCTCCCCCCCGCCCTCTGACTGTGACCCCCCCCCCCGCCCTCTGACTGTGATCCCCCCTCCCCCCGGCCTCTGACTGTGAATGTTTATCTTCTAATAAATAGATAATAAACTCAATCCCCCACCCCCTTTTATTTTTATTATTATTATTATTATTATTATTATTATATACATATTTTTTATATATATCATCATCTCATCATCATCATCATCATGATGATGATGATGATATATATAATATACAGTATATGTGTATTTATATATATATTTATTTTATTTTATTATTTGGTCAGTATTGTTTGTATATTTATTTTGTTGTTGTTAAAAAACCAGGAAAAACCAATAAATATATTGATAAACAAATATATATAAATAAATAGATAGATAGATAGATAGATAGATAGATAGATAGATAGATAGATAGATAGATAGATAGATAGATAGATAGATAGATAGATAGATAGATAGATAGATAACTCACGCTGCCGAGCCCCAAGATGCTGTTCATGTAGCCTTCATCTTTCTCCACCTTGAATGAATCAGACATTTATATCAGACATCAAAATAATAAAAATGATGAATCTAAATAGCATGCTACAACATATAGGCTGCTTCCAGTCCCCAGTCTATCTGTTCTGGTTGAGAAAAGTCAATGTCTATTCTATTGTTCTGAGACTGCTGTTCTGCACCATTGGTGGTGCGATGGCGACGCCTAGTGGCGAAGCAGAGGTAGTGTTTTGGTGACCTTACTTTATAAGTGGATGAGTTTAGTTTTACATACTATCTATGGTTTAGTTTCCACATGTTTCAAACGGAGAAGTACTGTACGGCTGTTCTGAATATGGGATCCTTGGAGGAATACGTCCGTAAGTTTTCTTCTTCTTGTAGGTAGATATCGTCATTAAAGCCACTACGAGTAAGTCGGCACGTTGGCGACACCTTTGAACAAAAGCGGTAGTATTTTTACGACGCCAGCTGTCGTGAAGCTGTTTTCTAGCTCGTGCAGGGCCTCAAGATTCAAATAATCAGGAAGCAATATAGTGTGTGTCCGTGTGTTGAAAGTGTGAGGGCACCGGACTCTTTTCGGCTCGGTGAGAGTGGTTAGTGACACAGCATCAACTACACCTGATTGCAATGAGTTGATCCATTGTCACCTCTCACGGAGCTGAACGAGTATGTGTCCCCACACAAAGCGAATGAACGAGAGACGGCAGTTAGTTATGGATCACGATGAGGTAATGTGTTTATGTTGTTGTAAATAATGACTATTTCAGATGAATAATGGTCATCTGATGATGCTGGTGAGGCAAAGTAAACTTTGTTTTAGTAGGCTACCGCTCATTCATTTAGGAGTAAACACTGCAGTCTAGGTTCGCTCCGTGAAATTGTGTATACGTTGCTTGGCAACGCCCTCCCGCCCGCCTATCACTCTCCCTTTTACCTTTTCTTCATTGCATTTTCTTTTTTTTCTTTGATGGTTCAGCCCCGTTATCAGTCATTATGACGACAAATAGCCTAACTGTCTCAAACAAGGTTTCAGCTCCCCTTCTAGGGTGACCAGATCGCATTTCCATTACTTTTCACACGTCCCGCAAATTGAGACGTTGTCCCGCATTGTTATTAAAAGTGAGCCCCCCTTTTTAAATGCGTGTTTTATAATCTGGCATTCATCCGATAGCTGTGAGGAGACAGCAGTCTCCGTTTGTCTGTGTGTGTGTTTGTCTGTGTGTGTGTATCGGGCTGCTGGGCTCAGTGGCTCTGTGAAGGTGCTGCCTGCAGTGCTTCAGCGTTTACTTTCCTGTTACTTCAAAATAAAAGCCAACTCACGTTTGTCAAGTGAAATGCTAATGTGAAGCCAGTGAAATGCTTTTAATGTGAAGCCGCAGCCTTAATGCTCTATTTGTTTAACAGTAGCTAACTTAACTGCTGCGCGCTGATCTAAAGATAGTGTTTTTTTAATATAGAAAGCCGTGTCTCTGGCATTACCGGTGGTGACACGAGTTTATTTTGCTAAAAAAACGGCACTTTGTCCCGCATTGTCCCGCACAAACGTAGTCTTTGTCCCACATCTGGTGAATTGGGATCTGGTCTCCCGCTCCCCTTCCCTCACTTGGAGTGATAGGCTTCTCAAATCGCGTTCCTGCGCAACACTGAAATCTGCGACCAATACGGATATGTGACCATAGAGCCTGCACGAGCGAACCGAAAATCGGACTGGGTGTACGACCAGATCAAATGCAGTAATAAAAACTATATAAAAACGTCTTTCTTTGCACTGATGGTCTGGTTTGCTGTTAAAGGTAATTTATGATTATGAGAGGAAACATGAGGCTGTTTAAAAGATATTTAAATGTTACTCGTAGCCGCTTTAACAGCTATGTGAACATGTAGGCAACACTTTAATAGTTTTCAAGATATCATGTGATGTCAGCCTAGCTAATTCTTTCTTTGTGTAAATTAAGCTAGTTCTAGCTACATGTGCTTAGGCTAATGTGTGTGTGAACATGTGAATATTTGGCACATTAGTTATTATACTTTTCTTTGTATTCCATAGTTTAAATGACTCTTCAATAAATCTTACGAAGACAAACCAGCCTGATTTTTTGCCGTTCGCTATCTGCCTATAGTCATTGTTAGGACACAACTGCTAGGACAGAATACTATCTACTATCTAGTATGGTAGTAAAAAAGATTTAGGATGTCCTGAAAACAGCATGCTATTTGGGTGATTCTGACCCACAATCCAGTGCACAACGGAAGTGACATCACATCGACGAAGCCTCCGTATGAAAACAAACGGGGATGAGACGGATATAAAAGCAAGAGGCAAGATCAAGGAGCAATTTGTTTCACCTTCTTCCTGAAGCGAATGGTTTGTTCCATCTCCTGAGGGTTGATATCTTTGGGCCAGCCCCCCTCCACATGGTTTATCCCACAGCTGTCTGACTCAAAACGCAATGTGTTCACCTGCAAATACACACACACACACACACACACACACACACACACACAGAAAGAAAGAAAGAAAGAAAGAAAGAAAGAAAGAAAGAAAGAAAGAAAGAAAGAAAGAAAGAAAGAAAGAAAGAAAGAAAGAAAGAAAGAAAGACAGACAGACAGACAGACAGACAGACAGACACACAGACACACAGACACACAGACAGACAGACAGACAGACAGACAGACAGACACACAGACACACAGACACACAGACACACAGACAGACAGACAGACAGACAGACAGACACACAGTTATGAAATATTTACTTTAACTTTTGTGAGCTCAATGAAATCAAAATATTAAATTCACTTTCTTTTGGATTGTCCATTTTACCATGATTTGAGAATTTGGTTCTTTCTGTCTGTTAGTGAAAGGCAGCCCCTGATTGGTTCATGTAGTCATCAATCTAGCCTCCAGTCAGACCGGACCCTCCCCACTGTCTGTCTGTTAGTGGAAGGCAGCCCCTGATTGGTTCATGTAGTCATCAATCTAGCCTCCAGTCAGACCGGACCCTCCTCACTGTCTGTCTGTTAGTGGAAGGCAGCCTCTGATTGGTTCATGTAGTCACACACGCACAGACACACACACACACACACACACACACACACACACACACACACTCACCTCATGCTCAGACATGTCCGTACAGGCCTGCAGCGCTTGGTCTCGCGGTGTTTTCTGGATGAACTGAAGGGCGAGCGTCGGGTCGGGAATGACGTCGACCAGCAGCTCCGCGTGTCTGTCGGAGAAGAGACACTGACGGCCAAACTCCCCGCGAAGCTTCGTGTACACGTGAACTATCTCCATCATTTAAAGCCTCTGGGAACAGAACATATTAAAAAAGATCACTATATGAAAGATTCAAGATTCAAAGTGTGTATTGTCATATGCACAATAAGAAACATGTGGGGCGCCCTTAGCTCAGTTGGTAGGACGCCCCCCCCCCCCTCTTCCCCAGACCGGGCCCAGCAGCAGACCCGGGTTGGATTCCAGCCCGCGGTCGTTCTCTGCATGTCACTCCCCTCTCTGCCCCATTTCAACTCTGTCTCTACACTGTCAATAAAGCATAAAAATGCCCAAAAAAATATCTTAAAAATAAAAAAATAAACATGTTCTCAGTCATACAGTGAAATTCTTCCTTTGTTTTCCACAGACTGAATGCCGAGACAGAAATATGAAAATATGCAATATAGAATAAATATACAAATAAAATAGAAAAAAGCAGCAACAATATAGAATATACACGTTACACGGTTAATAGAAGAGCAGCGACTACATGGAATAATACATTTAGATTAACAGAAAATAAAATGGAATGGTGCAAATCCCAGAATGTGTGAAATCTTTATAGTTGGGTGTGTCAGTAAGCTTTTACAAAAATCTGGTTGAAAATGTAAATGTTCAGAATGATTGCTAGTGAGCAGCTAGTGTGTAAGCATATGAGCAGTACTGTTAATATGTAACTGTGTTTTGGGTGTGGCTCTACATAAGCCTGTACAGGTTTCTGCCACACACACACACACACACAGTGACACACACACACACACACACACACACACACACACACACACACACAGTGACACACACACACACACATATTTTAATTTTTTTTCTACTACATGTTTTTTTTAATCGATTTGTATGTGGAATAAATAAACTAAACTAATGATTGTCACTAAAACATGATGCTTAAGGTTTGGAATAAGGAGATAGAGAGCCATAGAGCAGACCATATAAAAACCTATTCGACTTTTACAATATAACAAGAGTCCAAAGTTTTTACTGAACAGATTATGGATACAGCCGTTTTATTTATTTTTATCAAAACATGAATACTGAACGCTACAGGTCTTAAAAATGCATTTTCAGCATGTTTCTAAGAAGAAAATGTCTCATAAATCAGACAGTGAACAACCTATGAACAAATCCTTCTGTAATAACCTTCAGAATAGTGCTGAGAATGATCATGGAAAGTTTAGTTGATGTAAGTGCTGTAGAAGTTGAGATTTTTGGTTCAGAGTATTGAGGAAAAACTAATGTTGAGATAATGTCCGTTAAAGATGGTTGTATAGGAGAAATATACAGACGCAAACAGACAAGGTTTAGTCAAATAAACACCTGAATGTACATGTTGGACCTTTGATTTATACTAGTATGAAAGAAGACATGTTATGGAAGAGAGGGAGAGAGAGAGAGAGAGAGTATGAAAGAAGACATGTTATGGAGGAGAGGGAGGGAGAGAGAGAGGGAGTATGAAAGAAGACATGTTATGGAAGATAGGGAGAGAGAGAGGGAGAGAGAGAGAGAGAGTATGAAAGAAGACATGTTATGGAGGAGAGGGAGGGAGAGAGAGAGGGAGTATGAAAGAAGACATGTTATGGAAGATAGGGAGAGAGAGAGAGAGAGAGAGAGAGGGAGTATGAAAGAAGACATGTTATGGAAGATAAAGAGGCCTAGACAAAACCTCTTAAAATTAACCAGTGCTTGAATAAATAGGCTAATGTTTTTACCTGACGTGTGTCACCGGAAACAAACGAGGGCCGTTTAAAAGCCCGAAAACTGACGAAAACAAGGTCACTGTTTTACCACCGGACAACGTTTAACTAGCGGTGACAGTTAAAAACACCGTAAACCTTTTGTTTTAACGGGAACTAGCTGTTTTAAACGTTAAATCTTACCGAGAGCAGTTTAGGATCATTTGTTTGT
>OX442367.1:369286-396786 GCA_949357725.1 Hyperoplus immaculatus | reverse complement strand
CAGAGAACGACCCGGGCTGGATTCTAACCCGGGTCTGCTGTGAAGAGGACAGACAGACAGACAGGCAGACAGACAGACAGACAGACAGACAGATAGACAGACAGACAGACGGACGGACGGACGGACGGACGGACAGACAGACAGACAGACAGACAGACAGACAGACAGATAGATAGACGGCTGGATGGATGGATGAATGGATGGATGGACGGATAGATACACTCAACAAAAATATAAACGCAACACTTTTGTTTTTGCTCCCATTTTTCATGAGATGGACTTAAAGATCTAAAATTCATTCCAGATACACAATATTACCATTTCTCTCAAACATTGTTCACAAATCTGTCTAAATGTGTGATAGTGAGCACTTCTGCTTTGCATTGAATGTTCATTTCTCCACCATAAGCCGTCTCCAAAGGCGTTTCAGAGAATATGGCAGTACATCCAACCGGCCTCACAACCGCAGACCACGTGTAACCACACCAGCCCAGGACCTCCACATCCAGCAGGTTCACCTCCAAGATTGTCTGAGACCAGCCACTGAGACAGCCACTGAAACAATTGGTTTGCATAACCAAAAATTTCTGCACAAACTGTCAGAAACCGTCTCAGGGAAGCTCAACTGCATGCTCGTCGTCCTCATCGGGGTCTTGACCTGACTCCAGCTCGTCTGAAATGTGCATTTTTTTGCTTTATTGGGGGTCTGGGGACTCAGAACCAGTCAGTATCTGATGTGACCACCATTTGCCTCATCTTCTTCGCATAGAGTTTATCAGATTGTCAATTGTGGCCTGTGGAATGTTGGTCCACTCCTCTTCAATGGCTGTGCGAAGTTGCTGGATATTAGTGGGAAGTGGTGCACGCTGTCGTATACGCCGGTCAAGCACATCCCAAACATGCTCAATGGGTGACATGTCCGGTGAGTATGCTGGCCATGCAAGAACTGGGACATTTTCAGCTTCCAAGAATTGTGTACAGATCCTTGCAACATGGGGCCGTGCATTATCTTGCTGAAACGTGAGGTGATGTTCATGGATGTATGGCACAACAATGGGCCTCAGGATCTCATCACGGTATCTCTGTGCATTCAAAATGCCATCAATAAAATGCACCTGTGTTCTTCGTCCATAACATATGCCTGCCCATACCATAACCCCACCACCACCATGGGCCACTCGATCCACAACATTGACATCAGCAAAGCGCTCACCCACACGACGCCACACACGCTGTCTGCCATCTGCCCTGAACAATGTAAACCGAGATTCATCCGTGAAGAGAACACCTCTCCAACGTGCCAGACGCCATCGAATGTGAGCATTTGCCCACTCAAGTCTGTTACGGCGACGAGCTGGAGTCAGGTCAAGACCCCGATGAGGACGACGAGCATGCAGTTGAGCTTCCCTGAGACGGTTTCTGACAGTTTGTGCAGAAATTTTTGGTTATGCAAACCAATTGTTTCAGTGGCTGTCTCAGTGGCTGGTCTCAGACGATCTTGGAGGTGAACCTGCTGGATGTGGAGGTCCTGGGCTGGTGTGGTTACACGTGGTCTGCGGTTGTGAGGCCGGTTGGATGTACTGCCATATTCTCTGAAACGCCTTTGGAGACGGCTTATGGTGGAGAAATGAACATTCAATGCACAAAACTGCACATTTCAGGGTGGCCTTTTATTGTGGACAGTCTAAGGCACACCTGTGCACTAATCATGATGTCAGATCAGCATCTTGATGTGGCACACCTGTGAGGTGGGATGGATTATCTCAGTAAAGCAGAAGTGCTCACTATCACACATTTAGACAGATTTGTGAACAATGTTTGAGAGAAATGGTAATATTGTGTATCTGGAATGAATTTTAGATCTTTAAGTCCATCTCATGAAAAATGGGAGCAAAAACAAAAGTGTTGCGTTTATATTTTTGTTGAGTGTAGATAGAAGGATAGACAGACAGACGGATGGATGGATGGACGGATGGATAGATGGATGGATGGATAGACTGATGGATGGATGGATAGACTGATGGATGGATGGATAGACGGATGGATGGATAGACAGATGGACGGATGGATGGATGGATGGATGGATGGATGGATGGATGGATGGATGGATGGATGTCCTTTCAGAGTGAAACAATGAGCCGACTCAATGTCCAGAGCTTTCATTTCTTGATATCTAGAACTATCTCTTCTCTTTGTGTCCTTTATTGTTGATGGAAGTAAAGTTAATCTTAATTTGAAATATTTCTTGTTGTTTGATATTAAACCACACAGCAGCTTTTAGGCCTGATGGACCATGTGATGGGCCTTTGATTTTACGTTGGTTTTTATGGTTTGTTTTCAGCCAGGACTTTACGCCAGTTAGTGAGACGCTGCTCTCATGTATTGTTGATCAGCTGTGTTCTTCTGTCTCCTCAGATCCCCTGTTGATCCAGAGCCAGGCAGACCCCCAGCCTCCTGTCGAACCTTCAGCCCAGAATGAGACACAATCTGTGGACATCTGCGCTCCGTGTTCCCCCCCATCACCTGGCTCTCCAAGCTACACACCTAGCCACATCTCCGCTAGCTCCCCACCGAGCCACATCTCCGCCATTAGCTCACCTGAACACAGTGACGCTCACTCGGACAGCGACTGGGCTGAAGAACAACAACAGAACCGCACCATAATCCGGACCCCCAAACTCCAGAAAAAGACCCTGAAATGGACCCTTAAACGATCCAAAACCCCTGGTGGTACTTCTTTAACCCTTAAAGCATTGGGTAAACGAAGGAGAGGCCGCCCGGCATTGGACGTCACCGACCGAAACAAACGCAAACGTTCCCGTCCGTCCCAGAGTTTTAACTGTTTGGTGTGCGGGCGCAGCTTGCAGGGAAAAGGCTTCTTACTCAAACACGTCTTACTGATGTGCTCCAAAGACCCGGAGCATCGCTGCGGATTCTGTGGCGACAAATTGGATTCTTCAGAGGAATTATCGGCACATTTACAATCGCACCAGGACACGAGTAAGACCTGCTCGTTTTGTGGGAAAACCTTTAAGTCGATTTTAGCGGCGGAGCTTCACGTGAGGCTCCACACCGGAGAGAAACCGTACAGCTGCAACGTGTGTGGGAAGAAGTTCAGCCAGAAGGGAAATCTAACGTCGCACCAGCACGTTCATGCCACGGAAAAGCCGTTTCAATGTAAAGAATGCAGCCGAGCATTCTGTCACATGACGTCATTGGAACGCCACATGCTGGATCACAAAGCAGGGTTGGTACTGACTTTTGAAAATGTTTTTGAAATGCTTGATTTTTAAAGTAGCTACAAGGAACTTTTAAATATTTCTGAAACAGTCAAATTTTTCCTCTGATGATCATAAATGACATGTAACAGCAAACGAGACCATCAGTGCAAAGAATGTTTTTTTTATATCAATTATCATATTGGCTTTGTCCGGGAACACTCACCGAGGAACAACAGCTGGCGTGGTAAAAACACTACTGCTTTTAGTCCAAAGGGGGGCGCTAGAATTAACACAAACTGAAAGTTCCTTGTAGCACCTTTAAATATTGTTTTTTCAAGGTTTGGAATGCCCTTGAAATCTGAACACAATCAACTTTGTGTCAACTTGTTTTGCGATGGCTTGAATGTAACAAATGAAAAGTTATGCACTATAGCTTTAAAATTTTGAAGTCCTGGAAATAAGTGATTTTACCTTGAAAATGCTGGAAAAGTGTTTGTGTTTTGCTCTTAAGAATCTGTGTTTCCCTTGACAGTGGCGAGGAGAACCACACATGCAACGTGTGTGGGGAGGAGTTTAAGAAGAGACGGGGCCTAAAAAAACACATGTCCACGCACACAGACGGGCAGACAGACGGGCAGACAGATAGGCAGATAGACAGACCCACGAGACTCCGCAGCTCAACTCCTTCGTTCTGCTGTAAAGTCTGTGGAGACGCGTTTCAGAAGAGGAGTGAACTCATCACACACGTAGAGACTCACCTACAGGTACGGGGCGATTCAACACATTCTATAAACTTAATTAAAGGTGCTACAAGGAACTTTCAGTGTGTGTTCATTCTAGCGCCCCCTTTGGACAAAAGCGGTAGTGTTTTTACTACGCCAGCTGCTGTTCCTGGGTGAGCGTATACCCATGACAAATGCATTAAGAAAAACTATATAAAAATAGCATTCTTTGCACCGATTGTCTCGTTTGCTGTTACATGTCATTTATGATCATCAGAGGAAAAAATGAGACAGAAATATTTAAAAGCTCCTCGTGGCACCTTTTTAATGTTACATTTTTCAAAAATAAAAACTAAGATTTTAAATGATTGAAAATGTGTTTATTTTGAACAAGTTAAGGAAATAAAACGGACAGACATAATACAGTAATATTTACAAAACAATGAAAACCACAAATGAAAATAAACTGTCCAACACCTGTTCTACGAGTTTGAAAAAGTGGAGAGAAGAAGAATAGCTCATTAATATTTTTGTCCTTACCTTTTAGGACCCAGATTGCTGCCTTAGCTGTGGCCTGTGTGGACATCAGTATGAGTCGATCGCTAGCTTAGCATCACACCTAGCTTCTCACAGTGAGGTTGGAAACACCTGTCATGTGTGTGGGAAGACGTTCCCCGCTCACGCTGCCCTGGAGATGCACCTGAGGATCCACACCGGAGAGAAACCATTCAGCTGTCGCTTCTGTGGCAAGGCCTTTAACCAGAGCGGCAACCTGAAAACACACCTCAAGATACACACTGGTAAATACTGTATATACACACAAACACAAATCTCTATGTGTTGCGTCCTTGACATCAGTGTGTATTACAGAATCAAATCAAAACAGTGACGTCGTGAGGTCAGGCCAGTAGGTGGCGATAATGTCTCATGTCAAACACCATAGAAGAAGATCGTGATCAGGCTTCCAAGCAACTTCTTTTAGAATTCCCATGTCGAGATGCAAACTGTGAGGTCACGCATCTCATTTCATATCTATCTATCTATCTGTCTATCTATCTATCTATCTATCTATCTATCTATCTATCTATCTATCTATCTATCTATCTATCTATCTATCTATCTGTCTGTCTGTCTGTCTGTCTGTCTGTCTGTCTGTCTGTCTGTCTGTCTAGAAATGTTTTGAATAAAATGTTGAGCAAAATAGCTTTTCTGATTTGACTGTATGTTAGGTTTTATTTTTTCCTTGTTGTGAATCTTTGTAAACCTGCTTAGAGAAGGAGAGAGAAGGAGAGGTGGAGAGAGAAGGAGAGAGAGGGAGAGAGAAGGAGAGGTGGAGAGAGAAGGAGAGAGAGGGAGAGAGAAGGAGAGGTGGAGAGGGAGAGAAGGAGAGAGAAGGAGAGAGAAGGAGAGAGAAGGAGAGAGAAGGAGAGGTGGAGAGGGAGAGAAGGAGAGAGAAGGAGAGGTGGAGAGAAGAGAAGGAGAGAGAAGGAGAGGTGGAGAGGGAGAGAAGGAGAGAAGAGAAGGAGAGAGAAGGAGAGGTGGAGAGGTGGAGAGGGAGAGAAGGAGAGAGAAGGAGAGGTGGAGAGGGAGAGAAGGAGAGAAGAGAAGGAGGAGAGAAGGAGAGGTGGAGAGGGAGAGAAGGAGAGAAGAGAAGGAGAGAGCTGCTGTGAAGGACTGATATGAATACATGTTGACTGATTGATTAATGTCTTTCAATCGTGATGCGTAATATAACTGAGTCCTAACCCCATCTCCTCCTTTCTCTCCTCCTCTCCCCTTCTCTCTTCTCAACCCTCTCCCACACACACACAAATATTCATACACACAGGTAAATACACACACACACACCTTAAGATACACACGTTAACGCAAACACACCTGTTTGAATTGTAATCCATAATATAACTGAGTCCTCTCCATTACTCTCCTTCTCTCCCTCTCCACGTCTCCTTCTGTCCTTCTCTCTCCTCTCTCCTCCTCTCCTTCTCTCTCCTTCTCTCTTTCTCCCTCCCTCTCCACCTCTCCTTCTCTCTCCTTCTCTCCCTCTCCACCTCTCCTTCTCTCTCCTCCTCTCCTTCTCTCTCCTTCTCTCCCAGGTGAGCGTGCGTTCTCCTGCAGTCTGTGTGGAAAAGGTTTCACCCAGAAACAGACGCTAGACACTCACGTTCGCTTCCACAACAAAGAGCGGCGCTTCCTCTGTCAGGTGTGACATGTCAATCAGTCATTACTCATTTATACATCTGCCTGTCTATCTAGTTTTAATGTTACATCTAGTTATAATACTCTTCATTTCACAACTACTGTGAACTAGCCATAACTCAATATAATGTCCACTAAACGTGCATTGTATTTTATTAGTATCTATTGCATTTCTCTTTTTTTATAATTTTATTTTATTTTATTTTATTTTGAGCACAGAAGTACAGCACGTCACATTAAACATTTCACTGTGCATCCTGTGTGAGTGATTGACATGTAAAGTTCTTTGATTCTTGAATCAGGTGTGTGGGAAGGGCTTCATGCAGGACGTGGATCTGAAGAGACACATGCTGATTCACACCGGGGAGAAACCATACGGCTGCAGGGTGTGCGGGAAAAGCTTCCAGGCAAAACGCTCGCTGAACGGACACTACAAGGTCCACAGCAGCAGCAGCAGCACAGGGCCGGAGCCGGAGCCGGAGCTGAGAGCTGAGGAGGAGCTGCACAGGGCACAGGACACAATACACTCTGGACTCATTCAGCTGTAAAAACATTCAATAAACAATCAGACAATTCAGGGCGACTGTGGCTCAGGTGGTAGAGCAGATTTGGCCATTGATTGAAGGGTTGGTGGTTCGATCCCCGCCCTGCCACTTGTGTCATGGTTGTTGTGTCCTTGGGCAAGACACTTCACCCACCTTGACTCGTGTGAATGTCGATAGTTCGCCTGCTTTCAGTGTATGAACATGGTAATGGGAACAGGTCTCCCTTGCAAAAGAGTCTCCAGTCTCAATGGGATTTACCTGTATAAATAAAGGTTACATTAAGAAAAATAAAACAGAACCATGAAAGGTGCATTTTTAACATGTGAATGTGTTTTTTTATAAGAATATGCTCTTCTTTCTGTCATAGCTTCTGCTCATGAATAAACTCTGTGCTTTTACTTTGAAATGGATTGTCAGCTGTAGAAAGTTTATTTCTCAAAATGATGTTTACACACAGTGACACCTGGTGGTTTGTGGGTCTCACTGCAGCTCTGAACGTTTGACGCTTCAAAATAGCCCCGTGTTCCAAATCCCAAACTCTTTCGTGAAAACCCCAAATTCTGTAGCTGCTGTAATCCTGTGACAATGCTGATCAATCACTGCCATTGGGTCCACATCTGAAGATATATTATAGATTATATTAGTTCCTGGATTAAAACATTCACAGATAAGTGTTGAACACTAACGCTGGCTGACTAAGGACTCCTGTCAACATGAGCCAGTAAATCAGACGGTTAATAAAGTTTATTCAAGTATTTAAAACCATTAGTTTCAGGTTTGGATTTCACATTGGACATAAACATATCCTGATATAAGTAAGTGCTTCTCTAGCAACATGAGCTAGTCATTCAAAGAGATTAAATGAGTTTCTTCATCATCTTTATTTACTTTGGGTGTTAGACTTCGAAAGTAACAGATTATAATTCAACTTTGTTACATCACACTTTTCAAAAGACAGTTACAAAGTGGTAAACGGATGAAAAGCAAAGGGCATAAAACACACATCATGCTCAAACATATTTTGCCCCATAAAACAAAAGAATAAAGACGGGGATTTATAACAATGAGATTAAGACATGTATCACAAGGCTCAAACAAACAAAAAATCTGGAAAATCTCTCTAGTAATCGATCAGGTAATTCAGAATGTTTCTCCAAACATCTTAAGCTCTTTGCTTTAGGTTTTGGTCTTTTAAACAGATCACAGATGAGGATGACTTTCTGTAAGTCGAGCTCAGGGTCTGAGGGAGGATGTCATATTGTGTACGGAATGCGAAGTCCACCGAGGCAAATGTCTGTTTGTGATACGAATAAAACTGATTTGATTTGTAACCGCGGGATCCTGTACTCAGGCCTGCCCAGACAAACGACTGGAACCCTGAAAAGGTCCAGCGGAATTAGCGCGCGTGCGGAATTTTTTTGCCCTTGCAAGATCTCTGCACCTGCTTTTTGGCACATTTACTGTAAGATTTACTGTAATGTAAGCTTTTAGACACACAGAAAATACACTTCTGCCGGCAGAAATACTGATATTAAGGAATTTTTCCGGGGGTCTAAAGCCCTTGAAAGTGCCCTCTTGTTTTCCTTTCATTTCTGGTACCCTGATTTATGTCCAGGTCCTGGCATCACTGAGCTTGCTAAGTTAGCTTGCTCATCATCAATACATAGCTAACACTTGTTTGGTTGACCTGCTGCATGCAACGGTTTTGAGGGGGAAAAAACGACCCTTGATATTTTTTGTTTTTCTATATAAAATGTGATATATCTTACCCAAGTAATGAATAAAATATTTTCTTTTATTATAGAGAGTTCTCTTGCAAATTTAGCGTTCATAATAAAGGTTGGCTAAGTTGGGTCATCTGCAAAAAAAAATAATAATAATTTTTTTTTTCTCTGTGGGCCCCCCCTGGTGGCTGGGCCCTAGAAAGCTTTCCCACTTTCTACCCCTTAGGGGCGGCCCTGCCTGTACTGACTCCCCCTCCTACAGACGACACAGAGACACTGAGGAACCAGACCAGAGCCCAAACCCAATCCCAAACCCAAACCCAGCATACAGAGGTTCAGTGAATGTGGTGTTGAAGGTGTGGAGGAGGATCAGTGAGTCAGAGGAAACTGTGTAGAAGGACAGAGAGCCAGCAGAACAGTCCACATACACTGCTACTCTGTGAGAGGGAGAGGAGGAGGGGATGGGTGTTTGTATGCCATTGTGACAGACATAGTAACCACCATCAGAGCAGAACAGACTCCAGGACTGATCATTCTCTCCAAACAAACAGTCTGTACTCTTTCCTTTCCTGCTGATTCCTCTGTAACTCACTGACATATAAACCTCTCCTCTCCTCTCGACCTCCCAGTAACGGCGACCAGTCAGACCATCTCTACACAGCAGCTGAGTGCAGCGGTCAAATCTCTCTGGATGATCAGGATATGGCTGCTCCTCATTCACCTGTGTCACCGTCCTGTTGTTGTCAGACAGTTTGAGTCTTCTGTGTGCTGTGTTTGTGTCCAGTGTGAGTTCACAGGCCCCTGATGAAAAAAAAAAGACACAACACAGCAGCAGTTATTAATCCATCATCTGTTCATTGATAGTTTGATGATTATGAACATTATAAAGACACTTACACTTCCTCAGACCTGGTGTCAGCCTTTGGACTCCAGCAGGCTCCACCCTGAAAGAAGGGGGGAGGGGGGGGTCAGACCAGTACACCCTCTTTCAGACGCACACATGGACACTATATTAGCTTGTGGCTCTTTTCCACTAGCACCTTGGCCGTGTTGAGTCAAACCGTGCTGAGCTGATTTACGTTACCTCTATAACTGCAAATAGAAATGCAAAACACCCGCTAGGCTTGTTCCGATTGTGGATCGGATCGTTAATCAGCCATTGGAGGGATGGATGACGATCGTTTTTCCCAAGCTGATTGGATTGCCTATGAAGTCACCTTTAAGTAACTTACTATCACAAGATGTTATATAAAAGTAATCATGCATTATACAAGTTAAAAGTAGTTTGACATGTGAATTAAAGACGTAATTTACGACGCAGTTTGCCTCTGTGTTTCTTCCCATGGCCGACATCTCAGTTTTTAATCTGATCACCAAACATTTGCTCTGCCCTCCATATAAGTAGCATATTTATATTATATTAAATAATTACGATTTATGTTAAACATAACACGCTGTGATGCCGCTGTGTTCAGAGTGCTTTAGTGCATAGTTGATACCGACACCAAGCATCAACACTAGGCCTTTTTTAAAACATTGGTTTGAAAAGAGAAGTGTTTCCCCTTGCTGTAACTTCAGCGGGGCTGCCCGCTGCTGAACTTCGTGCCCATAAGTCTGAGTGATTTATGGATTGATTTTTGCGAGAGAAGAGTAAAGAGAACGGAGAGCCGTGCAGCACCGGGCGCGCTTCTTCTTCTTCTTTTTTTTATATGTATTGTAATATGATATATTTCGATTTTCAAACACTTTTATAAATGTTTATTCACGTAACTAAGTGTAGGAGAAAGTTTAAATGTTCTGCTATTTCAAAGCTCCACAATGGGGCGTTCGTAGCGTAGTGGGTAAGAGCTGGAAGTAGACCCGATAGCCCAACCCTAACACCTGCTATGCTGTGCTGATGTGCCACACCAAACCGAGTCAAAATGGAGATTGCAAAACACATGGTTGTGTCAGGGTCAAGTGAGAAACTTTCTCCAGCTCTTCCCCCTCTATCAGACTGACAGCAGCCTCTTCATACCTGAGAGTGTCGAGTCTCCAGAGGGGACCGTCCCGTCCAGCAGACAGTAGCTCCACTCCTGAGGCTCCTGGATGGTTGTAGCTCAGGTCCAGCTCTCTCAGATGGGAGGGGTTGGAGCTCAGAGCTGAGGCCAGAGAAGCACAGCCTTCCTCTGAGATCAGACAACCTGACAGACTACACACACACACACACACGGAAACCAAACAAATAATACATTTTCTTTCAATAGCTTCCATATTATGTGACCTAGTGTAAAATTATTAGAGAAAAATAGTACTACACAGGATGCATAGTCTGTTTTATGTTAATATTTTTATGGAGATGGTTTCTACAGAGCACAAGCTCCCGATTAAGCCTTTACATTTTTGTTTCTAAGTGCACCCGATTGATGCATTAAACTTAAAAAATTTTTGGAGTTTATTTATTTTGTCATTCTCAACGTGTGATCATGTTTTTTAAGTGTTTTTCATAGAAATAACCAACCAAAAATCTTGCATCATCTGAAAAATGAATAACCAAAAATGTTGTACATGCACATACTCTCTATAAGCTCCTGCCACTGGGCATGGAAACATTTCTAGGGAAACACTGTATTGGAAATGAAAGGGTTAGGGTTAGGTAACTTAGGTAACCCTAAGGCTATCAGCTAGCTATATACAGTATCTCACAAAAGTGAGTACACCCCTCACATTTCTTCAAATATTTCATTATATCTTTTCATGGGACAACACTGAATAAATGACACTTTGATACAACGTAAAGTAGCGTGTGTACAGCTTATATAACAGTGTAAATTTACTGTCCCCTCAAAATAACTCGACACACAGACATTAATGTCTAAACTGCCGGTTACAAAAGTGAGTACACCCCTGAGTTAAAATGTCCAAATTGGGCCCAAAGTGTCAATATTTTGTGTGGCCACCATTATTTTCCAGCACTACCTTAACCCCCATGGGCATGGAGTTCACCAGAGCTTCACAGGTTGCCACTGGAATCCTCTTCCCCTCATTCATGACAACATCACGGAGCTGGTGGATACTGGAGACCTTGCGCTCCTCCATCTCCTGTTTTAAGAAGCCCCAAAGATGCTCAATAGGGTTTAGGTTTGGGGACATGCTTGGCCAGTCCATAACCTTTACCCTCAGCTTCTTTAGCAAGCCAGTGGTCGTTAGGAGGTGTGTTTGGGGTCGTTATCATGCTGCAATACTGCCCTGCGGCCCAGTTTACGAAGGGAGGGGATCATGTTCTGCTTCAGTATGGCACAGTACATGTTGGTATTCAATGAACTGTAGATCCCCAGTGCTGGCAGCACTTATGCAGCCCCAGACCATGACACTCCAACCACCATGCTTGACTATAGGCAATACACACTTGTCTTTGTACTCCTCACCTGTTTGCTACCACACACTCTTAACACTATCTGAACCAAATAAATGTGTCTTGGTCTCATCAGACCACAGGACATGGTTGCAGTCATCCATGTCCGTAGTCTGCTTGTCTTCAGCAAACTGTTTGTGGGCTTTATTTTGCATCATCTTTAGAATAGGCTTCCTTCTCGGACGACAGCCATGCAGACCAGTATGATGCAGAGTGCGGCGTATGGTCTGAGCACTGACAGGTTGACCCCCCACCCCTTCAAGCCCTGCAGCAATGCTGGCAGCACTCATACGTCAATTTTCCAAAGCCAACCTCTTGGTATGACGCTGAAAACGTGCACTCAACCTTCTTAAACTGGGCTGCAGGGCAGTATTGCAACATGATAACGACCCCAAACACACCTCCAAGATGACCAGTGGCTTGCTAAAGAAGCTGAGGGTAAAGGTGATGGACTGGCCAAGCATGTCCCCAGACCTAAACCCTATTGAGCATCTTTGGGGCTTCTTAAAACGGGAGATGGAGGAGCGCAAGGTCTCTAATATCGACCAGCTCCGTGATGTTGTCATGAATGAGTGGAAGAGGATTCCAGTGGGAACCTGTGAAGCTCTGGTGAACTCCATGCCCAAGAGGGTTAAGGTAGTGCTGGAAAATAATGGTGGCCACACAAAATATTGACACTTTGGGCCCAATTTGGAAATTTTTTGTTAGGGGTGTACTCACTTTTGTTGCCTTCAGTTTAGACATTAATGGCTGTGTGTTGAGTTATTTTGAGGCGACAGTAAATTTACACTATAATACAAGCTGTACACTGACTACTTTACATTATATCAAAGTGTCATTTCTTCAGTGTTGTCCCATGGAAAGATATAATGAAATATTTGAAGAAATGTGAGGGGTGTACTCACTTTTGTGAGATACTGTAGCCATTCAAGTCACAGGTCAGAAGGATATATAAATGTTTCCACCCCCTGAAATTATATTTATTTTACCTCTTTTGGGGAGAAGGGGTTTGTCTTTCATATTTATCTGAGGGGCACAAATGAACATCTCCTAAATATTGAGTGGGACATATCTCCCGCATTGCCCCAAAAATCTACACCTTTGTAAAAACTATTGTCGATAAGTACATAAAAGATTCTTTGATAAATCATTGTAGCAGACACAATCCTTCACAGGTTAACTTCTTATGAACTAATATAAATCAAATGTTAAATGGTCATCAGTTGAACTGGTTGATAATCTGACCTGAGAGTTTCCAGTTTACAGTGTGGACTCTTCAGTGCAGCAGCCAGATGCTTCACTCCTGAATCCTGCAGGTCGTTGTTACTCAGGTCCAGCTCTCTTAGACTAGAGGAGGAGCTGAGAACTGAGGCCAGAGTTTCACAGCTTCTCTCTGAGAGGTTACAGCCACTCAGCCTGGAGAAACAACAGTAAGGGAAAAAGTAATAGATTTTCAATAATATCTTCTTGTTAAAAGATCTATATATGTAAAAGCTAATGTCAATCAGAAGATTAAAGATTATTTGATAAATCATTGTGGCAGACACAATGCTTCACAGGTTAACTTGTTATGAACTAATATAAATCAAATGTTAAATGGTCATCAGTTGAACTGGTTGATAATCTGACCTGAGAGTTTCCAGTTTACAGTGTGGGCTCTGCAGTGCAGCAGACAGATGCTTCACTCCTGAATCCTGCAGGTCGTTGTTACTCAGGTCCAGCTCTCTCAGACGAGAGGAGGAGCTGAGAACTGAGGCCAGAGCTTCACAGCTTCTCTCTGAGAGGTTACAGCCACTCAGCCTGGAGAGACAACAGTAAGGAAAGAGTACAGTAAATACACTTTTTTATTTTTTTCAGTTGCATGATGGCAATCATTTATTGATGGATAAATCCTACTTACAGAGCTTTGTTGGAGGCTTTGACCACTGGCAGCAGCCTCAGAAGAACCTCCTCTGAAGCAGAGTATTTCTTCAGGTCAAACACGTCCAGATCTTTTTCTGATGACAGTAAGATGAAGACCAGAGCTGACCACTGAGCAGGAGACAGTTCATATCTGAAGAGACTTCCTGATCTCAGGACCTGTTGGATCTCCTCCACTAGAGAACTGTCATTCAGTTCATTCAGACAGTGGAACAGATTGATGCTTTTCTCTGCAGAGGGAGAATCCTCTATCTTCTTCTTGATGAACTGGATCGCTACCTGATAGGTCTGTGAACTACTTCCTGTCTGTGTCAGCAGACCTCGTAGGAGACTCTGATTGGTCGGCAGTGAAAGACCCAGGAGGAAGCAGAGGAACAAGTCCAGGTGTCCATTTGGACTCTGTAAGGCCTTGTCCAAAACACTCTGGTAGAACTGTGTCTCTGCAGATTCCTGGGATGTTGTATGTTCTTCTGCCATCAGATTGACTCCAGAGTTGACGTATGTCATATGGACATGAAGAGCAGCCAGAAACTCCTGAACACTCAGATGGACGAAGCAGAACACCTTGTCCTGGTACAGTCCTCTCTCCTCTTTAAAGATCTGTGTGAACACTCCTGAGACCACTGAGGCTGCTGTGATATCGATGCCACACTCTGTCAGGTCTGATTCATAGAAGACCAGGTTTCCTTTCTGCAGCTGCTCAAAAGCCAATTTTCCCAGAGACTCAATCATCTTCCTGCTCTCTGGACTCCAGTGTAGATCTGTCTCAGCTCTTCCATCATACTTGATGTTCTTCAGTTTGGCCTGAACCACCAGGAAGTGGATGTACATCTCAGTCAGGGTCTTGGGCAGCTCTCGTCCCTCTCTGGTCTTCAACACATGCTCCAGAACTGTAGCAGTGAGCCAGCAGAAGACTGGGATGTGGCACATGATGTGGAGGCTTCGGGATTTCTCGATGTGGGGGATGATTGTGGCCTGCTCTTGGTCTCTGAATCTCTTCCCAAAGTACTCCTCCTTCTGTGTGTCAGTGAACCCTCTGACCTCTGTCACCATGTCAACACAGTCAGGAGGGATCTGATTGGCTGCTGCAGGTCGTGTGGTTATCCAGAGGCGAGCAGAGGGAAGCAGTTTCCCCCTGATGAGGTTTGTCAGCAGCACATTCACTGAGGTGGACTCTGTAACGTCAGTCAGGATCTCATTGTTGTGGAAGTCCAGAGGAAGTCGACACTCATCCAGACCGTCAAAGATGAACACAACCTGGAACTCTTCAAAGCTGCAGATTCCTGCTGCTTTGGTTTCAGTGAAGAAGTGATGAATAAGTTCCACCAAGCTGAACTTTTTCTCTTTCAACACATTCAGCTCTCTGAACGTGAATGGAAATGTGAACTGTATGTCCTGGTTGGTTTTGCCTTCAGCCCAGTCCAGAGTGAACTTCTGGGTTAAGACTGTTTTCCCAATGCCAGCCACTCCCTTCGTCATCACTGTTCTGCTTGGTTCATCTCTTCCAGGTTGGACTTTAAAGATGTCTTCTTGTCTGATGGTTGTTTCTGGTCTGTGTGGTTTCCTGAATGCTGATTCAATCTGTCTGACCTCATGTTCATCCTTGACCTCTCCAGTCCCTCCCTCTGTTATGTAGAGCTCTGTGTAGATCTGATTCAGAAGGGTTGGGTTTCCTGCTTTAGCGACCCCCTCAAACATACACTGGAACTTCTTCTGCAGGTTGGACTTAAGTTCACGCTGACAAACTCCAGGATTACTTCCTGATTGAAAACACAAGAGATAAGAATGAGTCAAGAGTCAACAGTAAATATAATACCAATGAGTGATTCATGATGAAAATAAGAATGCCCATATAAACATTTGTCCATCCATCATGTTAAACCTTTAGAGCAGGGGTGTAAAACTCTGGCCCGCGGGCCAAATCCGTCCCGTTTATAGTGCGATTATCATATCGTATCATATCGTAGAGTTTGACAACCCTACTTTAGAGAATCCTCTTACTGCTCCACAGAAGGTCAGCCAGCTCCTTCTGCTTCATTCTCCTCAGGAAGTCCAGTGTGATCTTCAGAAATGCCTCTCTGCTGCTGCTCTGCTCCTCATCCTCACTCTGACCCTGCAAGCATTCTGGGTAATCTGGACTCAGAAGCTTCTGCATCTTCTTCAGCTCGTTCTTTACAAAAGAGACGATGTTTTCCTCCAGCAGCTGGAACAGAATATTATATAAACAACACGATAAAACTAAAATCATGAAGCAAACATCAGATCCATGTTAGACACACTGACAGTCCACTGGTCTAAACAGTTAAACATGGAAGTTGTTGTGAACAGAACAGATGGAAAGTAGTTGTTGTCATGTACAGACCCTAAATGTGAAGTTCAGGTTTGTTTGATGCTGCTGGTCAGACCGACCACTGGGAACCTCTGAGATCTCCTGGTCGAGTCTGTGGAGAAATAAAGAATGAGCTCATGTCTGGGGTTAAAGTTTCCCTCCAGGGGCAGCTGGTGTTTTCAGAACAGAGGGAAGGGGCAAACTGAGGGCCAGGGGCTAGGCAGAGATACAGCCTGTGGAGGCAGACAGGTGAGCTGAGTTTATCTATTCTAAGTTTTCATTCCTTACCTTCGATCAACAGACAGACGTCCATCTTTGAAGATAAAAGGAAAACCCTTAGAATCATCACTCTTCTTGGACCAACAGCTGGGCTCTGGTGTCTCCAGCTTCCTCCTGATAGAAACACAGGAAACAGTCAATAATCTGCACTGCACCAGAACACAGGAGTCACACTGAGCAGCTTTCACATGTCAGAATATAAATGAACCATAATGAAAATAAACACTTAAAACATGAATCAGAGATATTTGAATGTTATTAACAGTTTACTTCTTTGCAGCAGACGGTTTTTGTCGTTTAAAATTGATGAAATGATCTTTTGAGTTGTCGCTCTTGAAGGACAAACAGCTGGGTCCAGGTCCAGGAGAGTCTGGTCTCTGATGGATCCTGTTAAAACACATTGAGTCAGTCACTCATGATTTACTGATTCATCTTCCTCATATACGGGTTCTGGTCTCTAGACCAACAGTTCCATCGGACCCCAAACTTCCCTTTCCAACCAGCTCTGACTGGGGGATCCCAAGGCGTGATATCTCTCCACTTAGTCTTGGTGGTGCCTGGAACACAGAGAGGGGTCTGGCTGCAGACCTCCACCGTCAGGGCACCTCCAACAGAAATGCTTTCATACAGCTGTCTGCTCCGGGGTGCTGCTTCAGCTGATCACGGGCGTTAACAGTAGCCTGATGTTTGTCTCTCAGTTCCCAGTGCAGCATCGCTGAATAATGAATGAACTTTAAAACAATCTTAATGATAATTTTATTAGATGAAGAGGCCCATTGTAGTCCGGGAACCAAAGCAATAGCCTACCTTTGCCTAATGGCTATGTTCGCCACACACACACGAAGAGTCTTCGGTTCAATATAAATGAAAGACTTTAACTCCAAAACAGGAAGTCATTATCCGATTTTATTTCATACATAAACACATACCATAACAACATCAAGAAATTAGTTTAATAAAAATAAATGAAGCAAATGATTGTACTGGAAATGTGTCCCCGATTTTTATTTAATTTGTCATTTAATACGGCACTTTCCGGTCTGCTGGTGGAGGTGCCCTGAGGGTGGAGGTCTGCAGCCAGACTCTCTTGGGAACACCTCCCTAGGGAGGCGCCCAGGGGGCATCCTTACCAGATCCCCCAACAACCTCAACTGACTCCTTTCTACCAAAGGAGCAGCGGCTCTCAGGTTGACTGAGCTTCTCACCCTATCTCTAAGGGAGATGCCAGTGTGTGTGTGTGTGTGTGCGTGCCACCCTCCAAAGAAAACCCATTTCCATCACTTGTACCAGCGATCTAGTTCTTTGAGTCATGACCTAGCCTTCATGACCATAGGTGAGGGTGGGGACAAAGATCCAACCTAGATTCTCTCCAGCCAATGTCATGCTCCACTGTTCCTTCACTCACCAAAAAGACCCAAGGTATTTGAACTCTTTCACTTGAGGTAAGGACTCATTCCCTTCCCGGAGTGAAAAATACACAAATCAGTGATATTTAAATGGTAGGAAGAGTTTACCTCTCTGCAGCAGACGGTTGTTGTCCTTTAAAAACAAATAAACAACCTTTTGACTGGTCACTCTTGAAAGACACACAGCTGGCTCTAGGTCCAGGAGAGTCTGGTCTGTTGAACACAACACAACACAACACAACACACACACACACACACACAGCTTTGAGGGTGAATAATGACGGTGCAGTAATTTGAGTCATGGACAGTTAGAGATCCTCATGTCACCTCTGAGCTTTGGTCTGGCCGCCATGTTCCCCTCCCTCCTCTCTGTCCTCACTCTGATCCATAGCAGAGCCCACACCTTCACACACACTTTCACCTGGAGAGAAAACACATCAACATCAACTGAAATCCCCCTTTCCAACACAAACACTCTAGTCTGTTCAGTATCAGCTCCAGTGATTGGCTGTTGTTCTCTGCTTCATAACCCCTGGGAAACACATCCTGCGTCTGACTGTTTTTTCAGCGACCGTGTTAACGCACTGCTGACGGCCGTTGGAGGCGAGTCTGCAGCGACGCTACACTTTACCTCAGGAGACGGAGCCTAGCGTCTCTCTGCTTTAACTGATAGAGAAGTACTCTGTTGACAGTCACACTAGCAGCATCCACTATAGTTTCACGATTTCCCGGTTTGTCTCTTTCAAAATAAAACATCCCACAAGCGAACATGTGGAGAGAGACACTTTTTTTAACCCTCCTATTGTACTGGGGTCAAAATGACAACCAAATGGTCTTTTTTCTTTTTAAGATTTCCTTTTTTATTTCCAGTTGAGTTCACAGCAATCTCCAGTTCTGTCTTTGCATTAGCTAGTAAACTGTTATCTATCTTCCCCACTGAACTGCCACTTAAATCAGTTTCTTCTTTTTGCCAAACTGCCAGACATGGTCACTGAACATGTGATGTGTGCTATCTTAAGTCTGTCATTGAACTCTCAAACCTTGGTGGAAGTTGAGTAAAACACTGAGGTTAGTGATTATTTAGAAACAGTCAAACCAGGCGAGAACTGAGAACTGAAAATGCATACTTTTATATAAACAAGGTCTGTTGGCCCTAAATTCAAAAACTAAGGGAAATATTTGTGGTAATGGGTTGGACTCAAGTCAGACTAAAGGTGTAACACAAAATTAATTGATAATTTATACTGTATAGGCTTTAAAAAACAGCCGAACCGGGCGGGGTCATTTGGACCCCAGAGGGTCAAGGGTGTTTGTATTTGCTCCTATTAAAAAAATCTAAGTGATTCAAAAACAGTTTTTTCACTAACCTTTGACATAAGCCTCTCTAATGAGTCATAGAGTCAAAATCATGTTAGGATTTTTTTTTTTTTTTTTTTTTTTAATTTTAAATCGAAAAAATTGTATATTTTTATGTAAACAAGGTCCGTTGGCCAAAAATTCCAAAACTAAGGCAAATATTTGTGGTAATGGGTTGGACTCAAGTCAGAGTAAAGGTGTAACACAAAATGTATTGACAATTTATACTTTAGGCTTTAAAAAAACACCAAACCGTTTGTGGTCAATATGACCCCAGAGGACCATGGGTGTAAGTCAGTCGGGAGTACATTACGAGGGCACGGATTACTATCGAAGCTCAATATTAAATCATGTCCACTTTTGAACTGACGAAACAAATTCATATTAATGGGAATCAAATGAAAACCGTGTAGAAGCAGCGCTGCAGCAGCAGCAGCAGCAGCTTAAATGTTACATGTGTGGCTGAAAACAGCGCGAGAGAGGCAGCAGTAACAGACGCGCTCCAGAGGTAGACGCAGGTCAGGATGTGTGGCTCGGGCCTAAGAGTCTGAGGTGAATACAGTTACAGCTGCGATGGAGACCTCATCATTTATATTATATTGTGTTCTACTTTAAACCAGTGTTTTCCGTAAGCGCCGGCCGAATGGCTGTAGGCTACATGAAAGCATTTCCAGCCGGCTACTCTTCCACCTCCACACAAAAAATAAACTTACGTTACAGCTGCATTTCATTATTCAATCCTGTGTTTAAATTATTTATCTGACAGCTTTAGTTACAAGTTCAGATTCATAAAACAAATTATAATAACTAATGAGAGAGAGAGAGAGAGAGAGAGAGAGAGAGAGAGAGAGAGAGAGAGAGAGAGAGAGAGAGAGAGAGAGAGAGAGAGAGAGAGAGAGAGAGAGAGAGAGAGAGAGAGAGGGGATGACCTGCAGTAAAGGTCCACGGGTCGGATTTGAACCGGCGACCACTGCAACGAAGGCCGGAGCCAATATGGTCCACGCTCTATCCACTACGCCACCGGAGCGCCCCTATAGTAACTAATGATTAATGAAGTGTTATTACAGGTTGAGCTACTCAGCAGTGTGTAAAGTAGTCAAAACAAGTGTTTTTATTCTTCCTCTGTCACAGACAATAAAATGATTTGTATCATTTCAAACGTCCAGCAGATGGCGCCAGATTAGAAGCAGAAACAGACCATGCAGAGTGAAGTACAGCAGGCCTGTATACAACAACAAGTACTAACTACTACTACTATTATTACACAGGGAAAATGCAAAGCTTTACTACAAATGACAAAGTAATAAGAACAGAATGTCCCTCCATGAGACAGCAGAAGGTAAAGACTTCACGTGAAGTGTTTCATTCACTGCTGATACTTTAATCTGACTTCAGGTTTGACTTGTTGATCAAATACTTTGTGAGTAAAATGTGAATGTGTAAAGTAACGAGCCGTCAGATACATGTAGTAGAACAACAAGTCCAAAGTTTCCTGCTGAAGTATTCAGCTCCTTAACTGCAGTTAAAGCTCACATATTATGCACTTTGCTGTCAGTTTTATATGGTCTAAGTAGTCCCTAATACTTATTTTTTTAGATGTTTGCTGAAAAACCCGTTCAGATCATTTATTGTAGCAAGGCTCTATACCCTGATGTTCCTCTGGTCTCAGGATGACCTATATTTGTGCAATCTGGCTGGCCCCTCCCACCTCTCTGCCGGCCCCTCCCACCTCTCTGCCGGCCCCTCCCACCTCTCTGCCGGACTTTCTTTATATGTCCATGGGGCTCTCCCACCGTCTCTGCCGTGCTCTCGCGATACTAGAGAGACACTGTGTGACTGCGAACACAGTGTTTACAACTGAAGCTACATGGGCGCTAATGCTAAAAATAAGACTCAGACGATTTAAACCAGTGAAAACAGTAGCTTCAAAGTGTGATTTCTACAGGAATATCTTCCCATCCTTTGTCACGTTAAAAACGAGTCATTTTCAGACTGCTGTGGGGAATATAAACAGCGTGTTATGAGCAAAAGCTGGTTGCTTGTCCCAAAGCTAATAGCTATACACCAGTCAGGCAAAACTACCAATAAAAACTATAATTTTAGTTTCACCGTTTAAAAAAAAGCACAGGTAGCTTCCTATCCGTTGTGTTATTAAAAACGAGGGATTAATAGACTGCTGTGGTTAAGATACATTAGTGGAGTATGAGCAAAAGCCTTCTGTGTTGGTGTATGTAACATTCAGGCTGTACTATGGGCATCTTGTTAACCTGGAAATCCAGACCCTGATATCTTGAACGATAGAGGGCCTGGCCACGATCAATAGTAATTTCCAACTCAAGGGGCGGCTCCTACTCGTGCATTTCAAATGCCACTGCATGCAGTTGGATAGCACTACAACCAATCAGAGCGATGCACAAGGTGACGTAAGCCCCGTTCGTTTAGCAAACAGCTGTTAAACTGTTAAATTAAACGTTTGCCGTTGTCGGTCGGCAAAACAGAACATTCCACTTACTTGCTAATGAAAGATTTGAGTGCAGTCTTCCAAATCGTAAAGGGTCGAGGCCAAAGCCGTCTCAAACTCACACAACATATCCACAGCCATCTCTGATGTTTACTATCACGGCTTCGACGTCGCATGCACGTCACTGTCGTCATCCGGTTACGTCCTCCCCAGAGCACCATATAAAGGGCTCTGGCGCGCCCATATTAGATAGAACCAATTGAAACCATAGCCAGATTTCTGGTTTTCTTGATAAAGCTTCAACGGAGCGTGTCCAGACCAACAGGTGCAGCAAATTTAATTTGCCAGCGCCTAGTGGCAGGTCTGGGAATGCCAGGCTAGCATCTTGTTACTTAGCGGGGAAAACAACATGGCTGTCGCTCGGAAAATTTTCCATCGGATCTCGGGGCCGTGGACCAATAAGAAATGGGGGGGTGGGGTTATCATAGACTACTGCTAATGTGGGGGGGAAGCATGGACATATAAAGAAAATATGGGGATGTGGCTGTGCAGTTTATGACGTCATAAACCACGAGAATTCTGAACGGAGTATATTGGGGGGGAGGGGTGGGGGTTTCAGAAAGGGGGAGAGTGAGAAAAGGAGAGATTGTTATTTTTTTGATATTTTGGCAGTCTCTAGGCACACCGTGGACCCATGGATATGTTAGAACACATTTAAAAAGTGCATTTAGCATAATATGTGACCTTTAACATACTAACAGCACACTGTCAGATGTAACTAGAACTAGGGATGCACCGAAATTTCTTAGTTTTAGGCTATGTTTGAGGAGAACTTTTGGGTGTTTAATTTATGAAATGTTGAAAGAATTGCCAAAATAGATAAAAACAAACGGAAAAAGCCTCTTTCGGTTTTCAGTTTCGGCCAAGAATGTTCATTTCGGTGCATCCCTCACTAGAACTAATAAAGAAATAACGTTAACACAAAATGGAGGTTCTTTGTTAACGGCTGTGACAACGCCGTAGTCTCTAGTTTCCTGTCAAACTCGGAGTTATAAGTTTAGACACATTCCACAACTTTTCTGTTTCTGCTGGAACTAGATTTACACTAGAAATAATAAAATATGATCATAACACTGTTATTATTAAAAGTGAGAGCAGAGTGGATTTCTTACCTTCAGCTTTAGAGGAGAAAATAAACTGCGACACAAGTTTCAACTGCACCTGAGGCAGGTGAAGTATTTGAATCAGGAAATAGCAAGGGCGGTGCTCTGCCCTGAGTTCGGTCTGCAGGCTTCCTCTCAGGCTCAGCCCCAACACTCTCAGCAGTGAGGCAGAGCAGAGTCTGCCGCTTGACAGGCAGCGCGCAGGGCAGAAAGAGACGCAGCGATTCATAACAATAGCCTCATTCGATCAGGAGCCGTCTTGCTCAGACTTGCATTTATAACGCTCGTCTTGCTGAGCGCACAGCATTTTTGCAGAATTTTTGTTGTGCGCTCAGCAAGACGCGCGTCATAGTTGCGCAGGTCTGAGCGAGACGGCTCCTGGTCGAACGAGGCTATTCACTTTAGACCAATAATTAGTGAAATATAATATCCCACCATATTTAAATGCGTCACCAGATTTTGTGATTTAAAATGATGAGTTCAACTAAGAGCAGAAAACTAGTATACGCTTTAAAAGTACATTGTTGAATGCAAAATAATGGAACAAGGGTTTGAATGGACCTTTCCCAGGACCCACTCAGATCACAGCCTGTCCCCAGGGACCCACTCAGATCACAGCCTGTCCCCTGGACTCACTCACTACAATGATCATCATCACTGTTGATGCAAGAAGTAAAAAATGTGTCAAAAAAAAATACAAAATAGGTCCAAATTAATGCAAAAAATCAACAACAAAAAAACTCCCAAATATACTGTATATATAATAAATCTAAATATATAAAAATGTCCAGATAATTTCCCAAAAAACAACAAAATATGGCCCAAAAAGAAATTCCCTCATAAATTAAAAGCTGACAATGAATTACTGTTTCATTCAAAATATTTGTTCCTCCTCCCAGACGATCTAAAGATTACGTCATACATCGTGTATCAGACGAGAGAGTCATGTCCGCCGGGAGAAAGGAGCGGCCAGGACTCAAGGAGCTAAGGTGAACGAAGATGATTACAAAAACTATTTCTGAGATTTTATTCATCATGGCACAAATTATGCGGATGTTTTATGATATATTAAATAAATATACAAACACAAGACTCAAGAGGATTCAACAAATGGATGAGAGCAGTATATCTAAGACAGCACACGCAGGCCTATAAAGGAAGCTGCACATCAATACATTTTATTAAAGTAGTATTGTAGCAGTATTAGTGTTGTTGCAGTGTATCTTCCTCTCCAGCAGGGGGCGGGCTGTCGCTCCAGCTCCGGTTCTCTCTCTATGTTCCCGGGGATGTTTTCCTTCCTGTGGCCGTGGAATAGACTCGGGTCTGGGCTTCTCAATGTGCTACAGCCCTGCAGCCTCTGGTATCTGAATAACACTGTTTATTAAAGGCGGTACCAGCCAGGCTCGTTTATATTAGCGTTATAGGCTTACTCCTAATACCGTAATGTCTGTGGTAGAGCCGCCTCATGCCCGCGGGCTCCCTGCTCTGAGGGAATGTGTGTCCGGGCAGCTGGTGCAGGCAGGAGAGGAGATACTGGTTCTAATAGACCAACATAGCTCCATAAAAGGCTCACTAAAAAAAAGCTCCAGTGGAGGCAGTCTAACGTCCCTGCTCAGGCCGCTCCTCGGTGCGCTGTTGTCGGCCACAGCGCAGCGGGTCGTCGCGCTGATGGAGCGGGAGATGGAGGAGAACCGACGGCAGCTGGAGAGGCAGAGGCGGCTGTTAGAGGCGATGCTGAACCCGGTGGTTCTACTGACGAGGACAGGTGGGTTTAGTGTGTGTGTGTGTGTGTGTGTGTGTGTGTGTGTGTGTGTGTGTGTGTGTGTGTGTGTGTGTGTGTGTGTCCTCCCAGTTCTACCCGTCTAAAGACAGTGTGTATTAAGGGTCCCTTTGTTTACATACCAGATTACAGAGTCTAGGCTGTGTATTAATATCAACACTGGAATATTTTTCAGCGCACACACACAGTACAGACAGCTAGTGGATCATGAGGAGATATTCACTGATTTTGACATAAGCGTTCTCCAGAATCATTAAAATAGCCAGAAAAATCACAAACCTTTTACTAAGTGTGTGCCAAAGTGTCTCTTAAACCAGCAGTATCTCCTGATACATATATTTTCGTGTTAACGTTTTCCAGCTCCCAAAAAGTCCATATTGTAGTTCAAATTAGCTTGTGAACTACAACCACCACCGCTGCTGTAGATGTGCTTGCCATTACCCTGCAGAGTTAATACACATTAAGTTTATTATTGCGGTGGTGTGTACCATATAGTCTCAGTCCTTGTCACAGTGGTCGTGGTTTGATTCCGACCCGTGGACCTTTACTGCATATCCCCCCCCCTCTCTCTCTCTCTTTCTCCATTTACACTCTGTCACTATATATTTTGCTTAAAGGTTAAAGGGACACTGTGTAATATGACATCATCAAGTGGTACAATTCTAGATCACAACAGTTGGTCTCTATGGCTACCGTTCAGAGAAGCAACAGAACATTCCAGCTGGTAGTTCTGATGGACAGTGTGGCCAGCTGTTCCATTCTGAGCTTCTGTAGAGCTGATGACATTACAACCATGACGCTTCCAAAATGGCGGCGCCCATGCCTTGGTCCATGGTATGGAGAAATACGGAGATATAAGAGAACCTTTCTAAGGAAAAAATAATAATTCTAAAAAAAAAATCAGCTATTATGCACTAAATTAAACTTATGGATATTATAATTACTTTCTACCAAGTCTGCTATGAAAAAAATCCCAAAATTCTATACACTGCAGGTTTAAAACACTGAAAATATATCTAAAAAAAAAAAAGTTGATAATTTTTATCTTTTCTTCCAGTGTGTGCGTCTGTCTGTCTGTCTGCCTGTCTGCCTGCCTGCCTGCCTGCCTGTCTGTCTGTTTGTCTGCCTGCCTGTCTGTCTCTCTCTCTGCCTGTCTGTCTGTCTGTCTGCCTGTCTGTCTGTCCGTCCCTGTCTGGCACATATTTTGTAATTGAAAATAAAGCGACTTTGTCTTTTGACTTGACTTTTCTTCCAGATCCTCTTGACTTGTCTCCTGACACAAACCGACTGTCTGAGGATGAACCGGCTTCTCTGCACATGGCCCCGCTTAGCCCCGCCTACTCTGGCGTCTCCCATAGCAACCACCAGGACGAGGACTATGACATCACGGAGTCCAGCGATGAAGAACCAATCAGGTGACAGTGTGAAAGACAAAACCTGAAAACCATAGTCAGTGATTCTGGAGAACGCTTGTTGTCTAAATCAGTGAATATCTCCTCATGATTCACTACCTGTCTGTACTGAGTGAATATCTCCTCATGATCCACTACCTGTCTGTACTGTGTGAACATCTCCTCATGATCCACTACCTGTCTGTACTGAGTGAATATCTCCTCATGATCCACTACCTGTCTGTACTGTGTGAATATCTCCTCATGATCCACTACCTGTCTGTACTGTGTGTGAGCTGAAATGAAATCCAGTGTTAATACACAGCCTAGAATCTGTAAACTTGTATGTAAACAAAGGGGCACAACCGAAGCTAGCAACATGCCAGTTTACAGAGCCTAGGCTGTGTATTAACACTGGGGGCCTCTACGAATAGTCCAATCTCCTAACCTATAAGCCTCCTTTCCTATGCCTTAACCCCTAAACGTCATCGGGGTTAAGGAGAGATGAAAGGTGCTTCCTATCGAACATAGGAAAAGACAGCGCTGTTTCAAATGAATTCCACTCCACCTTTCCTAACCGACGTCATTGCGCGACGGCGAGTATTGCTGACGTGAATCACTAGCGTGAAACTACACTATTCTCCGAAAATGGACTACAACAAGCGCTCGTTTGATCCATGTGTTCTTTTCATATTGATTTTAATCAGGTTGTCGCCAACAGAGTGAGAATCACTCCCATATATCCCAATTCACATGTGGAATAAAAAGAGGCTACACTTATGTTGATGTTGAAATGAACTGCCCCCAGTAACTTCATTAAATGTGAAGTTGGTATTTTATTTTCTTATGGTGTAAATTATGTGCTACGAAAATAATTATGATGTTGGTCTTTTATGAGTTCTTTATTATCTTAATGGGGGGGGGGGGGTATTTTGTTTTAGCTGAGTTAAATCTTCCTCTCTTCTCTTCTCTTCTCTTCTCTTCTCTTCTCTTCTCTTCTCTTCTCTTCTCTTCTCTTCTCTTCTCTTCTCTTCTCTTCTCTTCTCTTCTCCTCTCCTCTCTTCTGTTTTACCTCTCGTTCGTATTCGTGTAGAGTCGGTAAACTCCGGCGGTGGCCTGTTGCTTTAAATCTTGCCGCCGTAAAGGATTATGGGATACCACTATCTCCTTTCCTTTAGCATAGGTTGGTCAGGAGTAAGCTATGCTAAAGGAGGGTTAAAGGATGAATCGAGGCTCCTTTCCTATGCCTTTCCTAAGCATTTTGAGAATTCGAATAACCTATCTGCCGAGTACTTCCGGTTCATCTCGATAGGAAAGGAAATTTCCTATGCAAAAAAAAGAATCCGTAGAGGCTTCGGGGCCTATCCGAAAACCGGAACCCTCCTTTAGCATAGGTTACTCCTGACCAACCTATGCTAAAGGAAAGGAGATAGTGGTATCCCATAATCCTTTACGGCGGCAAGATTTAAAGCAACAGGCCACCACCGGAGTTTACCGACTCTACACGAATACGAACGAGAGGTAAAACAGAAGAGAAGAGAAGAGAAGAGAAGAGAAGAGAAGAGAAGAGAAGAGAAGAGAAGAGAAGAGAAGAGAAGAGGAGAGGAAAA
>OX442367.1:364442-369086 GCA_949357725.1 Hyperoplus immaculatus | reverse complement strand
CACACACACACACACACACACACACACACACACAGCCTGTGTGCGCGCAGTTTCGCTGTCTACGTTCCGAAAGACGGCTCTATCCTACGGACCTGGTTCCGCTATATTCAAAACCCAGAAATCAATAACGTTTGAGCTTATCGATACCGCTATGGAGTCCAGTAGGCTAGGTCACATTATATAATTTTAAATATCGAGTCGGGTCATCTTCATCTAATTAGGCCTACTTCAGCGTATTATTCCATCTCTGGACCGCATCATGGACTGTAAAAGTGTTATACCTTCGACTGTCTTGAAGAAACTCCTTCAACCCGCTCCGTCTCCAAAAAAAAAAAAAAAAAAAAACTCTTGTCTGCTGAGCCGCTGCCGCTTCATCATTCATTCAATGCAGCGGTGATCAACAAACGAGAGACTGCAGCAAGTCCCGCAGTTAAAAAATCAGATAGTTTTTAAATCCTTATTAAAATCTGCAGGATAAGACCTATTTAGCTAAAAAAAAATCGCAAACGGTTCAAATGTGATGTGTTCAGGTCGGCTCAGTAAAATGATTATTAGGCAAAGGTCAATAAAATGACATCATGATGTGTTCAAATGTAACATCAAGAAAATAAGAAATTTTAGTTTTTCGCGGGAAGCTTGAATAATAGCCTACAGTTTGGGTAAAAAACTTGTTTTCCCAGCAATATAAACTAAATAGTAGGCCTAAATATGGAATTATGACCTGCTTAAAGTCCTATCCTGAGCTCTGCTCATCTTACAAGCAATTAAAGCAATAATACCAGTTCTCTTTAAACAAAATAATAGAAAGGTATCGATAAATATTTGGATTGTGGAGTCTTTATAATGGTATCAACATGAATAGAAATGAATGATCCCCCTCCTTACTTACAGTATAACTGGGCAATAGCTTTAACATGGTGGACTTTAATAATTTTATGGCACACGATCACTTTTTGGCACAATGTGACCGTTTTAAATAAGTACAATTTTTCTGTGGAAGCTAACATTCAGCTTGACTCTGAGCTAGACTGAGTTTTCTGAGCCCCTGGGCAAGGCGCATGGCAAAAAGAGTCCCTTTCACGATGCTGCAGCAGGACCAAGCGCTTGGTGTAGTGTGTGATGTCATGATATATAGGCTTATATGAATTGTTGAGGATGAGACTAGTAAGCAGTGTTTGCATTTAAGAGATAAAAGATCGCTAAAATGTATAATTCAATTAGCCTATACTGTATCATTGTTTAACAGTTTTTTTTTTTTTTTTTTGGGCAAGTCAATACAACATTCGGGCAAGTAAAACATTACCTGTACTTGCCCTATGGGCAAGTGCATTTGAAACCTTAGTGTCAACCCCTGTTTCTTGTTTTTAACCTTTCCACTTGTTTGTCCAATAACTGACTTTGACAGAACTGATTGAGTCTCATTTCACACTATATATATCTCGCCGATGTTTATAGTTGATGTGTGTTGTCCCTTCCCTGTCACACACACACACACACACACACACACACACACACACACACACACACACACACACACACACACACACACACACACACACACACACACACATTAATAAGTACTAAACCAACACAGACACATCAAACCGAAGCTGTTCAGAACAGACGAGCAATGACGAGCTTCGATTCACATCCAATCAAATTTCAAAATAAAATGCTTCACTTTCACCTAAAAATAAACATTTCTGTCCCATTGTTTCACTCTTCGAGGACTTGGAAACAGCAGGACTTGGAAACAAAAAAATCCCTAAAAAATGTGATTATTTTCTCAGGATTTCTGTGAAGTCAACTGGAGGTAAATCGAAGCTAGACTTTGCCAAAGAGGTTATTTTGATTAATATTATTTCAATAATATTTTTTTTCCTATTTTCGCACAGAGAACCTTTTGAAGGCTCCGACCCGTATTCCTGCTGTCCTCCCACTCTTCTTCTCTTGTTTTATATGTAGTTAATTTCCTATAAATCGACCAATGAGGAAGCAGCGTAGCGACGACTCGTCATCGGCACGGTAACGATAAAGTCTGTAAATATATATACGAGGAGGAAGGTTTGGTTGCACATGCAGCTCCATGGATCACAGGAGTTTTTTGCTAAAAGCGTTTTGTTTTGTTTTAAGTGCAATGGAGGCTGTTTGGGGGGGAGGGGGGTGGGAGGGCTGTAGGGTTAGGGGTGTGTGTGGGGGTGGGGGGGCTGTAGGGTTAGGGTGTGTGTGTGGGGGGGGGGGGGGCTGTAGGGTTAGGGTGTGTGTGTGTGTGTGGGGGGGGGGGGCTGTAGGGTTAGGGTGTGTGTGTGTGTGGGGGGGGGGGCTGTAGGGTTAGGGTGTGTGTGTGTGTGGGGGGGGGGGCTGTAGGGTTAGGGTGTGTGTGTGTGTGTGTGTGTGGGGGGGGCTGTAGGGTTAGGGTGTGTGTGTGTGTGGGGGGGGGCTGTAGGGTTAGGGGTGTGTGTGTGTGGGAGGGGAGTGGGGGGGTTGTAGGGTTAGGGTTGTGTGTGTGTGTGGGGGGGGGTTGTAGGGTTAGGGTTGTGTGTGTGGGGGGGGTTGTAGGGTTAGGGTTGTGTGTGTGTGTGTGTGTGTGTGTGTGTGTGTGTGTGTGTGTGTGTGTGACGATAATGGCTCTAATTAGTGTCTCCATTTTTTCTGGGGATTTTACCGATTATGAGTCGATTGATTTCTGCTAAATGAGCGACATACTCGATATTGTTTAAACAGCTGTTCAGATATTCTCCTATATGATACTGTTTATATCGCACACACACACACACACACACACCCCCATAAGGGAGAGAGTCAAGGGCTTGGCTTCATGTATCCCTCTCTCCTGATTGGATCTGGATCTTGGGATTTCCACCAATGGGGAGAGAGGAAAGGCTAAAGGGGGCGGGGTTTAGTAGCAGGTGAGATGGAGGAAGAAAGGCTGAGAAAGAGCTCAGCGTCCCTGTCTGTCTCCTCGGTCCTCCGGCGCTTTACTGCCTGTTACGGGGTTTAAAACCACAGAAGAAGAAGAAGAAGAAGAAGAAGAAGAAGAAGAAGAAGTGGAAGGCGTTGGCGTGTGCACGTCTACGGGCGTGAGCGTGATCTCCACTTCCCCGCGCTCCTCGTGCACTAGCGGGGGAGGCAGAGCGCTAGTGCACGTGCTACTGTTGTTGTTGTTGTTGTTGTTGGGTCTCGGAGCTTTCTGGATGACCTCCACCATGGGGGTGCGTGTCGAGGCGGTGAGATCCCAGGTCGGGTTGCCTCTGCTGGGGAAGAGGAGCAGCGGCGTGGGCCCCTCTGGTTCGGAGGCCGTGGAGGTCTGGTGACACTGAACCACCACACCGCGATGCTCCACCAGCCGGGTGGTGTCAGAGACAGACAGCCGGGTGGAGTCAGAGACAGACAGCCGGGTGGGGTCAGGGACAGACAGCCGGGTGGGGTCAGGGACAGACGGGAGGGGACTGAGGACCAGGCCGGGCCTATCCTGGATCACCAGCTCAAGCATCTGAGGCTGAAACAGAGAATAGGCTGTTAGTAGTTAGTACCATGTTAGGCAGCAGACTATTGGCGCTTTTCCACTGCATGGTATCAGCTCAACTCGACTCGACTCAACTCGCATTTTTGGCGTTTCCATCGCAATATCATGGTACCTTCAACTTATTTATTTATTTTTTTTTTAGATTTTATTTTTGGGCATTTTTATGCTTTATTGATAGTGTAGAGACAGAGTTGAAATGGGGCAGAGAGGGGAGTGACATGCAGAGAACGGCCGCGGGCTGGACTCGAACCCGGGTCCGCTGCTGGCCGAGGCCCATGGGGGGGGGGGGACGCCCTACCAACTGAGCTAAGGGCGCCCCGGTACCTTCTACTTCTTTTAGCAAACAGATACAAGGGTGATTTTCCTTAAACATTTTCCATCCGTATCTTTGGCGGTTGGTTCAGTTAATAGCACAACAACTGCTCCTAATTTCTGCTTTGCTACTTTGCTTCGGCGCTTTCTGCCCCTTTGTTTGACGACCCCGCCCACGTTCAGGAGGTTCTATCTATGTGCAGTGGGAAACGACCCGTGCTGCTTCCAAACCAAGTCCAGCTGAGTCGAGTAGAGCTACATGTGCGGTGGAAAACGACCCGTGCTGCTTCCAAACCAAGTCCAGCTGAGTCGAGTAGAGCTACATGTGCGGTGGAAAACGACCCGTGCTGCTTCCAAACCAAGTCCAGCTGAGTCGAGTAGAGCTACATGTGCGGTGGGAAACGACCCGTGCTGCTTCCAAACCAAGTCCAGCTGAGTCGAGTAGAGCTACATGTGCGGTGGGAAACGACCCGTGCTGCTTCCAAACCAAGTCCAGCTGAGTCGAGTAGAGCTACATGTGCGGTGGGAAACGACCCGTGCTGCTTCCAAACCAAGTCCAGCTGAGTCGAGTAGAGCTACATGTGCGGTGGGAAACGACCCGTGCTGCTTCCAAACCAAGTCCAGCTGAGTCGAGTAGAGCTACATGTGCGGTGGAAAACGACCCGTGCTGCTTCCAAACCAAGTCCAGCTGAGTCGAGTAGAGCTACATGTGCGGTGGGAAACGACCCGTGCTGCTTCCAAACCAAGTCCAGCTGAGTCGAGTAGAGCTACATGTGCGGTGGGAAACGACCCGTGCTGCTTCCAAA
>OX442367.1:331942-346942 GCA_949357725.1 Hyperoplus immaculatus | reverse complement strand
ACAGCCGTGCAGCCCGTGTCATGTCTGGGCTGCCGCGGTGACAGCGCAGGGGAGCGACGGTGGTCATGTGCTTAGCTTCCATTTACTACAACACACACACACACACACAGATCCGGGCAACATGCTAACGTCGAGCTAATAGGCTAACACACACACACACACGGACACACGCCCTCTCCTTGGCTGACACTTCGACGCGTTAGCTCGATTTATTACAACACATTTTGACGTCGATTCAAAATAATAGGACATGAAAAATACCGCCGAAAGTGACATTAGTTTAGCTAACGGTTACATTTGCCCGAGTATTTACGAAGCTATTAACCGTTGGACGTTGTAAGCTAACTAGCCTAGCCAGCTGCTATCAGACAGCACCGAAACACCCCATTAAAACATGTTTCCACACGCCATTTGTAATTTTTAAATAATTCCCCGTAATAGTTAATTTATTATGTAATTAATAGGTGTTCAGTTCGATGAGTCCCTATTGAGTATTTATTTAAAAAAAGAAAAAGAAAGTACCTGAGCCAAGATACAGCGAAAAATCCCCTTTGAGATGTTTTTGTGATTGGACGAGTTCGTTATGTCTGCCTGACTACAAAGGCAACGTGTATTCTGATTGGTGAGCTGTCACAAGTCTACCCGGATACCAAAAGCTGGGCGAATCCCATTGGTCGAGCGGAAATATTTTTCTGACGGGGATTATTCTGATTGGTCGCATTTTCCTGGTCTGCCCAGTTACAAAACAAGATGAATTTATCTGGTAGAATCTGCGTAGCAACAGCCGCCAGTTTGGACAGTGAAATCGAAAGTCTTTCAAAACAACATTACAACTACGCATTAAACAATTAGTTGTTGGTTTTCAAACTAAACATCCATTTTATCTAGGAACCTACTTGGAAAATTATTTAGTCTGGTAAGAAAATGTAAAGAATTTAGTGTGGCTTACCCAAAGAAATACCAAAATAGCCTAAATTGTGGTTATAGAAGATTGGTCAAGTCCATTTAAGACATAATCAAAAACTATTTGGTTTCTTGAAATAAAAGCACAGGATATAATCAACAAGTAAAACACTTTAACACAAATAAATTAATTTTTAGCAGAATTCTTTTGTTGTGATTTTCAGTTCAAAGATTTCCAACAGTCACCACATTCCTATGTAGAAAAAAACTCAAATAAAAGCAGAGGAAGCCATTTTTTATTCTCTTTATTTTACCACATGTATTTTCCGTTATACAAAAAGTCAGAATGAACATAAGAAATAAACTAAACCGGGGGAGAAGATAAGTTGCAATGCAGAAGGTGCTGTTGCAGACCCTCTTTATTCGAATCCGCTGCAGAGAAAAGAGACAAAATAGGAATTAATGGACGATAGTTACATCTGTATTTCTGTATATAACACTTGAAAAACTGAGATATATATTATTCAGACCATTTCATCAATAAACATCCCGATGGTCAGTCATGACCTGTTTAAGCTACGGCTGATCAGTCCATAGATAGATAGATAGATAGATAGATAGAGAGATAGAGAGATAGAGATATAGATAGATAGATAGATAGATAGATAGATAGATAGATAGATAGATAGATAGATAGATAGATAGATAGATAGATAGATAGATAGATAGATAGATAGATAGATAGATAGATAGATAGATAGATAGATAGATAGATAGATGGATGGATAGATAGATAGATAGATAGAGAGATAGAGATATAGATAGATAGATAGATAGATAGATAGATAGATAGATAGATAGATAGAGAGATATAGATAGATAGATAGATAGATAGATAGATAGATAGATAGATAGATAGATAGAGAGATAGAGATATAGATAGATAGATAGATAGATAGATAGATAGATAGATAGATAGAGAGATAGAGATATAGATAGATAGATAGATAGATAGATAGATAGATAGAGATATAGATAGATAGATAGATAGATAGATAGATAGAGATATAGATAGATAGATAGATAGATAGATAGATAGATAGATAGATAGATAGATAGATAGATAGATAGATAGAGAGATAGAGAGATAGAGATATAGATAGATAGATAGATAGATAGATTATTATTATTTTTTTTTAACAAATTTTCTTTCTCTCATTCTTTTCGTTTTATAAAAAGGGTTCTATAAAAACAGTTGATTTTTTTTTAAGGATATGTTGATATGCTGAGCGGCAGTGGCGAAGTGGGTAGGGAGTTCGCCTCTGGTGTACAGGGTCGGAGGTTCGATCCCCCGTCTCCCCGCCACATGTCGAAGTGTCCCTAGGCAAGACACTGAATCCCGAATTGCTCCTGATAGTTAGCTTAGTTAGCTTTGCACCCTAGTGCTAAGCCTACCCTGCGTGGTAGCTGCTGCTATCGGTGTATGAATGTGTGTGTGACTGGGTGAATGTGTACAAAAACAATGTAAAGCGCTTTGAGTCTGTGATAAACGGAGATATAGCGCTATACAAGTCCATTTACCATACCATTACCATGTTAAAAAGAAAAAAAAATTTAACTTTTTTGTTGAAGCTGAAGTCAAAATAGCAGAATTTATCTAATGTATAAACAATATAAATATTCAACAGTTAATTTTCTTTTGTACTCAAATTAAAGCGCTAAAAAATGGCCAACCCCCGACTCAACAGTTGTCCCAGATAGCACCATTTCATTTTCCTTTGATATTTTACTTGTCTTTTCAATGTGTTCTTTAAAATATCTGTGTACGTTTAGCCAACAGTCATTAAAGCTGCTATGAGGAACTTTTAAATATTTCTGAAACAGTCTAATTTTTCCTCTGATGATCATAAATTACATGTAGCAGCAAACGAGACCATCAGTGTAAAGAATGCCATTTTCTTTTATATATAGTTTTTCTTAATGCCTTTGTCATTGGTATACTACGCTCACCCAGGAACAACAGCTGGCGTAGTAAAAAGCACCTTTAAATGACCAGAAAATGGAGATACTAATAGAAGCAGATTAATCCATGTAACCGTTTATCTCCGACTCGTCTCACCTGACCATGTGAGCAATGTCCCAGTTGGTTTCAGAAGACATAGGGCCGATAATCTCCACCCCCTCTTCTGTTACTATGGAGATCTCGTACTGTAAACAAACAAACACATGACGTCACCCGTTAGGATCATTTAAAACCCGCCGTCCCGATCAAGACAGAAACAACTTCATAAAAAATATACTGTTATTTTCAGCTGTAGAATAGAAAATAGAAAGATTAGGAGATTTAAGGGTCGCTCATGGTGTAGTGGTTATTGGCTCCGGCCTTCGTTGCAGTGGTCGTGGGTTCAAATCCGACCCGTGGACCTTTACTGCAGGTCATCCCCCTCTCTCTATCTCCCCATTTCAACTCTGTACTATCTAATAAAGCTTGAACCCCCCCCCCAAAAAAAAAATAAGAAAATAAACGAAAGAAAAGACCCTGCATTCCGAATCACATTCTCTTTCTTTTTTCTATTCTACATACTACATCCGACGATAAAAAGAATCTAGTTAGGATGCAGTAGGCATACTATTGGGACATACTTTACTCTCTTATCTCATCATAACATTGCCCCTTGATCTTGCCTCTTGCTTTTATATCCGTCCCATCCCCGTTTGTTTTCATATGGAGGCTTCGTCGATGTGACGTCACTTCAGGTTCGCACTAGCCTGGAAATCCTGACCCTGATATCTTGAACGATAGAGGGTCTGGCGACGATCAATATAATTCCCAACTCAAGGGGCGGCAACAGAGCCGGCACGAACACACCCTTTTTAAATACCACTACATGCATTGGATAGCCCTTCGACCAATCAGAGCAATGAACAGAGCTAACTGGTAAATTAAACTTTTTCCGTACCCGGTCGGCAGAACAGCAAAGACATCTTTCTTGCTAACGAACGATGTGAGTGCCGTCTTCTGTTCATCTTTCAAAGAAAAAGCTAAGTCCAAGTCCTTTAGCGTTGAGGCCAAAGCTGTTTCGAACAACGCATCCGCATCCATCATTGTTATTGTTATCATATGTTGTTTGTTTACCATCAGGACTTATAGTCGCAGCATGTGTCGTCATCCGGTTACGTCCGCCCCAGAGCACCATACATAGGGCTGGTCCGCCCATATTAGATAGAACCAATTGAAACGTTATACCAGATTTCTGGTAGTCTTGATAAGCTTCAACGGAGCGTCTCCAGACCAACACGCGCAGCAAATTTAATTTGCCAGCGCCTAGTGGCAGGTCTGGGAATGCCAGGCTAGGTTCGCACTGGATTGTGGGTCAGAATCGCCCAAATAGGATGCAGTTTTCAACACTAACAATCTTGGCCGGATGAAGTAGGACATCCGGGTATTTCTAACCATCCTAAATCTGGCCACAAGAATCGGGACATCCTAAATCTTTATTCTTCCATACTAAACAGTAGAAAGTATGCGATTGGGAACGCAGGGAGAGTGTGCGGTGTGTCTCTCACCTTGTTGTAGGAGCGGGCGTCTCTGTAGTAGAGAACTTTGAGGCATCGCTCGATCAGCTCACGAGCTTCCTGTTTAGACACCTCCACCTTGTTCTCCAGAAACTCCCTCATCAGGGGCTGCAACACACACACACACACACACACACACACACACGGTTAACTCTATATGTCTATATAATGTCTATAAATATATGTATTAGGTGTTGCATCAACTAATCGAGGTTTTGGACTTCTGTTTTTTGTTTATTTCGTTCATGAGAGCCACATTGATCGGCTATTCATTTCCTTGTCAAGTTTATCAAATGTAATTCTGCATTGTTTCACATATCACAGTGGGATTCTGCAATACAATTACTTAGTTTGTTATATAACAACTAGAAGACTACTATTTTGAAAAACTTGTCAACTCGTAAAAGTTGGTGATAATCTTCAGATGTGAGTCCCAGTCGAAAATTAAAATGTAATAAGGTGCTACGAGGAACTTTTATTTTTTTTTTCTTCACAACTTTTGAATATTTCTGAAACAGTCTCATTTTTCCTCTGATGATCATAAATTACATGTAACAGCAAACCAGACCATCAGTGCAAAGAATGCTATTTTTAAAATGGCGTGGTAAAAACACTACCGCTTTTGTCCAAAGGGGAGCGCATGAATTAACACAAACTGAAAGTTCCTCGGAGCACCTTTAAGAACTCAGGGAAAACACACTCACCTGAGCCAGGTACGCTCCGAAGCCTGTGGCCACCGTGGGCGCCTCATAGGCCACGCCCAGCTTATCCACGTAACCTAGGAAACTAAACAGAGGCAAGACTAAGATTAAGAACAGACTTCAACTAATGGTGTTCTAGAGAACTGTGTCAAGTCAAGATATACTAGAAAACGACACTGGACTTCGCTGAAAAGTCAGAGCAAAAAAAAGAAGTGCCCATTTTTCACATAACGACCGATCTCCAAGTATCGAAAAGGGCAAACAGAACATTTTAGAAAGACCTTTGTAAAATGAATCAATACTTCTCAACGAAATTCAATACTTTTAAATTAATACTATTTTTTGAGCATATTAAATTCAAAGCCATTTTTAATGCTTTCCAGACCCAGAAGTATCTTAAACATTGGTCAAATCTAAAATCAGCTTTATTTCTAAAGCCCAATATCACAGATAGATATTTGCCTGACGCCCTCTGCCCTTAGACCCTTAGCTCAGCTGAGAAAAAAACTCCCAGGAAAAGGTCCTTTAACGGGATATAAAAAAAAAATGACAGAAAGACAGAGACACAGACAGACAGTAGCCCTACCTCTCTCCCTTGTAGAAACCTCCCAGCACCACAGACAGATAGACACACAGACAGACAGAGACACAGACAGATAGATGGATGGATGGACAGACAGAGACACAGACAGATAGACATACAGATAGATGGATGGACAGACAGATAGACAGACAGAGACACAGACAGACAGACAGACCCTACCTCTCTCCCTTGTAGAACCTTCCCAGCACCACAGACAGACAGACAGACAGACAGACAGACAGACAGACAGACAGATAGAGAGAGAGAGACAGACACAGACAGACAGATAGAGACAGAGACACAGACAGACAGACAGAGACACAGACAGACAGACAGACAGACAGACAGATAGAGACACAGACAGACAGACAGAGACACAGACAGACAGACAGTACCTCTCCCCCTTGTAGAAGCCCCCCAGGACCACAGTGTTCCACAGCGGGTTCATCTTGCTGCGTCGGTTGTACATGACGCGGGTCAGCCAGGAGTGGACCGCCTTCGGGGTGTAGCTGTGCCCGTCGCCTAGCAACTCCTCATCGATGCTGCAAGACAGAGCGGCGACATCATCATATACAAAACAATTACTTCACTTACGTTACCATTCACACACCGATAGCAGCAGGCCAACTATTGACATTCACACCAGGCAAGGTGGGTGAAGTGTCTTGCCCAAGGACACAACAACCATGACACAGGTAGCAGGGCGGGGATCGAACCGCCAACCCTTTGATCATTGGCCGACCCGCTCTACGACCAGAGACACAGTCGCCCTATTTATTGAATCACCGAGGTTCACACATTTTACAAACTTTTTTCAAATTTAATTGTTTTTTTAAACAGAACATTTACAGCTGATTTATACACATAGCTGCTTATGTTTAATAATTTATCTTTATTCCTACAGTCAAGGGAAAATGTTCCTATTTACAATGGCAGGCCTGATAACTGATAGAAGAAACTTTTTAAAACCTAAATTTTAACTTAAAATGCTCATCGATGCTGAAATAACAGGTTTACACAGTCTATATCTTTATTGATTAAGATGCTTATATTAGTGTCTATGTTATGGCCATAGATGGTAAATAATATGGATGTAGTGTCCGGGCTGACCTCAGTTATTCACACGGCATCCAATAATCCTGGTTTTATTGATTAAGATGCTTATATTTGTGTCTATGTTATGGCTAGCAACTCCTCATCGATGCTGCAATAGGCTGTGGCTCAGGTGGTAGAGCGGGTCGGCCGATGATCAAAGGGTTGGAGGTTCGATCCCCGCCCTGCCACCTGTGTCATAGTTGTTGTGTCCTTGGGCAAGACACTTCCCCCACCTTGCCTCGTGTGAATGTCGATAGTTAGCCTGCTGCTATCGGTGTATGAATGTGTGTGTGAATGGTAACGTGGGAAAGGAAAAACAGGTCTCCCTTGTAAATGAGTCTTCGGTCTCAATGGGATTTACCTGTAGAAATAAATGTTTAAAAATAAAAAAAATACAGAACGGTGATGTCGCCATTTAAAGACGTAGCTGCTCATATCTGCGTCTGAATTACACACATTTTCATCCAGTAACTTTGCACTAAAGGAATACTTCACCCATACGGAACCAGCGTTCTATCATTATAAAATCGCTATTATAATATAATGAATGAGGTTTTTCTTCCCTCAGTCTTCCCTTGGCCCAGCTGTCCTGTTAATCCTAACCCTACATTTTACCATGTGTGATGTCACGCATAAGAAAATGTAGGGTTAGACAGTGGGACCATAAAACACTCTTTCTGCCTTTTCTCAGGCTAGGATGAACCGATTTCTAAAATGTTTGCACATTTATGCTATATAAAATAGGTCAATACACCTTCATTTTTCCTCCGGTGAAGTAGGTCTTTAAGTATCTCCTCTACATAACTTAGTGTTTGAACCAAAGTTACAACCGTATAAACAAAGTTAGATTTCAGACTTTTTAAAGCTACTGAAAATGATAAAAAAAAAAATAAAAAATTACAAAACAAACTTCCCCCCATGAGGCAAATTTGACAAAAAGTGGCAAGCTAGTTTTGCGTGAACATTGTGCTTAATGTTTTGCACAGTGAGGACACTTTAACGAAAGTGTAAATAAACAAATAATTCTCAGCTTACACCATCTGCTCGATGATCTGTTTGAGATACTGGTAGTCGGCATAATCTCCTGAGGCTCCAAGAATGGTGTTGTCGTTCACCTGGAACAGACAGACGTTCAAATAAATAAATAAAACATTAGGGTGATATCTACATTCATACATTAACTGCAACTGATGTTAAAGGTGGAGACAGTCAGTGCGTTTACATGCAGACTCATAATCGGGTAAATAAAGGAATAAGACTTCAACAGGACTCGTAAAATGCATGTAAACACCTTTATCCGATCTACTTCGCACACAAAATCGGCACAATAACGGACAAGAGAAGTCGGATAAGAACACTGCAACAGAAAATATATATTAATAAAAAAATATAAAGCGCGATGTTTACATTCATATATGACTGCAGCTGATTTTAAAGGTGGAGTCAGTGATTCTGGAGAACGTTTGTTGTCAAAATCAGTGAATATCTCCTCATGATCCACTACCTGTCTGTACTGAGTGAATATCTCCTCATGATCCACTACCTGTCTGTACTGAGTGAATATCTCCTCATGATCCACTACCTGTCTGTACTGAGTGAATATCTCCTCATGATCCACTACCTGTCTGTCTCCTCATGATCCACTACCTGTCTGTACTGTGTGAATATCTCCTCATGATCCACTACCTGTCTGTACTGAGTGAATATCTCCTCATGATCCACTACCTGTCTGTCTCCTCATGATCCACTACCTGTCTGTACTGTGTGAATATCTCCTCATGATCCACTACCTGTCTGTACTGAGTGAATATCTCCTCATGATCCACTACCTGTCTGTACTGTGTGAATATCTCCTCATGATCCACTACCTGTCTGTACTGAGTGAATATCTCCTCATGATCCACTACCTGTCTGTACTGAGTGAATATCTCCTCATGATCCACTACCTGTCTGTACTGAGTGAATATCTCCTCATGATCCACTACCTGTCTGTACTGAGTGAATATCTCCTCATGATCCACTACCTGTCTGTACTGTGTGAATATCTCCTCATGATCCACTACCTGTCTGTACTGAGTGAATATCTCCTCATGATCCACTACCTGTCTGTACTGTGTGTGTGTGAGCTGAAAAAAAAACAATCCACACCTATAGGCTGGGTATTAACACTGGATTGTTTTTCAGCACACACAGTACAGACAGGTAGCTAGTGGATCATGAGGAGATATTCACTCAGTGCGTTTCCATGGCACAACTAGATTGGATTATCACATATATCGAACAAGACACTCGAACGGACCGTGTCACTTGTCTGAGTATACATGGCCTTTCAGAAATCGGATAAATGTCCGATGCATGGCTGTCTCCACTATGCTAGGTGGCGCTGTAGCCCTTTCAACCATGCTTTCAACAAGTGGTTTTAGAGGCACGTCCGGTTCCCTTCCGTCAATAACCCATGGTGTAGCCTATCACGCACAGGCACACAAGCACAGAACGAGAAGTCCGATATGCGATATCCGATCCCTGTATACATGCAGAGAGAATGCCGACAATGAACGAGTTATCTAGGTGTTCTTATCCGACTTCTCTTGTCCGTTATTGTGCCGATTTGTGTCCGAAGTAGATCGGATAAAGGTGTTTAAAAGTCCTGTTGAGGTCTTATTCGTTTAGTTATCCGATTATGAGTCTGCATGTAAACACACTGACTGATTTTGACAACAAGACAAGAGTTCTCCTGAATCAAGTGTGTGTCTCACTGTGTGTTTGTGTGCGTCTGTGTGAGAGTGTGTCTGTCTGTGTGTGAGTGTGTCTCTTACTGTGTGTGTGTCTTACTGAGTGTGTGTGTCTTACTGTGTGTGAGTGAGTGAGTGTGTGTGTGTGTCTTACTGTGTGTGAGTGAGTGTGTGTGTGTGTCTTAAGGCCAGGACACACCAGTCCGACTACCCGAAAATGGAGACTGCCGATTCAGGGAGCTCCAGTCTTCCCGTCGCGGCCGAAAAAGTGCAAAGAACACACCAAACCGACTGCTGACTTTCCGTACGCTCTGCGCTTGCGCGGGACGTAATGTCTCCATAACAGCAGGCGGCGCTAATCTGTATTGTGGCCCGAAAAAATACGGAAGCCGGAAATGATGGGACAGCTCTCTAGACCATAAACATAGATAGAAATACGTATTTATATTTATGGACCATAAAGAGCACCATTTTTAGCAGAGTGTCGAGCATGGTGTCAAGCAGTCAACAAGGGTTGAAGCATGTGAGTACTCGCTGAACGAAACAAACAAACACATTAAAACGATGGCTAGCTGTTGTTAGCTGTTTGTGCTACCCGCCTCACTTCCGGGCTTCAATGATTCGCTAGCCCTCCACCAATCAGATTGCTCCAACTGAAAGACTGCCCGCCGCCGATTGAACATGTTCGGCTCAAAAGAAGCCCGACGACATCTACGACGACCGACTTCACGGCACACACCAAACAGATTCGTGTCCCCGCCCCCTCCAGACTCTACGACGGCGATTATCGGGCCGGTGTGTCCTGGCCTTTACCGGCACCAAGACTACACAGAGCAACACAACATTAAAGCTACAGTGTGCAGCCTTTGTGTGTGTCTTACTGTGTGTGTGTGTGTCTTACTGTGTGTGTGTGAGTGTGTGTCTTACTGTGTGTGTGTGTGTGTCCGGGCCTTTACTGTGTGTGTGTGTGAGTCTTACTGTGTGTGTGTCTTACTGTGTGTGTGTGTGAGAGTCTTACTGTGTGTGTGTGTGTTTGTGTGTGTGTCTTACTGTGTGTGTGAGTGTGTGTCTTACTGTGTGTGTGAGTGTGTGTCTTACTGTGTGTGTGTCTTACTGTGTGTGTGTCTTACTGTGTGTGTGTCTTACTGTGTGTGTGTGTGTGTGTCCTGGCCTTTACTGTGTGTGTGAGTGGACTGTTCTTTACCTTCATGAGTCGTGAGATGTTCCTGAATCGAGCCAGAGAGCCGTACGATCCCAACATGTCCGCCGCGATGATGACGCCGCCGGTGAACTTAACCCCGAGGACCGACGTCCCGGTAACCATGGGGTTACTATGGAGACAGGGAGGGGGGGGGGGGTTTGAGTAAGGCAAGTTTATTTCTATAGCACAATCCAGACACAAGGCCATTCAAAGTGCTTTACAGGGGCATGAAATACATCAAGATTAAGAATAACAATTAGAAAAGCCATAGTACAGAGACGGGGAGAGAGAGTGTAGGAGCAAACAAATGTTATCAATGATCATCTGGCTGGTTGTTCTCATTACAGCATCATACACGTTCTGTTTGATGTGTTAAACACTCAATTAACATAAAATAATAAAAACTACAATTAAAGAAAAAAATATATATTAGAGAAACACATCTGTATTATATTGCCTTTGAAACGTTTTAATATTCAGTCGGTTTTAAATGGTCGTTTTAATGCTGCTCTATATGGCTAATGTTTGTTTTGCGCTGTGTTAAGAACTTTAGTTTTACACAATTAGACAAGGGGCTACAATAATAACTTACACTGTAGTGTTTTTTTAGCTTACGCTTGATCAATTTAGCGTAAAGATGTATTATGTTCGTTTATTTCTTCTTTAATTACAGTCCACAGCGGGGAGGATGTGTTTAGCATATAACACCCACACTACTTCATGTAAGAATAAGCAGTTAGCGGTGGCTAGCTCACAAAGCTAACAGTTAGTCAGCAAAACGTAAGCAAACGAAACAAACTACGGATTTTCCTCTTATTACCGATACGTAAAGCGTATGATTTGTTGTTTAAGTTAAATATATCAGTCACACGGTGCTTATATTTAGCTGTAAGGAAGTTTAAACTGAATTGTAAACTGGGAGTTAGCTTAGCATCGGTTAGCTTCGTGATGATACAGCATTGCGGCGGCGCTCAAAGCGAAACCAACAGACTTTAAACGGGGAATATACACTTTGTTTGTGTGGGAACGAGTAATTTACATTGTGTGTGTGTGTGTCTGTATGTCTGTGTCTGTGCATGTCTGTGTGTGTGTGTGTGTGTGTGTTTGTATGTGTGTGTGTGTGTGTGTGTGTGTGTGTGTCTTAGCATCGGTTAGCTTCGTGATGATACAGCTAAATGCGAAACCAGCCAACAGACTTTACCGGTTAGCTAACAGACTTTACCGGTGCCTAACAGACCGTGTGTGCTACTCACAGTGTGTGTCGGACGGGCCCGCATGTCGCCCCCGTCCCGGTGCCGCTGTGGAAAGGGTAAAGCTGGCCCGGCTTGGGTCCATTCTCCCAGAAATTTAGCTTCAAACCTGCAGACGCCATGTTGGAAAATAATAACTAACAGGAGTTTGGTGGGAGCAAGAAGTGACGACACGGCTCCTTCATGAACAGGAGCGGCGATGTAAACTAGTGCCGCCTGCTGGATGGATGGATGGATGGATGGATGGATAGATAGATAGATAGATAGATAGATAGATAGATAGATAGATAGATAGATAGATAGATAGATAGATAGATAGATAGATGGATAGATAGATGGATGGATGGATGGATGGATGGATGGATGGATGGATGGATGGATGGATGGATGGATGGATGGATGGATGGATGGATGGATGGATGATAGATAGATAGATAGATAGATAGATAGATAGATAGATAGATAGATAGATAGACAGACAGACAGACAGACAGACAGACAGACAGACAGACAGACAGACAGACAGACAGATAGATAGATAGATATCGTCTTATAAATACTCAGGTATCTGGCTTGATGATCAGCTGTCTCTCGGGGGCCATATTGTGAGCCTTTTAAAAAAACGTAGACCTAAATTAGGTTTCTTTTTTCGCATGAAAAAGTGTTGTCCTCATTGAGCAAGGGAAAGGTTAGTGCAGAGCACTTTCTGATCAGTATTAGATTATGGTGACCTCATTTATATGCATTCTTCCTCATCGCTATTAAACAAACTAGATGTAATTTACCATTCAGCCCTGCGCTTCATCACAGGTGCCCCAGCTAGAACTCACCACTGCATTCTGTATGAGGCTGTACAATGGCCCTCCCTCTCCCTTAGAAGGAAACTACATGCACTGATTTTTATTGCGAAAGCACTAATGGGTAAACTACCCCTTTACATTTCAAATTTGCTTTCCTTCCATAACTGTATTTACAAAACAAGGTCATCAGAATATATGCTATTAACCACACCACTAACAAGAACACAACTGGGTACAACAGCTTTCTCATCATATGCACCAAAGGTCTGGAATGAACTTCAAGCCACTCTAAAGCTGGAATCACTCCCACCACTCAGTACCTTTAAAAACATGTTACAATCAGCTCTAAAAGAACACTGCAACTGTTTTTAACCTGATGCCTTTTCTTTATTTTACATTTTTTTTTTCTTTTAGTTTTTTTTAGCTGTATGTATTAGCTTGTTTCTATATAGCCTGTTATGAAGTGTAATTTTAGCATTATAGTGTCAATTGTGGTGTACTTTGTGTGTGTGTGTGTGTGTGTGGCCTTGTGCAAATTCTGCAACTTCTTTTCTGCTGCCTGTCTTGGCCAGGACTCCCTGTGAGAAGAGTTACTGTAACTCAATGGGACCTTCCTGGTGAAATAAAGGTTAAATAAAATACTGTGTGAGCTGAAATCAAAATCCGGTGGACCGTCTTTAGGGGCCAAGGCCTCTGTGTGTGTGTGTGTGTGTGTGTGTGTGTGTGTGTGTGTGTGTGTGTGTGTGTGTGTGTGTGTGTGTGGGCACCATGTCATCATGTTGCTGCAAATACAAACCTACCCACGCGTATGGACAAACATCACCTTACTTCACCTCAGAGGATCAACAGAGGCACACACACACACACACACTTTGGACTTGTTCCGGTCTGCTGGGCCGTTATAAAGCCAGCTGCCTGGATGTTCCTTACACAGACAGACAGACAGACAGACAGACAGGCAGACAGACAGACAGACAGACAGACAGACAGACAGACAGACAGACAGACAGACAGACAGACAGACAGACAGACACACAGACAGACAGACAGACAGACAGACAGGATGAGTTTAGTGAAGGGAGCCATGCTGCTGCTGCTGCTGGCGGTGATCGGCATCAACGCAGCGCCGGGCCCCGAAGACTGTGACGGTCTGAACAAGACGCTGTCAGCACAAGACCTACACAAGGTGAGAGTTTAGTGTGTGTGTGTGTGTGTGTGTGTGTGTGTGTGTGTGCATGTTTGTGAGAGAGAGAGAGAGAGTTTTGTTTAAAGGTGGAGTCAGTGATTCTGGAGAACGCTTGTTGTCAAAATCAGTGAATATCTCCTTATTATCCGCTACCTGTCCCTTACTGTGTGTAGGCTGAACAATGATCCAGTGTTAATACACAGCCTAGACTCTGTAATGGGCCTGCTATGGTATCTATGGTGTTTCTCCCTTTGTTTGCAGATCTATGGTGAATGGCTGCTGGTGTGGAGCACCTCGACAGCCCACCAACGTCACCATGACGTCTGAGCTTCTGCCCGATAACAGCACCATCCTATTCACAGACAGGATGTTTGGCGCGTGAGTTTTCTCATTAAAGATCTCCTATCATACTACTTTTCTGGTCTTAATTTCTTGTTAAAAACTGCTATAAAGCAACCTGACACGAATCACATCACAAAAAACCATGTAGATTTTCGGGGAATGCTTCCTCTCATCTGGACGATTCAGCATGCTCTGTCAACACTGTGCTTCGGCCATCTCCGCCCCCTCCCCCCCCTCCTGCAAACCCCACTCCGTTGTGATTGGTTACCTTCCTTCCGGAACACTTTCAGCAGCACGCGGGCAGATTTGAGCAGGAAGGTGGGGGCATGGCCGGAGCCTGAGCAGCGCGTTACCATACATGGAAACATCTGGAATCGTGACGACACGATTGCAGGAAATTTGAACCGATTTGAACAAGTGATTTCTCGACCGGCTGCCATAGTGTTTAGCGCTCTGCACAGCCACCCCAGACGGTCAGCAGGGAATACGTCTAAATGCATGTACGTCATTATTTGATACTTTAGTATGGTTAAACATGACTATAAATCATTATAACAACGTTTATAGTAGGGCTGGGTATCGTCAAGGACTTCGCGATACGTTACATATCACGATACACTGGTCACGATAC
>OX442367.1:324442-326942 GCA_949357725.1 Hyperoplus immaculatus | reverse complement strand
CCGTCTTTAGGGGCCAAGGCCTCTGTGTGTGTGTGTGGGCACCATGTCATCATGTTGCTGCAAAAAAACAACCCTGAAAAACAAGCCATGCTTCCTAGCTGTAAGCTAAATTCCCCACAAATTCTCAAATCAAGAAAGGGCTTGGGTTTTCTACATTCAAATATTAGAAGTTTATTGCAGCATGATACATTAGACCATGTAAAGATTTTAGTGTCCCAGGCGTCTTGATTCTGACTGAATCCTGGTTAAAGAAGAGTACAGATGACTCTATTGTGGCAATAAATGATTATGCACTCCTCGCCATCAACCCCAAGAAGTACATGGGAGAGGACAATTTGGACCCGTTTTCAATCAAGCTCTCTACACATATAATATCAAAACAAATTACCCATATTTTTAATCTTTTGATCTCCTCTGGAATAGTTCCTAAAATTTGGAAAAAAGCTCACGTAATTCCTTTACATAAAGGTGGTGACAAAAATAATCTTAATAACTACAGGCCAATTTCCAAACTCCCATGCCTCGCAAAAATTCTAGAATCACTTATTATTAATCAGTTAAAAACATTTCTAACTAGTGCTTCCATTTTGAGCCCATTCCAATCTGGTTTTAGGGCAGGCCACAGTACTGTCTCTGCTGTGACTTTGGTTGTAGACAACATTGTTACAGCATTAGACAAGAAAAAGCACTGTGCAGCACTTTTTATTGATCTTTCAAAGGCCTTTGATACTGTTGCCCACCATTTGCTTTTACAGAGGCTGCATGACATTGGCTTTGATCAGTCTGCATGTAGCTGGTTTAGGGACTATCTCTCTGATAGACAGCAGTCAGTTAAACTGGGAAGATACCAATCTGAGTTTTTAACTGTTACAAATGGTGTCCCACAGGGCTCAATTTTAGGTCCAGTTCTTTTCACAATTTATATAAATAACATTGTTTCATCGCTAAAAAACTGTCACGCCCATCTATACGCTGACGACACAGTACTGTATTGCATTTCCGATTCGGTGCACCAATCTATTCAGAACCTACAAAGCTCTTTTAACACCCTGCAGGACTGTCTAGTGGACCTCAGGCTGGTTCTAAATACAGACAAAACCAAATATATGTGTTTCTCCAGAGCAAGAACTACAACTTTTAATGATTTTAATATGTTTACAAAGAATGGATTTTTAATTGAAAGAGTCACAGAGTACAAATATCTCAGCATCTGGTTAGATGATGAACTCACTTTTAATTTTCATATAAAAAATCTTGTTTGTCGACTACGACAAAAAATTGGCTATTTTTATAGGAACAAAACCACCTTCCCTTTATTTAGTAGGAAAAGGATTATTGAGGCAGTTTTTATGTCTGTCCTTGATTACGGTGATGTGGTTTACCGGCATGCATCACATTCATGTCTTAAACTCCTGGACTCTGTTTTTCACTCTGCTTTAAGATTCATCACAGGAGATGCTTATGACACACATCATTGTCTTTTATATGAAAAGGTTGGGTGGTCCTCCCTTAAAGAGAGACGTGACGCACATTGGCATATTTTTATTTACAAAGCCTTGACCGGGAAGCTTCCTCGTTATTTAACATAAATGCTGCAAATTTCAGATGGGCTTTATCAGACCCGCTCCACTGACATGCTCATGCTTTATGTCCCACAAGCCCGGTCTGAGCTGGGAAAGACAGCTTTTAGCTTCAGTGCCCCTGACTCCTGGAACAACTTACAGCAACAAATTAAACTAAATACCTTCATATCCTTTAACCAATTTAAACAAACTATCTTAAATCTGCCAAATCTGCCTGTAACTGTTTTAATTAGGCTATATTGTACTTTCACCCATTTCATTTTAATTGCTGCCACTCTTCACCACTGTGTAAATGTTTCAATTGTTTTTCTCTTCACCTGTTGTTGTGTATTTGATGTATTTGCATTGAATATTGTTTATGTATTGTTGTTTTTCCTTTGAATTTGTTTTGAACTCGACGTCATTGTAAATGAGGGTCAGCCCTCAATTGGTCTCTCGAGGATGAATAAAAGTTAAATGAAATACAAACCTACCCACACGTATAGACAAACATCACCTTACTTCACCTCAGAGGATCAACAGAGGCACACACACACACACACACACACACACACACACACACACACACACACACACACACACACACACACACACACACACACACACACACTTTGGACTTGATCCGGTCTGCGGGGCCGTTATAAAGCCAGCTGCCTGCCTGCTCTCACTCTGTGGTCCTCACATAGACAGACAGACAGACAGACAGACAGACAGACAGGATGAGTTTAGTGAAGGGAGCCATGCTGCTGCTGCTGCTGGCGGTGATCGGCATCAACGCAGCGCCGGGCCCCGAAGACTGTGACGGTCTGAACAAGACGCTGTCAGCACAAGACCTACACAAGGTGAGAGTTTAGAGTGTGTGTGTGTGTGTGTGTGTGTTTAGCGTCAGCGTCTGCGTGATTCTGGAGAACGCTTTT
>OX442367.1:311942-314442 GCA_949357725.1 Hyperoplus immaculatus | reverse complement strand
CTTCTGGGATGACAACCATGCAGACCAGTATGATGCAGAGTGCGGCGTATGGTCTGAGCACTGACAGGTTGACCCCCCACCCCTTCAAGCCCTTCAGCAATGCTGGCAGCACTCATACGTCTATTTTCCAAAGCCAACCTCTGTGTACGACGCTGACCATGTGCACTCAACCTTCGTAAACTGGGCCGCAGGGTGGTATTGCAACATGATAACGACCCCAAACACACCTCCAAGACGACCAGTGGCTTGCTAAAAAAGCTGAGGGTAAAGGTTATGGCCTGGCCAAGCATGTCTCCAGACCTAAACCCTATTGAGCATCTTTGGGGCATCCTCAAATGGAAGGTGGAGGAACGCAAGGTCTTTAATATCCACCAGCTCTGTGATGCTGTCATAAATGGGTGGAAGAGGGTTCCAGTTGCAACCTGTGAAGCTCTAGTGAACTACATGCCCAAGAAGGTTAAGGCAGTGCTGGAAAATAATGGTGGCCACACAAAATATTTACACTTTGGGCCCAATTTGTAAATTTTTTCTAAGGGGTGTACTCACTTTTGTTGCCAGCAGTTTAGACATTAATGGTTGTGTGTCGAGTTATTTTGAGGGGACAGTAAATTTTCACTGTTATACAAGCTGTACACTGACTACTTTACATTGTATTAAAGTGTCATTTATTCAGTGTTGTCCCATGGAAAGATATAAAGAAAAATGTGAAGAAATGTGAGGGGTGTACTCACTTTTGTGAGATACTGTACCTGTAGAAATAAAGGTTAAAAATAATGTGTGTGTGTGTGCGTGTGTGTGTGCGTGCGTGTGTGCGTGTGTGTGTGCGTGTGTGTGTGTGTGTGTGTGTGTGCTTACTGAAGATGAGCAGGAATCTGGCCTCAGTTCCTCTCCAGTCCATCACCAGACAGTTGTCACAGCTCTCATAGAAGTCCACGTCGCCTGACTGGTTGTATGGAGCAACAACTCCCTTCGTCTCCAATGCTGAAACACACACACACACACACACACACAGACACACACACACACACACACACACACACACACACACACACACACACACACACACACACACACACACACACACACGTTAGCAGTTTCAGGACCAAGTGTATGTATCAGTATCTTTCAGCGTGTGTGTTCGTGTCTGTCAGTATGTGTGTATGTGTGTGTGATTGTCTGTCAATATGTGTGATTGTCTATCAGTATGTGTGTGTGTGTGTGTCTGTCAGTATCTGTGTGTGTGTATATTTTATGTATCAGTATCTTTCAGTGTGTGTTCGTGTCTGTCAGTATGTGTGTGTCTGTCTGTCTGTCAGCATGTTTGTGTGTGTGTGTGTGTGATTGTCTGTCAATATGTGTGATTGTCTGTCAGTATGTGTGTCTTTAGTGTGTGTGTGTATGTGTGTGTCTTTGGTGTGTGTGTGTGCGCGTGTCTGTCAGTGTGTGTGTGTGTGTCTGTCAGTGTGTGTGTGTGTGTGTGTGTGTGTCTGTGTGTTTAGTGTGTATGTGTGTGTGTCTGTCAGTGTGTGTGTGTCTGTCAGTGTGTGTGTGTGTGTGTGTGTCTGTCAGTGTGTGTGTCTGTCAGTGTGTGTGTGTGTCTGTCAGTGTGTGTGTGTGTGTCTGTCAGTGTGTGTGTGTGTGTCTTTAGTGTGTGTGTGTGTGTGTGTGTGTGTCACTCACTGGCAGCATCGATGTGCAGTAGGTGTTCAGAGTCCGTCGGCTTGGACATGTTGATGACGTACTGGTTCTCTGGTATGTTGCTGAAAATAACCAAAACACAAACACACACGATAAATACACAGCAACACCAAGCTAAAACCATTATTAAAGGTGCAGTTAATATCACCTCTATCACCTCAAAATCAGTGAACACCTCCTCACGATCTGCTCCTCGTGTTGTTAAAATAAAGCGTGGCGGAAAACATTTAATTAACTGCCAAACATGCCGCTGTCACAACTGTTTTGAAACGTGTCGCAAGGACCACATTTAAAATATGTGTATTTTTACAAGAAACTATTTTTTCATTTTCATTTAACTTTTATTCATCCTGGAGAGACCAACTTTTTCTCTTTTACTACACTACATACTAAAGTACAGAAGAGTTTTAGTCTTTTTACTACACTACATACTAAAGTACAGAAGAGTTTTAGTCTTTTTACTACACTACATACTAAAGTACAGAAGAGTTTTAGTCTTTTTACTACACTACATACTAAAGTACAGAAGAGTTTTAGTCTTTTTACTACACTACATACTAAAGTACAGAAGAGTTTTAGTCTTTTTACTACACTACATACTAAAGTACAGAAGAGTTTTAGTCTTTTTACTACACTACATACTAAAGTACAGAAGAGTTTTAGTCTTTTTACTACACTACATACTAAAGTACAGAAGAGTTTTAGTCTTTTTACTACACTACATACTAAAGTACAGAAGAGTTCTAGTCTTTTTACTACACTACATACTAAAGTACAGAAGAGTTTTAGTCTTTTTACTACA
>OX442367.1:304442-306942 GCA_949357725.1 Hyperoplus immaculatus | reverse complement strand
GTGGATTTCGGTTAACAGGGGCTTAAATATTATTTAATTAAAAGCATATTTTCTCTGCAGCCCATTTATTATCTCTATACTTGTGTAAAAAAAATCTCTCCACCTTAAATCAGAATCAGAATCCTTTGTTTTCTTTGTTAAAGCCACTACGAGTAACTCTGTCCGTTGGCGGCCCCTTTGGACAAAAGCGGTAGTATTTTTGCGACGCCAGCTGACTCTTTTCGGCTCCGTGAGAGTGGTTGGTGACACAGCATCAACTAATGCCAGTCAGTGCCACACACACCTGATTGCAATGAGTTGATGCAGTGTCACCTAACTACCATCGGAGGAAACATGAGGCTGTTTAAAAGATATTTAAATGTTACTCGTAGCTGCTTTAAGTTGCCTTAACTAAGTGCTCAACCTAACTTGAATTGCTAAGGATGAAATTGACTGGAGACTTGCTTGAGACTTGGTCACACCACTAGTATTATATAATTTGGTGAATATATAATGACATGGGAGCACCCTTAGCTCAGTTGGTAGGGCGTCCTCCCCCCCATGGGCCTCGGCCAACAGCGAACCCGGGTTCGATTCCAGCCCGCGGTCGTTCTCTGCATGTCACTCCCCTCTCTGCCCCATTTCAACTCTGTCTCTACACTATCAATAAAGCATAAAAAATGCCAAAAAAATATCTTAAAAAAAAAAAAAAAAAAGCATTTAATGACATGGAGAAACACACATCCAGGTGTTAGGTTTTTATTGGTTAGTGAAGGACAAAGATGGTAAACTCAGGAGAGGAAAGCATCTTCTTCATTAGGAAGGATCTGACCCGTCTGACAGTAATCTGTGAAGAGACCAGATTCATTTTTAACAAATATATGTTTATTATAATTTTTGTTTTACACAACAAAAGAAATCACGAAAAATAAATTCAGGAAGAAAAAACTAAAACAATGTATACACACACACACACACACACACACACACACACACACACACACACACACAGACACACACACACACACGCACACACACACACACACACACACAGACACACACACGCACACACACACACACACACACACACACACAGACACACACACGCACACACACACACACACACACACACACACACACACACACGCACAGACACACACACACACACACACACAGACACACACACGCACACACACACACACACACAGACACACACACGCACACACACACACACACACGCACACACACACACACACACACACACACACACACACACACACACACACACACACACACACACACACACACACATTCAAACCTGCAGCTCCGTGGTAGATGAAGGGTTTGTCATGAGGGAGTCCCAGACACTCGGCCAGTTTCTCATAATCGCTGTGAGACGCTTTCAACAGCTCAGGGTCCATCGGAGAGCCTATCCTTCCTGATACACACACACACACACACACACACACACACACACGCACACACACACACACAAAGAAACAAAGAAAATACATCGAGAATATAGAATAAATCAAGATTAGACATTAGAAAAGCAAATACAAAATTAATAAAAATTCAAATAGACTAGTAATGTAGTTTGAGTGTGTGTGTGTGTTAGTGTGTGTGTTAGTGTGAGTGTGTGTGTGTGTGTGTGTTTCGGTGTTAGTGTGTGTGTGAGTGTGTGTGTGTGTGTTAGTGCGTTTGTGTGTGTGTGTGTGTTTGTGTGTTAGTGTGTGTGTGTGTGTGTGAGTGTGTGTGTGTTAGTGTGTGTGTGTGTTAGTGTGTGAGTGTGTGTGTGTTAGTGTGTGTGTGTGTGAGTGTGTTAGTGTGTGTGTGCTTACTGTAGATGTACAGGTATCTTCCCAGTGTGATCTTGTAGTCCATAACCAGACAGTCAGAGCAGCTCTCATAGAAATCCACTTTACCTTCATGGTTATAAGGACCAACTACTCCATTCTTCTCCTCCGCTAACACACACACACACACACACACACACACACACACACACACACACACACACAAACACACACACACACACAAACGCACGCATGCACGCACGCACGCACGCACGCAAGACAGAATTTATAAGTGCTTTATAAAATGGGTGGCTTAAATCCAGCGATCAGATTGGTTCTTAATCCTAACTGTTATATAAACAACTGTGTGTGTGTGTGTGTGTGTGTGTGTGTGTGTGTGTGTGTGTGTGTGTGTGTGTGTTAATAGACTCACTGGCTTGGTCAACGTGCAGTAAGTGTTGGTCTGGGTCAGCGGGCGTCGACATGTTGAGGGAGTATTTCACACACGTCATCACACCGTAACTGACACACAACACAGAGCAACATTAACACACACGCATGCACGCACACACACACACACACACACACACACACACACACACACACACACACACACACACACACACACACACACACTAGGGCTGGGCGATATATCGAATATATATGTATCGCGAAATGTTCTCCACAGGATGTATAAAATGACCCTATCGCGGCCGCCGCCACCG
>OX442367.1:276942-294442 GCA_949357725.1 Hyperoplus immaculatus | reverse complement strand
AAACCCAGCAAAATCAACTTTAATCGATTTAATCCTATCAAATAAAATTGATAAAATAGTCTCAACTGGTGTTTTTGATCTTGGGATTAGTGATCACTGCCCAGTGGCCTGTATCAGAAGTATTCATTTAAAAAGATCTCAGCCTAAAATCATAATTAAGCGTAATTTTAAAGGTTTTAATGAGCAAGCCTTTTTAAGTGATCTCCATCATAGTGACATTCAACTCACTACGGAAATTTCGGATGTTGAGTTAGCCTTAGACTATTTCATCAATACTTTCACCTCAATTATAAACAAGCATGCGCCCCTTAAAAAGCATAGAGTAGAAAATAGATCAAACCCCTGGTTTAAAAGTGAACTGTCTGATTTATTTTCCGAGAGAAATAAAGCATGGTCAGTAGCTAGACGCTCTGGAGATAATACCAATTGGACTATTTTTAGACACCTTAGGAATAAGTGCACATCCATGATTAGAAAAGCCAAATCCGAATATTACCTTGAATTAATCTCAAACTGCTACTCTAACCCTGCACTATTTTGGAAAGCTGTGAACTATAATAAGAACAATTCTAGCACAGTTCCCACTCAGATCAAATTAAATGGTCACACTCTCAATGATCAAAAAGAGATTGGCTTAGCTTTTAATAAACATTTTGTAGCTGCTGGTCAACTCTTTCAGAATGGTGGATGTACACCTTCTACCACCAGTAGTAATGTACCGCCTGTCTCTCAAACTCCTATTTTCAGCCTTGATCTTCTTCCCACTAGTGTTGTTGTAGATGCGCTCCTCGCCATCAACCCCAAGAAGTACATGGGAGAGGACAATTTGGATCCGTTTTCAATCAAGCTTTCGACACATATAATATCAAAACAAATTACCCATATTTTTAATCTTTTGATCTCCTCTGGAATAGTTCCTAAAATTTGGAAAAAAGCTCATGTAATTCCTTTACATAAAGGTGGTGACAAAAATAATCTTAATAACTACAGGCCAATTTCCAAACTCCCATGCCTCGCAAAAATTCTAGAATCACTTATTAATAATCAGTTAAAAACATTTCTAACTAGTGCTTCCATTTTGAGCCCATTCCAATCTGGTTTTAGGGCAGGCCACAGTACTGTCTCTGGTGTGACTTTGGTTGTAGACAACATTGTTGCAGCATTAGACAAGAAAAAGCACTGTGCAGCACTTTTTATTGATCTTTCAAAGGCCTTTGATACTGTTGACCACCATTTGCTTTTACAGAGGCTGCATGACATTGGCTTTGATCATTCTGCATGTAGCTGGTTTAGGGATTATCTCTCTGATAGACAGCAGTCAGTTAAACTAGGAAGATACCAATCTGAATTCTTAACTGTTACAAATGGTGTCCCACAGGGCTCAATTTTAGGTCCAGTTCTTTTCACAATTTATATAAATAACGTTGTTTCATCGCTAAAAAACTGTCACGCCCATCTATACGCTGACGACACAGTACTGTATTGCATTTCCGATTCGGTGCACCAATCTATTGAGAACCTACAAAGTTCTTTTAACACCCTGCAGGACTGTCTAGTGGACCTCAGGCTGGTTCTAAATACAGACAAAACCAAATATATGTGTTTCTCCAGAGCAAGAACTACAACTTTTAATGATTTTAATATGTTTACAAAGAATGGATTTTTAATTGAAAGAGTCACAGAGTACAAATATCTCGGCATCTGGTTAGATGATAAACTCACTTTTAATTTTCATATAAAAAATCTTGTTTGTCGACTACGACAAAAAATTGTCTATTTTTATAGGAACAAAACCACCTTCCCTTTATTTAGTAGGAAAAGGATTATTGAGGCAGTTTTTATGTCTGTCCTTGATTACGGTGATGTGGTTTACCGGCATGCATCACATTCATGTCTTAAACTCCTAGACTCTGTTTTTCACTCTGCTTTAAGGTTCATCACAGGAGATGCTTATGACACACACCATTGTCTTTTATATGAAAAGGTTAGGTGGTCCTCCCTTAAAGAGAGACGTGATGCACATTGGCATATTTTTATTTACAAAGCCTTGACCGGGAAGCTTCCTCGTTATTTAACAGAAATGTTGCAAATTTCAGATGGGCTTTATCAGACCCGCTCCACTGACATGCTCTGTCCGAGCTGGGAAAGACAGCTTTTAGCTTCAGTGCCCCCGACTCCTGGAACAACTTACAGCAACAAATTAAACTAAATACCTTCATATCCTTTAATCAATTTAAACAAACTATCTTAAATCTGCCAAACTCTACCTGTAACTGTTTTAATTAGGTTATATTGTACTTTCACCCATTTAATTTTAATTGCTGCCACTCTTCACCACTGTGTAAATGTTTCAATTGTTTTTCTCTTCACCTGTTGTTGTGTATTTGATGTATTTACATTGAACATTGTTTATGTATTGTTGTTTTTCCTTTGAATTTGTTTGAACTCGAAGTCATTGTAAATGAGGGTCAGCCCTCAACTGGTCTCTGGAGGATAAATAAAAGTTAAATGAAATTAATTCTGTTCAGCAGCAACAGTACTTTACTATGATACTACGTTACGTCAATCAGGGTTCTCACAAGTATAGAAAGACAAATGTGTGTGCGTGTGTGTGTGTGTGTGTTAATGCGACTTACTGGCTTCAGTAACGTGCAGTAAGTGTTGGTCGGGGTTAGGGGGCGTCGACATGTTGAGGGAGTATTTTACACACGACAGCTTAGCGGGGCCGACACTGCACAGAGCAACACAATATTAAAGCTGCAGCCTTTGTGTGTGTGTGTGTGTGTGTGTCTGTGTGTGTGTGTGTGTGTGTGTGTGTGTGTGTAATTGTCTGTGTTTGTCTGTTTGTGTGTGTGTCTGTTAACACATATTTAAATAATTGTAAACAATTATCAGTCTGATATGAAATAAATTCAAATATCTATTAAAGTAGCTCCGAGGAACTTTTAAATATTTCTGAAACAGTCTCATTGTTCCTCTGATGATCATAAATTACATGTAACAGCAAACGAGACCATCAGTGCAAATAATGCTATTTTTATATAGTTTTTCTCAATGCCTTTGTCACGGGTACGCTCACCCAGGAACAACAGCTGGCGTGGTAAAAACACTACCGCTTTTGTCCAAAGGGGGGCGCTAGAATGAACACACACTGAAAGTTCCTCGGAGCACCTTTAAATCAACTAATAATAATGTATAACGTGTAAACACTCACTAGAACACGTTCCTCTCGTTGAATGCGATGGTTTTGTTCTCTTCCAGGATGTTGATCTGGGCGTGGGAGCTGGAGAGGTTCCATATCATCTCAGTGGTATTGTCAGCAACCGACCAGACCAGAACCCAGTCTCCACTGACCTGCATGAGGGAAGGGAGTGTGTGTGTGTGTGTGTGTGTGTGTGTGTGTGTGTGTGTGTGTGTGTGTGAGAGCGTGTGTGTGTGTGTGTGTGTGAGTGTGTGTGTGTGTGTGTGTGTGTGTGTGTGTGTGTGAGAAAGAGAGCGTGTTTGTGTGTGTGTGTGTGTGTGTGTGTGTGTGTGTGTGTGTGTGTGTGGTCGAAAACGGAAAGACATGAGGAAAGGAGAGAGGACAGGGAGGGTGAGAGGCCAAACTTTTATTTTTTTCACTCAAAGGTGAGAGTAGGGGAGCCCGGGGTAAGTAGGCACACTTTTTACTCTAGTGAGAATTGCTCATCACCTAAACATCTTTCAATAGTCATTCCTACATTACATTGAAGCTTAAGGTGTTGGCTTGAAATGTGTACCCCTCACTTTTTCTATCTTATTGTAATAAAAAAGAAATTAATCATCAAAGACACCCTTACACATTGTGACAACCAACCCCATCAATGGGTTGGTTGTCACACACTATGGGGTTGTTTGTCACAATGTTATCTTAATGGGAATAATCTTAAGAAGAAGGCAAGAAAGCAGAACTAAATTTGAAAGTTTAATTGCATTGTCAAGTTGACAAATAGGCCTACATAACTTACTGTAGCCTTGGCAGCTGGTCTAGTTTGGGATGCACTGGGTTGTTTTGATTTTGTTGCCTTTTTTCTTTTGCATGCTAGCTGCCTTTTCCTGCTCTATTTTTTCCTTCTCTGGGGTGTCAGTGAGGATACAACTTGACAATTTATTCCATTATTGGGTTCCTTTTCTGGCTGCAGCCTTTGGATAACATGTGACAACCAACCCCCCCAAAAAATTTGAAGACCAACCCCAACTTGAATTTCTTGCTAGCATCAAGGCCATCAACCATCTGACAACTAATTAGCTTGCTAACCACAATCTAAACAATAGTTTACCCTTCACACTTTGTATGGGTAACAAGTGTTTTGTTATAAACCCATTGTGTAAAAGCCTAGAAGAAAAATACAGAGGAGCTAAATATTTTCAATTTTACATGAAAAACACAAACAGTCGTCTCACCTCAAATGCAGCAGTCTAACTCCAAGGAAGACTATTTAGGTGACCTCTGATCCCAGTTCTGGATATTTATATACCAACATTTAACAGACAGTGCCTTCTGGTTCCGAGATATAACGATTGTGACAACCAACCCGTGTGACATATAGCCCCGTTCTCCCCTAGTGATTTTTTAACACATACACACACACACACACACACACACACACACACACACACACACACACACACACACACTCTAAACTCTCACCTTGTGCAGGTCTTGTGCTGACAGCGTCTTGTTCAGACCGTCACAGTCTTCGGGGCCCGGCGCTGCGTTGATGCCGATCACCACCAGCAGCAGCAGCAGCATGGCTCCCTTCACTAAACTCATCCTGTCTGTCTGTCTGTCTGTCTGTCTGTCTGTCAGTCTGTCTGTCTGTCTGTCTGTCTGTCTGTCTGCCTGTCTGTCTGTCTGTCTGCCTGCCTGCCTGTCTGTCTGTCTGTCTGTCTGTCTGTCTGTCTGTGTGGGGACCACAGAGTGAGAGCAGGCAGGCAGCTGGCTTTATAACAGCTCTGACAAGTGAAACAAGTCCAAAGTGTGTGTGTGTGTTTCTGCTTTGTTTGCTGTTTTCACGAGTTAAAAAGGTCAACTGAGGAGAAGGTTCTGCACAGTTCATGTCCTACATTTTGGGGAATTTTTCCCAAACATATTTTCTGAATTTTCAGCATTTATGATTTTAAATTTCTTTATTTAATCTGAGTTCAAGAAAGTCACTACAATCCAAGATGGGATGGTTATCGCTATAAAAATGATTTTTAAGGTTTGGAATAAGGAGACAGCCCCCTGCTTTGATATGTGGCTCATGGAGTTAGCCCCCTAGGATTAGACCTCTGGGACAGGTCTACTCACAGTCCCCAGAGTTAGGACTAAACAAGGAGAAGCAGCTTTTAGTTATTATGCACCAAATCTTTGGAACAAACTCCCAGAGTACTTGAGGTCTGCTGCAACTCTAAGTTCTTTTAAATCGAGTCTGAAGACTTTTTTGTTTCCATTTTAACCTGCAATTTTCATTTTATTTGCTTCTTTTATTTGCTTTTAAATGTTTTTAAATCGAGTTTTAATTTTTTTTATTTTGCTTCTTTTATTCGCTTTTAAATGTTTTATAATGTGTTTTATGTATTCTAGTCTTGCCCCTGTAAAGCACTTTGAGTGGCCTTGTGTCTGAATTGTGCTATATAAAAAAACTTGCCTTGCCCCTGCTTTGATATGTGGCTCATGGAGTTAGCCCCCTGCTTTGACATGTGGATCATGGAGTTCTCTAGTACTCTATATATGGAGAAAATTAATTTAAAGATTTTAGGGAAAGCAGAAGAATGTGAACAGATATGTCAGCCTTTCCTGGACTATATCACAGCGCTGAAGGGACCTTAGTTCACCTGCTTTGGTCCAGACCAAATAGAATTTAGATTTTTTTCGTTTGGTGTGGTCCACTTTCATATTGCCCTTTTTGCAAGTGAATCAGCATTACGAAGCAAAACCACACGTGATCTGAGGTCATTCATTCATTGGACAGACATTCTGGGGTGGAGAGAAACAGGAAGCACGAAGTTAAAACTGCGAATTTATCATTGATATAATATGGGGTTAAAAATAATAAAAAGGCATCTAGACATCTAGCCTATAAATAAAGAAGAAAAACATCAAATTATTATTGTTTCATATGGTTATAATGTGTAGCCCTATGACAATGCCACGTTATGTGGCTTGTAGTCTACGATGTGAAACATCATTTTTACTGTATTTTTGCTGCTGGACGCACGGCTCACGTGAAGAATAGGCTCAAGCTGAAACACAGCTGATTAAGCAGCATGGCTCCCTTCACTAAACTCATCCTGTCTGTCTGTCTGTCTGTCTGTCTGTCTGTCCGTCCGTCCGTCCGTCCGTCCGTCCGTCCGCCCGCCCGCCCGCCCGTCCGTCCGTCTGTCTGTCTGTCTGTCTGTCTGTCTGTCTGTCTGTCTGTCTGTCTGTGTGAGGACCAGGCAGGCAGCTGGCTTTATAACGGCCCTTGGACCCAAACAAGTCCAAAGTGTGTGTGTGTGTAAATGCTCTGTTTGCTGTATCCATGAGTAAAAAGGTTAAATGGAGACATTGGTTGTACAGTATCAGGTTAAAATCTGAACTTACACACACACACACACACACACACACACACACACACACACACACACACACACACACACACACACACACACACACACACACACACACACACACGCACATGCACAGGCACACACACAGGTACACAGTCCAGAGGTGATCAAACATGTTGTCATTCCAACTTTTAAAGAAATACAGCAGAACATCTTTGAATGTGTCATTGCATATCGCATGACTTTCTTTTAAGAAGTTATTTTGCTCTTCACATTTTGGAATTGCAATTTAAATTTTTCTAATGGATCTATAAAACACCGTGTGCAACTGTACGACCCTTTACAGGCCATTCAAGAGGTAGTTTGAACTTATGTCGCCCCCCCCTTGACGAATTCTGAAAAATCACAACAACACTGTCGGTGCATCTACATGAGGTAAAGCCTTCAGTGATGGCACATGGATTTTATACCTTCTGCTGTACGTCCAGGTTTTTTCTTAGAAGTAGAATCAACAACTGAACACGTTTTTGGGCTCTTCTTGGGATTTTTCTGAGCTCCTGCACCAGTGTCAGGGGGGAGGGGGGGGGCACCAGTTTGTAAACGCTGCCATACTGAGAAATACAGAGAGAGTTTTGTGGAGCTGATAATAGGCTTAATCACCTTTGTGTCAACTCGTTTGGCGATGGCTTGAATGTAACTGATATTCATTTATATGAAAAAGTTACACACATAACACATATATAACAAAGACAACGTGGGAATAAAATTGCCCCTACAATTTTGGTGCTGAGGATGGGATTGCACGTCGATCTGATCCTCGTTAATAACTGATTCCTTAATAATAATCTTTTCCATATGAAGCAACAGTTTTTGTAGTTTGTAAATTCACCAGTTAAAGTTGGGGTGGAGGATTTGGGGAGAAAATGGCAGTTGGGATAGAGATTCGAATCCAAATACCTCAACCGCTCCACTTGTTCTCTTTGGTCCCTCCCCTATGGTCCCTCCCTGACACGCTCTACACCAACAAAGTCGTGCCACAGTGAATGGACAGTCCCAAGCCAATAAGAACAGAGAATCGTATTTTATTTATTTATTTTTTCGGGGCCTCGCTCTGATTGGTCAAATTGTCCGGCTCATGTTAATTTTGACCAATCAGAAATCACATACCCCAGCTTTAATTCACTATGCAAATATGAATGTATCTGAACAAGCAGCAAGCTACTGCACAGTGGAGTTAAACTGTTGGTTTCATGACGTGGATTTCACCACAACACAGATTATCACATGAAGAAAGAAACATCCAGGTTTTAGAAAATTTACTTTTATTGATTTGTGAAAGAAATGTTTGATAGTTATTGTTAGTTAGTTTGTTTAATTTATTCGTCACCTACACATTCGCACAGGGCAATGTGTAGAGAAAGTCCTATGTACCAGTCGGGCTGGACTATATCAACTATATAAAGTGCAATATTCTAATAATGATTGGGTGGTCACTGGGAGCTGGGCCAAGTGACATTGTCAGTCTGGTTCAACAGTCTTTTTTTTTTTTTTTTTAACCTTTATTCATACAGGTAAATCCCATTAAGACCCGAGACTCTTTTTCAAGGGAGACCTGTTCCCATTCCCACGTTACCATTCACACACCGATAGCAGGCTAACTATCGACATTCACACGAGGCAAGGTGGCTGAACTGTCTTGCCCAAGGACACAACGACCATGACACAAGTGGCAGGGCGGGGATCGAACCGCCAACCCTTGGTGTAATGGAGGACTGTATGCTTGTTGGTTAGTTAGTTTGTGACCACTGTGGTGCATCGGTAAGAATGCAAAGGGAACGAGGATTATCTCTTCACGGATTTATTTAACAGTTCGCAAGCACGTGTGTAGCGTGTGTGTGTGTGTGTGTGTGTGTGTGTGTGGTTCTGAAACAGAAACATAAAATAATATAATCAGTCTAAATAATATACATTATTATTATGAACAGGAGTTGAATGCTCTGCCATACATTATGTACAGATCAACCAATATACTAATTCCTATGTTAATCAGATGTGAACACAATTACAGTGAATCCTAAATAATACATAAGATGGCCCCAATAAGTTCTATAAAACTTAACAGTAAACATATGCATCTAATTAACACATATAAAATACTGGCCATAACTTACACGGTAAACTCAAATAACTGCTCTCACATTAAACAATCCAGAGCATGCAGACAAATTACAATATACACAATACAATATGAACTTGCAACCCTGTAAATAATACTCACGGTTCTATGGACGCACACATAACCATTAATGTCGAGCAAACACACTTTAACTGTATATTTCTCATTAAACTACAACAGCACTCTTCCAACAGCGTCTCTCTCCGTCTCATATGTCTGTTACTTTCGGACTAACGTTTCCCGCCGTAACATTCTAAGGAGACTCAAATCTGCCTGGCAACCGGATGCGCATTTGTGATTGGCTGATGGAAGTTACCGGGCAGAATAATAACTTCGGATGCCCGAACTGGCCGTCCTTCTTTACAGCCGCCCCCAAATTTGCCATTTGTCAAATTTGTTACCACTTAGAAGGACTCATGGGTTCAGGTACTGTCTCAGGTATCGCTGGAAGCATGACAAGACGAGCAACTGGTCGGGTGTAGTCCCTGTTGTTCACCCGGATTTCCGCTGCTCTGATCCGCCCATCTGCGCTTGGGATGACCTTGGTGATGTGGCCTACCGGCCAGTGCGCTCTTGGGAGCTGGGGGTCCACAATCATAGCAACAGCTCCTGGTTGCAGTGGGGCAGTTTCCTTCTGCCATTTGGTACGAATCTGCAGGGCTGGAAGGTACTTCCTGATAAACGACCTCCAGAACTGGTCGGCGAGGACTTGTGTATGCCTCCAGCGGCGACGGCTAATTAGCTCGGACTCCGGATACACAACTTGAGGCAACGATGGGTCGGGCCGCCCCATCAAGAGCATGTTTGGTGTAACTGGGTCAGGGTCAGCGACATCGCTGGAGACGTATCCCAAGGGCTTTGAGTTCAATACGCCTTCCACCTCAATTAGTACAGTGCGTAGAACTTCCTCTGTTACTGTTTGAGTCTGGATTGTAGCGTACAGGGCAGCCTTGATGGACTTAATTTCCCTCTCCCACACGCCCCCAAAGTGAGGTGCACTAGGAGGGTTAAATCTGAATCGGATCTGATGTCTGGCCAGTTGCGACTGTAAAGTGGGGTGCAAAGCCTTGAATGAGTCGTGCAGCTCCCGCTCACCGCCTCTGAAATTTGTTCCCTGGTCTGACAGAAGTTCCGCCGGTTTACCCCTGCGTGCGATGAATCGGCGTAGCGCCATCAGGAAGGAGTCTTGGTCAAGACCACTCAGGACATCAATGTGAACAGCTCGGGTAGTGAGGCACTTAAACAATATACCCCACCGCTTCTCGTTGCGGCGTCCAATCTTGACTACAAAGGGCCCGAAACAGTCCATGCCTGTCGAGTGGAAAGGGGGTTTCAGCAGCTGTAGGCGGGCAGTGGGAAGGTCCGCCATCTGTGGGACTGCTGGCTTTGCTCTCCATCTCTGGCAATCTGGGCAAGAGTGTTGGTGTCGCTTTACCGCTTCCCTACCTCGGAGGATCCAGTAGCGTCTACGAAGTTCAGCGAAAAGTCTCTCGGAGCCTGGGTGGCAGAGTTGCCGGTCGGTATCATGGATGATGAGTTTAGTTACCTGGTGAGTCGGGTCCAGAACAATAGGGTGAATGGTTTCTTGGTCGAGGGTGTCACTGCGCCGCAGTCTACCTCCAACCCGAATCAGCCTTTGTTCGCAATCATACTCAGGGGCTAAGGTGATTAAGCGGCTTGTGGTGGGAACGGGTTTGTTATTTGCCAAGTGCTGAAAGTCCTGAGCAAAGCAGTCGACCTGGGCTTGCCTCAGCAAGTCTCTTTCAGCTCCCTGGTAATCCTGTGCAGCTGGAGTGAACTGGTTACCTGCCGCCCCGTGACGTGAACGCACAACCGCCTCTACCAGATCCTTAAAACATGTGAACTTGCTGGCATCGGGTACGGGAGACGAAGGAGCAGTGGTGATAGAGCCGCAGAAGGTCATCTTGCGTAACTCCATATCCTCCAAAGGCTCAGACTCTGGCTTGGAAGGCCAGCGATCAGGTGACAGGTTTAAGAAAGCTGGGCCGTTACTCCACCGGTTCTTCCCTGCCAGTTCGGTTAGGGTCTTCCCACGGGTAAGGTCGTCTGCAGGATTATTTGCGGTATCCACGTACCTCCAGACTTTTGATTCCGTCAGCTCTTGGATCTCGGCAATTCTGGTGCCCACAAACACTTTAAACCTGCAAGAGTCCGACTGAAGCCATGTAAGGACTGTCGTTGAGTCGGTCCACAGCACCACATCATGAAGCACCAAGGTGAGTTCGCGCTTCAAGAGCACTGCCAGCTGAGCTCCAGTCAGTGCTCCACACAGCTCCAACCGTGGCATTGATTGCTGGCGCTTGGGGGCCACTCTTGACCGCGCTGTCAGGAAAGCCACCTCCACCTTCCCATCTGAGCCCTCGGTGCGCAGGTACGCTACTGAACCATAGGCCTTCTCTGATGCGTCACAGAATATGTGAAGGCTTCTGATTGAACTGGGGTTGTCGAGATTGGGGCTTGTGTAACATCTTGGCAGGACAATATCTGGAAGGTATTGCAGTTCATCTTCCCAGGTAAGCCATGCCTTGAGGATGTCCGCTGGAAGGGACAAGTCATCCCACCCTCTTTCCTTGTCCCACAGGTGTTGCACAATGACTTTTGCACGTGTGGTGAATGGAACAAGAAAACCCAATGGGTCAAAAAGCCGTGCCAGGATGCTGTAGATGTTCCGCATGGTTGGAGGCGGACGTTCGATGAGGCAACAGTTGTAGCTGAGAGTGTCGGAGGCACAAAGCCATCTGAGTCCAAGTGCGAGTTCCTGGGGATCTTCCATTGACTCTGTAAGCCATAACTCACTTCCCTGAGACCTTGCCTCCTTTGGTAGGTGGCTGACCACATCGGGAACATTACTAGTCCACTGGCGCAGCTCGAACCCGCCTGTGGCTAACAAAGTAGTTAGTTTGTCGATGAGCTGCTTGGCCACTGTGGTTGAGGGGAGGCTTTGCAGATGGTTATCCACATAGAAGTGTCGTCCGATAGTCGTTCGAACATCTTCTTCCGGCTGGCTATGATCCGTCACGTGCCTTTGCAGTGCAAACGTCGCACAGCAAGGGCTACAAGTGGTTCCGAAGGGGAGGACTTGCCACTCGTAGACGCTGGGTTGTGACTCTCTCTCAATGTCCCTCCAAACGAAACGAAGCAGGGGTTTATCTTCTGGTAACAACCGAACTTGATGGAACATACCTTTAATGTCACTGCTGATTGCGACTGCATGCTCCCGGAATCTCAGCAGGACACCTAACAGGCTGGAGGTAAGTGTAGGGCCGGGCAGCAGCAGCTGGTTCAGGTTGTGACCCTTGTACGTGAATGAGCAGTTGTATACGACTCTGTTTTTACCATTATGACTCACCATGTGGTGTGGTATGAACCAGGACTCTTTTGACTTTCTCTGCTCCTCTTCACTTATTCTTTTCACGTAGCCAGCATGCAGAAGTTTCAAGACTTCTGCCCCATAAGCTGAGGCTCGTTCTGGATCTTTCATCCGCCGTCTTTCTGTGCTGCGCAGGCTTGCTAGGACAGCTTCTTTGGGAGTATTAAGACGAGTCATGTCCTTCACACGCAACAGCGGGGTGGCGTAGCGGTGCACCCCATCGACTTCTACCCTCACCGTCTTGGTTTCTAACAACTGTACTGCCTCTTGATCTTGTTTTGAGCGCGTCACAAGCTTTTCACTCCTGTAAGGCAAAACGTCCATTTGCCAGAGTTTCTCCACATGATGAAGGAGTTCTGCAGAGGGTAACAGAGTGGCTATATGAAGGCACTGCTGTGGTTGGAGGTGCTGTCTGAAAATCCTTGTTGGCCCCTGGACTGTCCAACCCAGCCTGGTCTTCACAGCAGCTGGTCCTCCATGGGGCCCAAAACGGACTGGTTCTATGGGTGTAATCAGGTGAGTGTAATCCGATCCGATGAGGACCATCGGATGGACCCGGTCCAGAGATTGCAGGGGGAGACCTCTTAGGTGCTTATATTTGCGCTGGAGAGTCTCGGCGGGCTGTGAGTGTTCTGCCAGCCCCAACTGGTCAGCAGTGAAGGCTCGCTGAATCTTGAATTTCTCCTGGGGTTGCCTGGCAGGGGAAATGGAGAAAGAGATGGACATTCCATGAAGAACCCTCAGGTCTTGGCGCACTGTGCGTAGGGCGAGGTTCTCTGGGTCCCCTTTAAGCTTGAGTTCCTGCGCTGCAGCCGGAAGGAGCATCGTCCGTTCTGATCCATCATCAAGTATAGCGTACGTCTCCATGGCTTGCTTCCCATTATGCAGAATAACTTTAGTGACCTTTAGGAGCACCTGACTGCAGCCGGACTGCCTATCCAGGTAGAGCACTTCATTGGCGGTACTCACCAAGCAGGAGGTGTTCTCTGGGGCTGGTCTGATGTTGAGAATATGCAGAGCCTCCAGGTGTCTGCCATCACACTTCTTGCATCTGGCCTTAAGTCTGCATTGTGCGGCTTGATGACAGCGTCCGCAACGCCAGCAGCGCCGGTTGGTCTTCACCCAGTCCCTCTTCTGCTCCGTTGTGAGCTGGCTGAAATTAGTGCACTGGTTAAGGTAATGCTGAGCGTCGGGACAGTACGGGCATGACCAGACAATTTTACCCGATGGTCCAGCACTGACAGATGGAGATTGTGGGGTAGGAGGGCTGCTTGAGGTCTGCTCAGACCCAAGAAGAACTGTAGTTGGCCTACTAGACTTAGAATCCCCTCGTCGTGCTCCCTTAGTATCAGTGTTCTCTTTCTCTTCTCTAGGCTGGGCCCCGCAGCCATACTCTTGGATCTTCAACTCGAACTCCAACCAGGAGGCAAAGTCCCGCAGTGTGGGAACACGGATGCTGAGGGGGTGTAAATACCTCATGAATTCAGATCGCATGTCTTGGGGGAGCTTAGTCATCAGTCTGGTGACGTGGGATCCACACCGAAGCTCCACATGGCCGTTCTCTCCAAGCTGATCAAGCATACCAACCAAGGCTCTCACCCTGAGGGCAAATCTTTTGAAGGCGGTGGTGTCATGGCTCCGAACGTTGGGTGCCTCCATCAGGTCAGCAATGCGCCTTAGCGCAAGCTGGTGGGGTTGCCCATAATGTTCAGTTAAAGAAGCCATGGTGTCTGTATACGGCTGAGCAGAGTTGGTATACGAGTCTGCAATGAGAAGTGCGTCTTCGAACTTGAGGTGGTCTACTAGGATCTGATATTTGAACCTCTCAGTAGCATCCGGGGGTAGGAGGTTCTCTAAGGAGGTCTTCAACCTCGCAAAACCACGTGGGTCCCCTTTGCTGAAGTCTGGGATGGTTGGTTTGGGGCCACGATAGATAAACTCTGTGGTTCGGTGGGAACTGGAGTTATCCTGTCTCAGATCTCCAGGTGAGCTTTGCTGTGGAGGACGCGGTGGATGGGGATGGGCTGGTGAGTCTTGTAACCCTCTCACATGGTCTGATGCGGCTGGCTCACAGTAGTCGGGCGTTGGGACTCTAGGTGGCGAGTCTTGGGACGTTTCCATCCTCTTAAGAAGTGATGTCAGCTGTGTCACTAAATCAGTAGACTTCCTCCTCTTTAATGGATCTATGCAGAGGCACTGATGTATAGTGAGGCACTGCGGGAGCATCAGGACTGTGGCCCTTTGTGGGGGTGGCCAATAGGGGGTTTGGCACACTGCTTGCATTTAACTGCTGTTGCATTTCGATTACGGTGAGTTGGAGCCTTTGATTATCTTCCCTGATCTGTCGCAGCTCTGCTAGTACGGCAGGTAGAGCCTCTGGGTCCGTTCTACGAGACACTGGGTCGGGGGTGCTGTGCTGACGGGGTCCTGAGTACACTGACTCTGTGGAAATCTTTGGGCGAGCACCAGCTACTGAAGTCCAGTCCTCGTAGAGCGGAGGGATGTGAGGTAACATATTGTCAATCCTCGTTGTACTGCTGTAAGGATCCTGCAGGTGTCGGGGAGGCTGGACGAGGGGTGTTAAAGCTGAGGGGGGTCTCTCGATCGCAGGCAGGGAGACGTCATAGTCTGCAAACCAGTTAGGCGGACGTATTTGACGTCTACGGCGAATGTCAGCGGGGGGTAAGGCATCACTTCTCTCACACGGAAACATCCTCTCTTTCCACAGCAGTCACACGAATCCGGCTCGAAGGACCAATTTGTAATGGAGGACTGTATGCTTGTTGGTTAGTTAGTTTGTGACCACTGTGGTGCATCGGTAAGAATGCAAAGGGAACGAGGATTATCTCTTCACGGATTTATTTAACAGTTCGCAAGCACGTGTGTAGCGTGTGTGTGTGTGTGTGTGTGTGTGTGTGTGTGTGGTTCTGAAACAGAAACATAAAATAATATAATCAGTCTAAATAATATACATTATTATTATGAACAGGAGTTGAATGCTCTGCCATACATTATGTACAGATCAACCAATATACTAATTCCTATGTTAATCAGATGTGAACACAATTACAGTGAATCCTAAATAATACATAAGATGGCCCCAATAAGTTCTATAAAACTTAACAGTAAACATATGCATCTAATTAACACATATAAAATACTGGCCATAACTTACACGGTAAACTCAAATAACTGCTCTCACATTAAACAATCCAGAGCATGCAGACAAATTACAATATACACAATACAATATGAACTTGCAACCCTGTAAATAATACTCACGGTTCTATGGATGCACACATAACCATTAATGTCGAGCAAACACACTTTAACTGTATATTTCTCATTAAACTACAACAGCACTCTTCCAACAGCGTCTCTCTCCGTCTCATATGTCTGTTACTTTCGGACTAACGTTTCCCGCCGTAACATTCTAAGGAGACTCAAATCTGCCTGGCAACCGGATGCGCATTTGTGATTGGCTGATGGAAGTTACCGGGCAGAATAATAACTTCGGATGCCCGAACTGGCCGTCCTTCTTTACACTTGGATCATTGGTCGACCTGCTCTACCACCTGAGACACAGTAGTCTGATGGTCTGGGAGGAGCCGGTACCTGGATCAGGAGGAAACAAGAGCAGAAGAATCATCCCATTGGTTCTATTTCGTTCCTACTGACCGCCAGAGGCGGTGCTTATAGCACTGGATATTCCATTGCGCGCATGCGCAGGTCGAGATCTTTATACCAACAAAGTCACCTGTGACACCCGGGTGACTCCAGGAATGTCTATATATTCCGGAAGTCACCAGAGGTTCTGTTCCTTCTATATTCTCGCGGAAGCAGGTCGCACACATTGTTGTGTGCTAATATACCATTAGCTTGTCGCAAGTAGCTCGTACCTAAGGGTTGGTGCTTCGATTTGACTTCGACCACCAAGGGCTGCGACTTGCAATTCGTTCGACTTGGCCAGTCATCCTGCTTTGTGCATTTCCTTCGCACCGTTGCTTGTGTGTTTTTCACTAAGCCCGGTTGCTAATGGTATGCTCGAATGTATTGTCTTTCTAGCATTGTTGCACTGTGATCGGGTGCTAAGTTCGCCTAGACCGGTTGCTTACTTTGATTTAATCGACAGCGAGTGGCTTGGGGTGAGCCAAGCCACCGCCACAGTATTTGTAGCATTGTCGCCTAGAGCGGTTGCATAGGCTACTAATTTGCTCGTCAAGTGGGCGGCTTCGGGCCAGAAGTCGCTTTCACTGTGTATTGAGCTGTGTCCCACCAGCGTGGGCTCTCACCTAAGCCTTGCGTGCATAGCTTACTTATTGCTTGCCAGTGGATGAGCCGTGCCACACACTATGTGTGTAGCTTTTGTTACTGACAACACTGGATGGGGTCCAGCATTGCAGTTACAGCCTACGTTTGGTGGCTCCACATTGGCCAGGAAGGCCATGGATCCCAGCGTTACTAGACTCCTCAAGGAGAGCCTTGGTGCCTTCCAGGGAGACAGGACCTTCTGTCTCAGGTAGGCGGACACATGTGGCACCCGAACTCGGGGCGCCTGCAGCTGTGCGTGGGGCTCCTGGTAGCCAGGACCCACTGTTGACGTATTGCGACCAGTCAGAGGTCCATACCGTTTTAACTTCAGGGGCACTCGCCACTACATGGCGCTATGCAGACAGGTGGAAGTTGTTTTCACAGTGGTGCATGGCACATGGCGAAGTCCCATGGACTTGTCAGTGGTAGTGATACTACACTTTCTGCAGTCTGTGTTGGGCAGCAGGACAGCTGCTTCCACCCTGTGCGTCTATGTGGCTGCAATATCGGCCGCACATGCAGGGGTGGACAACCAGACGGTAGGGTCCCACTACCTAGTCAGGCCAGAGGCTTCATTCAGCCACCATGACCCCTGAGGGCACCATCATGGGACTTACAAGTAGTCCTGAGGGCCTTAGGTCTACCCCCATTTGGGCCGCTGAGTCAGGCAGACCTGACGCGGCTGTCTATGAAGACGGCATTCCTCCTTGCCATTGCGACTGCAATCGGTCGGTGAACTCCATGCCTCGGCAGTGAGCCAGGCGTGCTTGCTCTGGCATGCAGAAGGGTCAGGAGTGGTGCTCTCGCCAATCCATCCTTCCTATCCAAACGATTGTCTCCCCACCATGTAAACCAATCGATCGAGTTGGCTGCTTTCAATCCCCTGGGCTCACCAGGGGGTGCAGAAAGAACGTCAGACCCACTGTGCCCGGTGCGGGCGCTTAGGGCATAGGTTGTGGCAACAACCAGCTTGCGTAAGACAAATACCTTTTTGTCTGCTATGGGAGCCGCAGGGAGGGGGCTGCCCTGTCCAAACAGAGACACTCCCACTGACTTGTGGATGTGGTCTT
>OX442367.1:261942-274442 GCA_949357725.1 Hyperoplus immaculatus | reverse complement strand
TGTGTGTGAGTGTGTGTGTTTAACTCACTGGCATCACCAGTCTCCAGTAGGTATGTCTCAGCCTCCAGGGGGTCAGCGGGTCTCGACATTTTGAGGGAGTACGAGACTGATGAATTACCTCTGACAGACACAAACCAACATTAAAGGTGAAGTAAGCGGTTTATTTGTGTTAATATAAGTGTTAAATCGCTCTTTATTCATACAGTGATCACTTACATAATGTGCACGTTTCATAAAGCCGATCTCTCAGTCAGCTGCTCTGCATGTAATCGGCAAATAAACTTATCGGAGTATCCCGAAATGAATATCCAATCACAAGAGAGAACGCTACAAACCGAAACCCGTCTCACTCATGGTCTCACTGCCGGTGCACGCCAGAGCAACAGATGGGTGAATGTTTATGCGCCTACAATGGCGGAGCAGGTAAAAATCCTTCCCAATGTCTGTTTTGATGGTTTTTATCATGTTTTATCACACTTATGGATCTGAGATGATGCTAGATAACTTGCTGCTTGAAGACCGCAGTGCATTAATGTGGTGACGTAGGGACGAGCGAGGGGACTGCTAACTGCAGTAACTGACAGGAAGTTAGCTAAAAGAAACATTCCACTTACTGAACCTTTATAATAAATAACAAGTAAAATCAAGGAGTTTCAGTTTTGATGCAAAATGCAAAAATATGTTTAAAGTAAAATAGTTAAAATAATAATCAAAAGCCCCAGTGGATGTACTTCACCGGTGGGAATATGAAGGTGTATCACAACTGGGCAAACTGTAGGGTTAGACAGTAAGACCATAAAACACTCTTTCTGCCTTTTCTCAGGCTAGGATGATCCGATTTCTTTTTTTTTTTTTTAAGATATTTTTTGGGCATTTTTATGCTTTATTGATAGTGTAGAGACAGAGGTGAAATGGGGCAGAGAGGGGAGTGACATGCAGAGAACGACCGCGGGCGGGAATCGAACCCGGGTCTGCTGCTGGGCGCGGCCTGGGAGGGGGGGACGCCTTACCGACTGAGCTAAAGGCGCCCCCGGATGAACCGATTTCTAAATTGTTTGCACATTTATACTACATGGGATCTCAGAGTTCAATACACCTTCATATTCCCACCAGGTGAAGTAGGCCTTTAAAGCAGGTGTATGATCACATTATACATAAAGTTTAAACTCCAAAAACTCCTTTGCTTCTTGATAAGTGTTGCAATAGCATAGGTAGTGTAGCAGCCAAATGTGATGTAAAAGTGTTGTCTGTTATTCACTGGGTGGCCACTAGGTGGCAGTATAATCTTGCCTGTTGTACATGCCCTGCTTTCCAATACCCATACGTCCATACTATTCAATGTCCAGAAAAAGAATATGGACGTCCCAATACATGCATGTCAAATGAAGTATGCCAAAAATACCAGGATGCCCTCATACATCTGACTGCATTTTGAAGTATGGAAACCAGCATGATTCAGAATGTTGTATAGGAAAAGGGAAAAGTACGTCATTCGGAACGCAGGGAAAGGCATGGCAGGAACGGTTGTTTGGAAGGGCTTAAAGATGCTCCAAGGAACTTTTATTAAATCTAGCGCCCCCTTTTGGACAAAATTGGTGGTGTTTTTACTACGCCAGCTGTTGTTCCTGGGTGAGCATAGTATACCCATGACAAAGGCATTAAGAAAAACTATATAAAAATATCATTATTTGCACTGATGGTCTCATATGCTGTTACATGTAATTTATGATCATGAGAGGAAAGATGAGACTGTTTCAGAAATATTTAAAAGTTCCTCAGAGCACATTTAACACACTCTCACATCTGAATGCTAAATATGAACGAACCATTAGACTAAACCTACACCTTCCTGAAACACTTTTAAAATTCTCCCTAACCTATCATCATAACATTTGATAAACAGTTAGTTTCAAACAGACAGACAGACAGACAGACAGACAGACAGACAGACAGACAGGCAGACAGACAGACAGACAGACAGACAGACAGACAGACAGACAGACAGACAGATAGATAGATAGATAGATAGATAGCCTACTAGATAGATAGATAGATAGATAGATAGATAGATAGATAGATAGATAGATAGATAGACAGATAGATAGACAGATAGATAGATAGACAGATAGATAGACAGGTAGATAGATAGATAGACAGATAGATAGATGGTTTACTGTATTACTCACTGGAACAGGTTCCCCATGTAGAACAGGATCGTACTGTTGTCTTGGTGAAGTAGAAGCGTAGCGGAGGAGTAGAGGAGCTTTGCCATCAGATCCACCACGGAGGAATTATCAGTGACGGCCCAGACCAAGCCCCAGTGACCATAGACCTGTTTGAAGGGGACAGGGGGCGAGGCGAGGCGAGGCGAGGCGAGGCGAGGCGAGGCAAGGCAAGGCAAGGCAAGGCAATTTTATTTATAGAGCACATTTCAGGCACAGGGCCTCAAGGTGCTTCACAGGGTTAAAATCAAATAAAGAATACACATACAAAAAAAGGAACACATTTAAAACATGGATAAAAATACAACATTTAAATAAAAGAATTAAAACATTTTACAAAAAAAATAAAAATAAAAATTACAGGTTAAAAGGGAAACAAGAACGTTTTGAGACCCGATTTAAAAGAGCTGAGAGTCTCAGCGGACCTCAGACCCTTTGGCAGTCCGTTCCAGACATTGGGCGCATAAACGCTGAATGCCGCCTCTCCCTGGAGGACAGATGTAAGGGCGCTTTACTGCTAAATTAAAGGAGTAGTAAGGGATATTTCTTTATTAATATACAGCCCCGGAACAAATTAAGAGACCAGTCTGGATGTTTCTTAAATCTTTATCTCTACATAACTCATTGAAAATTCTCTAAATGACAATATCTTTATTGTGAATTTGGTAGAAATGTTGTCAGTAGTTTATATTACTAGTGCATTAACAACTCCGTTCACACTAAACTCTCACCTTGTGTAGGTCTTGTGCTGACAGCGTCTTGTTCAGACCGTCACAGTCTTCGGGGCCCGGCGCTGCGTTGATGCCGATCACCGCCAGCAGCAGCAGCAGCATGGCTCCCTTCACTAAACTCATCCTGTCTGTCTGTCTGCCTGTCTGTCTGTCTGTCTGTCTGTCTGTCTGTCTGTCTCTCTGTCTGTGTGTCTGTCTGTGTAGGGACAGAAGAGCGAGAGCAGGCAGGCAGCTGGCTTTATAACGGCCCTGCGGACCCAAAAAGTCCAAAGTGTGTTCGTTTGTGTTTATGCTCTGTTTGCTGTTTTCACGAGTTAAAAGGTTAAGTGAGGACATATTCAGGAACCAGGTCGTATTGGGTTAAGATGTCAACGGACATACTTACCAACTTCAGCACAGACAGAGCAAATTTTGAAAGTGTTCATTTTGGTCCTTAAAAGCTTGAACGGTCGTACAAGAAATGTTCACAGGCGAGACTGGAGAGTTCATTCTTACTCTAATCAGTCGCCAAATAAATCTTAGGTTAGAAGTCCATAGGCTACCGATATTGTATACATATTTTTCCCATCAGACAGGGAACAGAGTACAAACAGTTCCAAGTGTGTGTGTGTGTGTGTGTGTGTGTATGTGTGTGTGTGTGTTATGCTCTGCTGTATTCATGTGTATTAACAAGATGTAACAAACCTATTGCGTTAAATTAAACAGACAAACATCCCCACTCTACACACTCTCACAGACTGTATTCTCCTCATAAACAAACTGACAGAAGCCTTGAATAGAGTTTGATCTTTACCGTTTATTCAATAACTTTTGGTACTCCACGTCCTTTGAAGTGAATTTACGACGTTAATCTTGAAGAATATCCGAGTTAATTTCACCAAAATCTATTAATTTGAATGACAGCTCAGTAATGTGTGTGTGCAGGTTGGTGTGTGTTTACATTGTGTTTGTTTGTGCGATGTCATTTTCAGTGATAAGTCTGTTACAAGGTACGCGGTCAACCAGTCGACGCCCGCTGACCCCTCCCACGCTACAACACTTACTGGAAACATACAAGTGCTGCCAGTGAGTCACACACACACACACACACACACACACACACACACACACACACACACACACACACACACACACACACACACACACACACACACACACACACACAATAAAAGACAAAAATTTCCAAAAATATTATATATGGATAATTCTTTCCCCACTTTAAAGACAAATCTTATAATTAAACATTACAACATGGCATTTAATGTCAAATAATAGACATTTTGGTAGTTTTAAACAGGAAGCACCGAAACGAATAGTGCAGATTAAGGACCCCATGCCAATCCCATCCTCGTCCGAGAAAATTTTGAGGGGAAATTTTAATCCCTTAAGAAAGGAACAAATAAATCAAGGTTGTCTTTGCTAATGTAGATAATTGTTTTAAAGCTAGCGTGCGTAACTTTTTATAGAGATGAATGTTGGTTACATTAATGGTAAAGTATATATGATCTAATATTATAATTTTGCACACAATCATGTATATAAACTTTCATTTGAACAAACTTTTATGTTATGGTGAGGTAGGCCGGCAGGCAAGCAGGACCCAAATGCAGAACGTAAAAAGTAAAGAGTAGTTTATTAAGGCTCAAAATGACCAAAACTCCCAAGGCAAAAAAGACCAAAAGGCGAAAAAACACAGAGAGCGGCGTACACAAGAAACACGGGACGAGACTCACCAACAACGACAGGACAAACCATAATGCACAGACAAGGAACAAAGGAACACAAGGAGTATAGATACAAGACATAACGAGACACAGGTGTAACACATTAGGGGAGGGAGCAGCAATCACACAGGAGGGAAGCTTGACAGGACATGGGGAGGAACAAGACAGACATACCAAAATAAAACAGGAAACCACCAAAACAAGACAGGACAAAGACAGACCATGGCAGTTTACAAGTCTGACTTTAATTAATATAAAATCAACCTTTTAAAATGCTTAAAGGTGCAGTGTGTAATATGACATCATCAAGAAAGTTCTACAAAGTTCTAGAATGCAACGCTCCCTGGGTAACCCCACCCCTTTCGAATAATAACAGAAGCTACAGTGGCCTTCAAGGACATGCATTAAACAATGCACCTGATGACATTCCAACTCTGACACTTTCAAGATGGCGGCACTAGGCCTTGGTCCAAAATATGCAGAAATATGGACATTTATGAGAGCCTTTCTAAGGAAAAAAAAAATATTAAAAACATTTTTTTTCAGCTATTATGCACTAAATTAAATTTACTTATGGATATTATAATTACTTTCTACAAAATCTGCTAGGAAATAAAACCCAAAATTCTACACACTGCAGGTTTAAATGAGATAAGGGAATGTCACTCCCTTAATTTTTATAGCTCATTTGAACAATTTAACAAAATATTTGATGAACCGCAGTCAAGAGTCAAGAAGGGTTCAGGGTGGAGGGAGATCACCATTATCAAGCGCAGACAGACTTAGAGATTGAACGATGGGTTTCGACAAGCAGAAGAAAAGCACAATTTGTCTCTACACAAAAATATAATTTTGACTCCTTAATTTTCTAGATATTTGTTCCACATGGGTGTTAAAAGAAAGTCTGGTGTCCAGCCCAAGTCCAATGTATTTAAACCTTTCAACAGTTTCAATTGAATCAACTTAAAGGGTTTGGATACGTACAGTAGGCTGGATACTCTCAGGTGATACCTCACAATACAGACAGGTCGTGATGAGATATACACTGATTCTGACAAAAGGATTTTGACAACAAGCGTGTCTCCAGAATCACTGACTCCATCATTATATGGAAACATGTAGATCATCTTTAGAAAAAAGACTACAAACATGAAATGAGTTATCATGGCATTACACCAAATATCTTAGAACTTGGTCTAAAATGGCTCAGACATCTGTGTTATTACAATTAAAAACTAAAAATATAGAGAATTCATTATTTCATTTCATTTTCCTTTATTTAACCTCGAAAGATCAATTGAGGGGTGACCCTCTTTTACAATGACGTCGAGTTTGTACAGATACACAACATACAATGAGAATACACAACAAGTTTACACACACACACACACACACACACACACACACACACACACACACACACACACACAGACAACAACAATTTAAAACATTCAGATCAATTGAATGAAAGAGACATAGCCTAATTAAAACAGTTAGAGTGTAGAGAATAGAATCATATCAAGGATTTGAAGAATCGTGACAGCCCTGATAAAGAAACTGGTAAAGACACACTACACATTCTAGTTTATATTTTAGTGTATTCTCATTTATTTCTTTTTACTGTGAATATAAAACCCTTCAGAGGCCTGTTGGTGTTGCTGCTTGCGGTTGTATTTTAGTGTTTTGTGTCTCCATCTCTTCAAGAAAACATTCAAAAATAACCCTGCTGAGGCCTATGTTCCTCTTTAACAGCCTCCCTCTGCGACTGAATGTCACACTGCATGGTCTCATCACCTCTCACTTCCCCTACAGAGCTGCTCAATACGTTCATACACCAAATAGTTACAAGCAGACGATGAAACAGTGGTGGAGTGTGGTGAGTACCGACATGTGGTTTGTGTTGAAAAAGGCCTTTATAAGGTCTATACTTGGTTCCAGTGACCCTTCGTTCATTGCACTGTAAAATTTGAAGGGAGCTGACAAAATGATTTGTGTTAAAAGGGTCGGTGTAATAAGCCAATGCTTTACCTTGTTCATTCTGTTTTGTTTTCTTGTTTATCTTTTTGTTTTCAATGCTAGAAAAGCAAGAACTTAATGTTTATTTATTGATTATATTAGTCTTGTCGAAGTCTGTTGTCTTTGACTTGGAAAATCACTTGAATAAACGTATCAGAAATATAAGGAATTGTAGATAAACTATTTAGTATGTAGTGCTCATGGCCCGGTAGTTTATTCACTCGAGTGCTTTACTTAAATTTAAACTTTAAGAACTTTTACTTTCCTTGAGTATTTCTCTCAATCTCAGAGGAACATCTTGTCCTTCTTCTTGCTCTGAATTTGTCCGTCCGCGATTTTAGCCTCTACATTCTTATCCTGGAAGGCAGCACTAAAAAATAAATGTAAGAAAAAGAAGAAGTTGTTTTGAGAGCTCCCTTGAGTTGAGAGGGGGGGGAGGGGTGAACAGTCTGAAAACTCTAGGCTGGGTGTAACCTAAATGGTGTGGAATACAAAATTCTACTGTGGGGAGAGGGATTTGGATGTGTTCGAAATGCAGACAGTGTCAAGAACAGGACTCTAAGATCTCAGTTTAGTATTATACAGAGAAATACGATAGTTTATATCTCTCATCACACTATATGCATTTCTCTTATCACACGGGTAAGACCATGGATGTGTACTAACACTCATGACTGGTAGTGTGTGAGTCTATTGAGTTTTGGCAGTAGCTTGTATGATTCTGCAATTGTGTTGATTCTGTCCAAAAACTGTATTTGTTCAAGGCAATGGTTCGAAACATCTTCTTTTGCTTTAATTTAATGTTTTAAGTGGATGTACTGTCCCGTATTACAGACTAGACATTTCTGGAGAAACAAATGTGGTACCACTTTTCTTATCTGCTACAATTTCCACACTAAATCTTCATCAGGATCTCTTGCTTGTTAGATTTTGATAATCTTTACAATTGGATTAAATGAAGGGAGCACCCTTAGCTCAGTTGGTAGGGTATCCCCCCCATGGGTCTCGGTCAGCAGCGGACCCGGGTTCGATTCCAGCCAGCGGTCGTTCTCTGCATGTCACTCCCCTCTCGGCCCCATTTCAACTCTGTCTCTACACTATCAATAAAACATAAAAAAATGCCAAAAAAAATTCTTAAAAAAAAAAAACTATGTGACAGATTTAAATAATTGGGTTTGGTCCTGGGAATTGTTGGAGATATTTACTTGTGCCTTAATGTAATGTTTTAAGTGGATGTACTGTAACTGTTATTGTTATTGTTGTCTTTGTATTTCTACAGGACTGATCTTGAAGGTCACCATGCGACGCCACACCAGTTTCCCCGTCTTGCTTCTGTGCGTGCTGCTTTGTTTTCACCCCTCGCTGTCCTACTCACTGAAAAACTGCACCAGCTTTCATCAAGAGAACGTCACGGATGTTTATGTGTCATGCGTCAATCGAGAGCTCACTGCTGTTCCTGACGACATCCCTAAAAATGCAATATCTCTAAATCTCGCCAACAATGAAATTTCAATTTTAAACAGAACAGATCTAAGTGGGTTAACTAAGCTGGATTCTTTGGAAATGCTATTTAACTCAATAACATACATTTATGATGAAGCGTTTGCAGACTTGGTGGAGTTATATTACCTTGATATTAGTTTTAATCAGCTCACGTACCTGGGAGACAACACGTTTGTTGGACTGTCCAAATTAATCCGTCTGAATCTAGAGAACAACCAAATCTCGTCCATCTCCGCACTGGCCTTTCAGCCTCTCATCAGCTTAACTGGAGTAGAACTGAGAGCAAACCTGCTACATGTCATTTCTGATATTGTGCCAATTTTACAGCTACCAAACATACGCGCCCTCTTAGTTGAAGAAAACAAGTTCAGCTCGTTTGAATCTGACGATCTGCCGACTAACAAATCAAACCTCAGGGGTCTTAATTTACGCAAGAATCCGCTGAGAAAGTTCAGCCTCAGAAGAGACATATTTCCTCTTCTTGAGTATTTGGATTTGGGCGACCCCTCCCCAAACTTTGAGTGGGATGTACCAGACAAGACCTTCCTTAGGAGCATAAAAAGCTTTGATCTTACTGGAACTGTAATAAGTTTTGAGACGTACAGGGGTTTGATTCAGAATGCAAAGTCCGTTGACTATATCATCCTGAGGTATATGAAGAAATGGTTGGATAAAGGACTGATAGACGTCGCTTGCCAGATGCCGGCTCTGACGTATCTCGATTTGACTTTTAATGACCTTTACATTTTAAACGACACACTGCTCAGGCATTGCACCAAAATAAGTAATTTGAGATTAGAAAGTAATGACATAACGGAGATATCAGAGAGTTCTCTTAGAACATTAAATCGGCTAAAGTGGCTGGACATACACAACAACCATCTACCCAGAGTGCCAGTCGCCTTCAGAAGTCTGTCCACACTAGAAGACCTAAACCTAGACAACAATGATATTGCAGAGTTAGGTTGCTCTGACTTTTTGAATTTGACGAGATTAACGCGACTCAATCTGGAAAACAACCGCATTTCAAAACTAAGAAAATGCGTTTTTAAAGACTTGATTCATTTGAAAAGTCTTACTATGAATGGAAATCCAATTTTTAATCTGAATGACGCCTTCACGACCAGTTTGCAGAACCTTCAGTATTTGAGAATGAATGGAAATAACATTAAAATCATCCATAAAGGAGAATTTGGGTCTCTGTCGTCCCTCCAGTTTTTGGAATTAGAGGCAAAACATAATGAATACCAACTGGAGAGAGAAGCTTTAGAAGGACTTGATCATCTCCAATATCTCGCCCTTTCACTAACTTGTCCAACCAAAGAATTGTTCAAAGGATTGCCACACTTAGAAAGCCTCAACATATATCTCCTTGTTGGCGAGGAGAGACCTTTAACGAACAGTTCGTGTCCTCCACCTCTTGACGAGGACCCTTTCCTCTATGTGCCGTCTTTAAAGCATCTCACCTTGACAAACAGCGATACAGCGTACATCATCATCTCACCCAAACTGCTCACCGGTCTGAAACATTTAGAAATATTTAAAAGTAAGAAATTATTCACTAAAACACCTCACCCTGACACATTTACACACACCCCTCTCCTGACGAGTTTGGAGATAATCAGTAGTAATGTCTTAGATCCAAATCCTGCGTTGTTTTGGCCGATCCCAAACCTGGAGTCTCTGGATCTCTCTGACAGTAAGCTGAAGTCTTTAGAGTTCCTGTCCCAGGCCGGCCTGTCTGCACTCAGACGTTTGACTCTGAGACAGAATGAGATCACAGTGATCAGTGAGACGGTCTTCCAGTCTCTCCCTGCACTAACACACCTGGACCTGGCCGAGAACCCTTTCTCCTGTGACTGCTCCAACGCCGACTTCATCCAATGGGTGAAGAGCAACAACCAAACTCAGGTTGTTAACGCCTACCAGTACGCTTGTTCCTTTCCTGCGGCCCAACAAGGCAGCATGCTGCTGGACTTTGACATCCAGTCCTGTTGGATGGACGTTAGCTTCCTGTGCTTCATTAGCAGCTCTGGTGTGGTGGTGCTAACCCTGCTAGCATCCTTCATCTACCACTTCCTGAGGTGGCAGCTAGCCTACGCCTATCACCTGTTCCTGGCCTTCCTCTATGACAGCAGGAAGAGGAAGAAGGGAGCTGCTCTCCACTACGACGCCTTCATCTCCTACAACGTTCACGACGAGGCCTGGGTCCACAGAGAGATGCTCCCAGTGCTGGAAGGAGAGCAGGGCTGGAGGCTGTGTCTGCACCACAGGGACTTCCAACCAGGTCAGGAGTCACTCTCTTCATCTCTGTCTTTATTAGGGGTCACGATTCTATGAGTGGTAGGTTGTCCTAGAGTTTGAGAGGTTCCTCCTCCCAGTAACCATGAGGTCTCTGGTTCCTCCCAGTAACCATGAAGTCTCTGGTTGGATCCCCAGCACTGGACCAGAGGGCATTGGTAGTAAAACTAGTGGTGGCTGCTATTACATTTACGGATCCCACCATCTCTACCCTTATCTCTGTCTTTATTAGGGCTGTCACAATTCTCCAAATCCTTTATATGATTCTATTATCGATATATTTTGTTTGTTTGAACAAATCAATGATTGGATGTGCCAAAATTTCCTTCAATTAAACAACGACAAAACTGAAGTAATTGTCTTTGGTGCCAAAGATGAACAATTAAAAGTCAGCGCACAGCTTACATCCATTATGTTAGAAACTACACCCCAAGCCAGAAATCTTGGTGTTGTCGTAGACTCCGACTTGAATTTCAAGAAACACATTAAATCAATTAATAAATCAGCCTACTACCACCTAAAAACATATCAAGAATTAAAGGGCTTATGTCTCAGCAAGATTTAGAAAAACTTATCCATGCATTTATCTTTAGTAGACATGACCACTGTAACAGTGTCCTTGCTGGCCTTCCAAAAAAATCTATCAGACAGCTTCAGCTAATTCAGAACGCTGCTGCTCGAGTCCTCAATAGGACCAAAAAAGTGGATCACATTACCCCAGTTCTGAGGTCTTTGCACTGGCTTCCAGTCACTCAAAGAATTGATTTCAAAATACTTGGTTTATAAAGCATTAAATGGTTTAGGGCCAAAATGCCTTACTGATATGCTGATACGTTATGAACCGTCCAGAGCCCTTAGGTCGTCTGGGACAGGTCTACTTACAGTCCCTAGAGTTAGGACTAAACAAGGAGAAGCAGCTTTTAGTTATTATGCACCAAATCTCTGGAACAAACTCCCAGAAAACTTGAGGTCTGCTGCAACTCTCAGTTCTTTTAAATTGAGTCTGAAGACTTTTTTGTTTCCATTTTAACCTGCAATCTTTATTTTATTTGCTTCTTTTATTCGCTTTTAAATGTTTTATAATGTGTTTTATGTATTCTAATCTTGCCCCTGTAAAGCACTTTGAGTGGCCTTGTGTCTGAATTGTGCTATATAAATAAACTTGCCTTGCCTTGCCTTGCCTTTGTTGGTTTTAGCACAGATGGCTTTTCCACATTATTCTAGTCTAGTCTAGGATCTTGATAACTCATTTAATGTTCGTATTCTTATTTCTACTGGTGTCATGAGTGATACAATCTTCATTATTCATTATTGGCAATGTATCACATTACGGCCTTATTGTGCATTTGATCTGAATCTGAGTTCTTACTTCTAACCAGTTGCTGTTTAGGGACGGTTCATTCCAAGATCAAGGAATCCCATCCATTCCTGGATGCAAACATGTTAATTCAACTCAAATGCATGAATACTTTACACATGGTTCCTGGAGGACTCGAGTTCTTGTTTTGTTTCATCTTCAGCCACTCCAATGTTTCTTAAATCTGCATCTCTACAATAATGGTTTGAAATGGTCTAAACTGATAGATTTTTAGGGGTAATTTCCGAGAAATGTTGTCAATACTCTACAGGACAATATAAAAATGTCCATTTAACTCAAATGCATAAATAGATAACAAATAGTTATGATATGCATGTGAACATATCTACAATACACATTAAAAAACACTAGATAAATAACTCAGTGCCATTTTTAACCAAACATATATCTAGTCTTTTCATCTGCTGGCCTGTTTCTCTTCCTCTAATGTTCTTCCTCTTTTCCATATCAAAGGTTTCACAAAGAGCAGAATACACTTGACAGTACAATGCACACTTTATCTCTCAAGTGTTGCACTAAAGGGGTTTCACATCCTTGTCTTCTTGCAGCTCTGTGTGTTTTTGTCTGCCAGAGATGACATTTGGCTAAAGCCGATTTTATCAGTGTGTGTGTGTGTGTGTGTGTG
>OX442367.1:254442-259442 GCA_949357725.1 Hyperoplus immaculatus | reverse complement strand
AGGCAGGCAGACAGACAGACATAGAGAGACAGGCAGGCAGTGGTAGTGTTTTTACCACGCCAGCTGTTGTTTCTTGGTGAGCGTACCGATGACAAAGGCATTGAGACAAACTATAAAAAAGTAGCATTCTTTACTATGGACTGGTGTTGTTGCTGTTACATGTATGTTATGATCATCGGAGGAAAAATTAGACTGTTTCAGAAGTATTTAAGTTCTTTTATAAAGGCTTTGTTTGGGTAATGTGTTGTTTTCATTTCAAATTTGATGCGAAACGTTACTTTACTTTTATAAATTGAAGGTAACAGTCTATTCTTTATAACACTTCTTTTGGTTTGAAAAAAAAACAATTTGCCTCGACGAGGGTCCATGCACCCCACTAGTCACCTAATATGTGAGCCGCAGTCATCCCTGTTTTTCCAACATTATGTGTGTTAGCAATGACACTGTGATGATATATGTTAAGTTTTTTTTTGGACACTACTCTATGAAACCAGTTCCTAGTGTGTGTGTATGTAGTCCTATGCGTGTGTTGGTACTTACTGTGTTTTAAAGCTGCAGTGTGTAGAATTTTGGGTTTTATTTCCTCGCAGATTTTGTAGAAAGTAATTATAATATCCACAAGTACATTTAATTTAGTGCATAATAGCTGAACAAAATGTTTTGAATTATTATTTTTTCCCTTAGAAAGGGTCTCATATATGTCCATATTTCTGTATGTGTGCCGCCATCTTGAAAGTGTCATAGTTGGAATGTCATCAGGTGCATTGTTTAAAATTTAGAATTGTTCTTGTCCTTGAAGGCCACTGTAGCTTCTGCTTTTATTCGAAAGTGGTGGGGTTACCCAGGGAGCATTGCATTCTAGAACTTTGTAGAACTTTCTTGATGATGTCATATTACACACTGCACCTTTAAAGGAAAATATTAATTATTGAGCTGTTGAAAAGGGCTACGAATAATAACATGTATACATCTCCCCATAACTCCTTTTTAAGCATATTAATGGAATATATGTAATTTATTTTTTGTTTTTATTTTTTTGTGAAATAATTTGAGCATCGTTTTTGTTTGTTACTTTTTTTAGTTTTTTTAATTATGTTTTGATATGTCTGATTTAATTATTTTTATTTATATGTCTAACATAAATTTAATCAACCAATCAACCAATCAATCTAGTAGAACCCCAAACTACATTTTTAAACCTGAAAATTAGCTGAATATGTCTACTTTGAAAAACCACGTGGGAAAGTTTTTACTATTGGTATAAAAACATTATGGGAACGTTACACTTTGCATGTTCCAGGTAATCCACAGAATCCACCTCCGCGCTCACACACCGTCACAGCTGAAACCTCGCCTGGAAAGAACAGTAAACAACTTGATGTTATTTTATAAACTGTATGCGATTTGGAACGCATGGATAATGTGGTGTGTGAATGAACTAAGCTAAGTGTGTGTGTGAGTGAGTGAGTGAGTGAGTGAGTGAGTGAGTGAGTGAGTGAGTGAAAGAGAGAGTGAGTGAGTGAGTGAGTGAGTGAGTGAGTGAGATAATGAGTGAGATAATGAGTGAGTGAGATAATGTGTGAGTGAGTGAGTGAGTGAGTGTGTCATTGAAAGAGAGAAAATGAGTGAGGTAGTGAGTAAGTGAGTGAGTGAGTGCGTGAGGTAGTGAGTGAGTGAGTGTGTCAGTCAGTGCGGTTACATGGCACAACTAGATTGGATTATCACATATATCGAACAAGACACTCGAACGGACCGTGTCACTTGTCTGAGTATACATGGCCTTTCAGAAATCGGATAAATGTCCGATGCATGGCTGTCCCCACTATGCTAGGTGGCGCTGTTGCCCTTTCAACCATGCTTTCAACAAGTGCTTTTAGACCCACGTCCGCTTCTCTTCCGTCAATAACCCATGGTGTAGCCTATCACGCGCAGGCACACAAGCACAGAACGAGAAGTCCGATATGCGATATCCGATCCCTGTATACATGCAGAGAGAAAGCCGACAATGAACGAATTATCTAGGTGTTCTTATCTGACTTCTCTTGTCCGTTATTGTGCCGATTTGTGTCCGAAGTAGATCGGATAAAGGTGTTTACATGCAGGTTAAAAGTCCTGTTGAGGTCTTTTTCGTTTAGTTATCCGATTATGAGTCTGCATGTAAACGCACTGATTGAAAGAGAGAGAATGAGTGAGTGAGTGAGTGAGTGAGTGACAGAGGGTGAGTGAGTGAGTGAGTGAGTAAGTGAGTGAGTGAGTGAGTGAGTGAGTGAGTGAGTGAGTAGCATTTACTTACATGCGATGAGCAGAGCCATCAGCATAAAAGCCAGGATGAGTTTCATGTTCATTTTGTTCTTGTCTTCTTCGATTGTCTCTACAGCTGTAGATTTCACTGGCGCCTTAAAAAATCCTGTTGTGGAGGGTGGAGGCGTTTCGACCAATCACAGGCTTTGTTTGTCACATGATCTGATTGGACCGATGTCAATGGGAGCCGAATGGCTGCCAATAAATGAACACGAACAAGTTGCTGTTTTTTATTATTTTTTATTTATTTAATTTTTTATGTGTGGCATTATTTGGCCAAGCTTTATTGACAGTGTGTAGAGAGAGAGGTGAAATGGGTCAGAGAGGGGAATGCCATGCTATTTGTTCTTGGTCTTCCAACAGGTGCATTTCCCCAGGCACGTTTATTTCTATAGCACAATTCATACACAAGGCCATTCAAAGTGCTTTACAGGGGCAAGATTAAAAGACAATGAAAAATATGAAAACATTTAAATAAAAGCAATAAAAAAATGAAAGGTTAAAAGGGAAACGAAAAGTCTTCAGATTTGATTTAAAAGAGCTGAGAGTATATGGACGTACCTGGGGGATCAACACAGGACAGACGGACAGAGAGACAGACAGACAGACAGACAGACAGACAGACAGACAGACGTGTATGCAGACGTACCTGTAGGATCAACACATGTGTTGAATACTTTTTTTTTTTTTTTAACAAATTTTTATTATTTTCCAAACAAACAAGACAAACAAACAACAACAACGAAAACATAACAGAGACACACAAACCCCCACCCCCCCACCCCTCCCACCCACAGGACAGGAAAACAGATCATACACTACAACAATAATTTGACACTTTCTGCGGCATCAACTAAAATGTTCAAGTTCTTTGTTTTTGCACCATGAAATTTTCCCACTGATTGTTCCATGTTGAGAATGTCCAGAAAGGCAAGCAACCATTGTTGTCTGTACAAAGAATGTGGGGCCTTCCAACGTAATGCAACCATTTTCTTTGCTGCCGTTAGACCGGCCAGCCACACTCGCCTTTGTTGGAAGGAAAAACCTAGAATAGAATCATCATTCAAAATAAGAACCAAAGGAGAACAGGGTACAGTGCATTCCATGATAACTGACAGACAAGAAGAGACACATTTCCAAAATTTGAAAACTTCAGGACATTCCCAAATCATATGAATAAAAGTGCCCGGAAGACCCTGGGTGCAAAGTGTGCAGTTCGGGGAGTGTCTGGCTTTCATCAAAAATAATTTCCGGGGCGTACAGTAAGATCTCCAGACAAAATTATAATGTGTCATCTGATGGTTAGGGTTTCTAGAAGAAATTAAAATATTGGACCAGACTCTAGGCCAATTTATAGAAGAATGAATTAAAGATAAGTCCTTCCTCCATTTGTTATCAATTGGCAAAGGATTGAATGTTGCCTTTATCAACATGAAATATAATTTTGAGACCAGACCTCGGGTAGCAATGCATGAATATATACAATGTATTGGATGTGTTGGTAACTCTTGCCCCCAGGGGATTCTTAAGGTATTTAGAGCAGAACGCAACTGCAAATAAAAGAAAAAGGACGACGTTGGTACATTGAACTGCTGCTGAATGTCATGAAATGAGCCAAGATTTAAGTCTTTTGTGATATCAGAAATTATATGGATCCCTCTATCAGACCAGTAAGGAAATGAGACAGGCCGACCTCCAAGTCGTAAGTCATAATTATGAAATAAAGGAAAATGCTGATGAATTTTTATGTTGCTCTTGGTGTTGAATACTTGAGGTATTTGAACAGCCCTGGACAGGAGGGTTTTCCATCACATCTGTAGACAATCCAGAAATACATTTATAAAGGTTCAACAAACAAATTTAACAATTGGCAAATTATGCGTACGTATTTATAGCCCTTCAAATAATGCTAATTTCGACAGGTTGTTTTAAATGACTATAATTTTTTAAGGGAAAATGGATAAAAGTATAAATTGTAAAAAGAAAAATGGAAGTGTTGCACACACACACACACACACACACACACACACACACACACACACACACACACACACACACACATACACACCTGTTGGCCATCATCTGCAGTGTTCGGAGGTGAACAGGTGACGTCGGGTGGATGACCGTCGGTTGCGAAGTACAAACACACAAACCAATTGCTCCTGCCATAGTCCGCCGTCAATACTCTGATCATCTGAGAACCTAAACAGACAGACAGACAGACAGACAGACAGACAGACAGACAGACAGACAGACAGACAGACAGACAGACATTTTCAAGCACAGGTCAATTTTGAGGTTTTTGTCTATTTATCATACATAACCTCTTTTTCTTACATAACAATCTTTTGAAATGTGTTTTTAATTCGCTATATTTGACAGTTTTGTGAAGATATGGCCACTCCATACCTTTTTGAAACTAGTCATTTTTTGTCTATTTATCTTCCATAACATGTCTTGTCTTCTTTCATTTTAAATCAAAGGTCCAAAATGTACATTCAGGTGATTATTTGACTAAACCATGTCTGTTTGCGTCTGTATATTTCTCCTATACAACCATCTTTAATGGGCTTTAAACATTACATTACATTAGTTTTTTTTTCAACACTCTTGAACCAAAAACCTCAACTTCTAAAGCACTTACATCAACTTAACTTTCCATAATCATTCGCGCTATTCTGAAGGTTATTACAGAAGGA
>OX442367.1:236942-249442 GCA_949357725.1 Hyperoplus immaculatus | reverse complement strand
CATAAAAGATCAAATTTGATTGTTTATTTCTTCCTGAGGGAAATAAACTGATTAAGATGTATAGATTTGAAAGGGAAAAATACTGGAGATGTTTTGAAATATTTAAGTCAAATTAAAGCTGTAGCCTACTATGGAAAAAGTAGTTTTTGTATAATTATTTTTCACAAATTTAACCATTCCAATTACATTTGGTTAACGCTTTACAATAAGACTGCATTAATTAAGGCTTAATAAGCATGTACTAAGCATTACCTAACTGTTGATGCATGCTTGGTAGTAAGCACTAACTAACTGTTATGCTTAGTTTATGCTTAACTAAGCATTAGTGTATGAAGCATTTACTAACCGTAAATAGATCAATATTAACACTTACTTGATGCTTAATAGGCATTTGGTACACATTAACTAACCCTTAATAGCATTAGCTAACAGTTAATTAATGTTCCCTTATTGTAAAGTGTTACCAACATTGGTTAAGGGACTTCTTCCCCAAAAACTATTTTGAGGCGCTGTCTGGCCCCTCTGCATCAGTCACTTTCATTTAGTTTCATTTCGAATTCTTTGTAATGACAATTTTTTACCACTAGGCGTCACAAGGCACAGCTTAAATTAATTAAAGTTTTAAAATCTGGTCATAAATACACTCCCCACAATATAGGCTGTAAACTTTAGCGTCCCCCTAATGTAAGAATAGGTAAACAACCCTAAAAAAAACATAAACTGCATTTTTTGTCCCCAATCGGATAACAGTCCTCTCAACGTCGTGGAGAGCCAGGTCCAGGTCCCCACAAGGTTTATAATCGAGTATTTTTGTTTGCAGTCTAACACCAACTGTACGTATCTGTTAAGCAGCCTTAAAGATATAGTGCGTAACTTTTGTCGTCCCCATGAGGAAATCTGAGTAATTACAACAACAACAATGTCGGTGCATCTACATGAGGTTAAGCCTTCAGTGATTGCACATGGATTTTATACCTTCTGCTGTACGTCCATACTGCTGCCATACTGAGAAATACAGAGAGAGTTTTGTGGAGCTGATAGGCTTGATCAACTTTGTGTGAACTCTTTTTGACGATGGCATGAATCATTCATTTATATGGAAAAAAGTTACGCACTATAGCTTTAAAGGACATATTTGAATCTTAATAAAAGCCTTTAGAAGTCTGCCTTACCGCCCTGCAGCAGCTGATAGCAAAGAAATGATGAGCAAACTGAAGCGATAAGGCCAGAATCTAGCGGCTAATTCTCAGAGTGCCAGTCTATAGTGAACCTTTTTATATGGTAATTTTAATTCCTCATACAATATTCTTCAGAAACAATAATGTATTTTACTGAATCTGCCTGTTAAAGCCAAAGTAATGAATTTCATCATAAAATTGAAGGAGAGAAAATAGGATGAGAGAATGAAGATGAAGTAAGTTATGGTGGAAGTTTTAAGGAGACAAATGGGAGACGATAAAGGGAGTAGGATGGAGGCTTAGGCAGTGAGCAGCTGTGTGTGTGTGTGTGTGAGTGTGTGTGTCTGTACTTGTAAATCTATTTCTGTGTTTTAGACCTTAAGAGTGAGGACATTTACTCCGGTTCTCCCTTTAGGACAGGCCTTTAAAGAGCTGTTTGAGGGATAACACTAGGTTTTAAGGTTCCGGTATGAATTAGGTTTATGTTAGGGTTAGTGTAAGGGTTGGGGTTAGGCATTTTTTGATGGTAAGGATTAGGGTAAGGGGCTAGGGAATGCATTATGTCAATGAATGTCCTCACAAGTATAGCCGTGCAAACGTGTATATGTGTGTGTGTGTGTGTGTGTGTGTGTGTGTGTGTGTGTGTGTGTGTGTGTATGTGTGTGTGTGCCAGTCGGTTGCGTGGTGAGGCGCCCGGTGATTTTCAGCCGGCACCAAAATCACCAGTTACTAAGCAACGGCCGGGTTGGCACGACGACGGACAGAGAGTCAATTTGAAACCTCGACTCTTCTCTTCAGAGAATCAGAGCGATTCAAAATGTGGAGTCATTCCAAATAGGTGCAAAAGTTTTATTTTCACTTCTAAATGGAACGTAAGGGTCTAAAGAACAGGTTTTTATTGTTGTTGCCCATCTTCCAAAATGGACACTATCAAATCAGAATTTTGGAGTCTTCATTTTAATTTTCACACAGAAAAAAAAATCTGCCCGTGTTTCTTGACACTTGAAGCAAAGTTGTTTTTACAGACCCTTACCTTCAATTGAGAAGTAAAAACTAAACTTTCGCATCAACTTGAAAATGAAAACATCAAATTAGCCAAACACAGACCCGCACTGTGAACAATGAGACATTATTCATTGTTCTGAATACATCCTTAAAGTCTGATAATAAAACTTCAGTTGTCAGCTTTTGTATTAACTTGTGGCAAACATAAAACAAAGGAAAAGAAGAATGATAAAAGTTGAGTCGTGGAGGGGCACTCGTGATGTAGTAGTTAGACCCCCTCCCCCCCTCCATAGAGTCTCAGTCCTCTTCACAGCAGACCCGGGTTAGAATCCATCCCGGGTTGTTTTCTGCATGTCATTTCCTTCTCCGCCCCATTTCATCTCTGTCTCTACAAAACTGTCAATAAAGCCAAACCCCCCCCCCCCCAAAAAAAAAAAAAAATAAATAAATAATACATTTCTCAAAAACTCCTCCATTTTCGTCCAAAAAGAACACAAAGTTAAAAAATAAATAAAAAATATTGTCCCTTGAGAGAAAGCAACACTAACACGGTCGGGCCTGGCAGGCAGGTTATATTATCATAGAAATGTATCAACATACTTTAACTACAAGACATTTCGATCATGTTTTAGTAGCTTCAGAGTGGACAGATTTCTACAACTGAAGATCTCGGCAAAAATCACACATTCAGGAACCCTAAAAGAATGTATAAATAGTTTAACTTTATAAATTCTTCTAGTCCCTTATTGACCAAATTTGACCGAATGAGATATTGTTTTAACATGTAACTTTTGTATGAGTGTGTAAGAGAATTTAATAGCAACTTGTGAGTAACAATCATGATGAGGCAACTTTTAGCGCTCATTTCTTTTTTTCTTTGATAATTTTTTTTACAAATATGTAGGCTGTTAAATTGATCAATTAAATATTACATTTTTGTGTGTGTGCAAACTCTGTTAATGCATGATGTGTGTTATTTTGCCCAGATGTTCTGCCTGCCAGGAAAACTGAGGCGACAATCAGACAGAAAGCAGAAAATACACAGAGCACATTTTCCCCGCAAACTGTAGCTAGGGCAGGTCGTGAAATAGATCATCTATTTTTTGATTTTTCAAATATTTCGGCACATTTTTCTCTGTTGAAATGAACTTGACTGGCTGCTCTTAGGAAAGTCTTATCTTAGGATATGAATAAAAGGCACTGAATTCTTTAAACAATTGTTTTGTCTGATTTGGTCCAAATTCAGCCCTTTCTTTCGGACAAACTTCTGTGGACGTCATTTAAAATTTCCCTTTTTGAACCAAATATTAATGTTGTTGAAACGTCGGCAAAGTTGGCTTTTCAGCAACTTTTTACTCGAGTTAAGAGTCGAGTTGTGAATGATATTTTAGTCTGCCTTACCTGGAGATAAAACATATTTTTTATTTGGCTTGACAGAAATGTATAATTTTAAAACACTGTTGGTAAATACAAAATATCCTTATTATAGGTTTTAACTTTCTGCTATTCTCCTCATGCTACCTTATACGCTGGTAGCTCTCCTATAAAGGGGTAAAAGGTGCGATTGTGTATTTTCTGTGTATTTTTATCTCATCGTGGCCTCAGTTTGACCCTGTTGTTATTTAGTCAGCGTTGCTCCCTCTCAAGCGGACTGTCAGGAGATGCGATAGTCAAACGTGTCTTTCTCCATGTAGTCCGTCCAGGTGGAAGAAGGCATGCTGCGATACGGGTCTAGCAGGATCCTGAAACAGCGCACGATCAACAGACCCAGGAATATGAATAGAATCAAGACGAACACAAACGCCGCCCGGGCCTCGAGAGAGAGAAAGTTAACGGACTCTGCGGAGGTGGAGGTGAAAGAGGGGGATGAGAAATCTGATTCGGAGGAAGAGAAAGTGCTGCTGTAGAGGTCTTCAGCCATCTTGGAATGGGGTGAAAAGTTGTAGTTGGTTTTAGATGATGTTGGAGAGCACAAGTCTGCAAAGAAACGAAAGACAAAATGTATTTAAAGACATTAAAGGAGAAGTAAGTGGTAGCGGATCATGAGAAGATATTCACTGATTTGGAAAAAAGTGATTTTGACAACAAGCGTTCTCCAGAATCCCTGACTCCACCTTTAATAACAATTACAGTACATGTTTTTTTTGTATAGCGCCTTTCTTAACACAGTTACGAAGTGCTTGACAAAGTATAAAGGGGAAGTAAGTGATATTTTTTTCTTGTTAATATACGTGTTAAATCTTTCTATATTCATACGGCAATCACTTAAACAGTATGTGCAGTTCATAACACAGGTCTCTATCTATCTATCTATCTATCTATCTATCTATCTATCTATCTATCTATCTATCTATCTATCTATCTATCTATCTATCCATCCATCCATCCATCCATCCATCCATCCATCCATCCATCCATCCATCCATCCATCCATCCATCCATCCATCTATCTATCTATCTATCTATCTATCTTAAACAGTATGTGCAGTTCATAACACAGGTCTCCCAGTCATTCAGCTCTGCAGTAATTGCCAGATAAAATTTTGAGTATGAATTTCGTTTATCAGACACCATTTCATTACAAACTCAGACACACTTAAGGATTTCTTTTTTTTTTTTTTTTTGTGGATTTTTTTTGAAAGAACACAAACACACAACTGAAAAAGGAACACACATTCAAAGGACAAAATAAAATAAACAACAAACATGACAAACTCTACTTTACAGGTTTCTAAGGACATTGTTTAAACTAAAGGCAAATGTTAAGCAAAAAATAATGACAAAGGCATTAAGAAAAAATGGTAACACTTTATAATAACTATCCGTTGTAACTCGTTAATAGATCATTAGTAAACTCTTAATTAATGATTATTAATGATATCAATGGTAGATAGTTAATAGCTTAATAATTGAATCAGTTCATCTGGGAGGTAATCCGAGATTAACTGATCACGTCACGTTCAAGTCCATGGCATGCACAGTGTGTATTGAGTTTATTTAAAAATATTTGAAAATGGGGCTGCCCTCAGTTGCCCATGCACTGTGTACAGTCTATAACCTATTTCAGCCTCGTCGGTATCTCGGATTACCTCCCAGATGAACTGATTCAATTATTAAGCTATTAACTATCTACCATTGTTATAAATCCTTAACAAACTGCTAACAAACACTTAACAAATCATTAATAATCATTAATTAAGAGTTTACTAATGATCTATTAACAAGTTACAATGGATAGTTATTATAAAGTGTTACCGAAAAAATACATAAAAATTAATGACGATATCTTTAAATGTAGATTGATAAATATGCATCTCTCTCTAACTCTTTTCAGATGCTTTACTATTATGGAACTAACCCTGGAAAGGTCAGATATTGGAATATTACCTGTTACTGAGATTCAAGCGCTATTGTAAATGTGACGGTCTGTTCCGTTTGACGTCGCGATGCCGCACACACTCAGGCTGCTGTGAAGATGCTCCGCCATGTTGGAATGGATAAAGATCGCTTTGGTTTAGACGATGAGTCGCTGTGGAATGAAGATCATTGTCTTTGTAGGAACAGAAGGTTGTTCAGTGTTGTAGACACCTGCAGAGAAAAACAAAAGACAAAACTGCCTCACTGCCAAAGAGATTGATGCTTTGTGAGTTTTTTATATATTTTTTATTGTGTTATGAGTCTTGTTTTGAGTGTGAAATTCAGTTTTTTAATGTGAAACATTTATGTTTTTTTATGCTACCTTCTTGGCCAGGACTCTTGAAAAAGAGATTTTGAATCTCATTGAGAATATTCCTGGTAAAATAAAGGTTAATAATTAAAAAAATTAAATTAAAATTAAATAATAATAATAATAATAATAATAATAATAATAATAATAATAATAATAATAATAATAATAATAATAATAATAATAATAATAATACACCAATTTTAAATGTGCAGTGTGTAACTTTGGCTGTGTCAGAGAAGTGAAACATTTTCTAAGGTATATTCTCATAACAAAATTCCAAATTCATCAAAGAAATGTCTCGTCCTGTCTGTCAGTATATCGTCTGTATTTACTGATTTACATGCAAACAGCAAACTGGCCTTCAAGGGTTTAACACTGCCTCATGCTAAACTCCCTCACTGTGTGTGTGTGTGTGTGTGTGTGTGTGTGTGTGTCAGTGTGTGTGTGAGTGTGTGTGTGTGTGTGTGTGTGTGTGTGTGTGTGTGTGTGTGTGTGTGTGTGTGTGTGTGTGTGTGTGTTGGGTGCTAAAGTTAAATACCCTGGAGCGATCAGTGTTAAAGGTCATAAAAACAGATGCTGCACGTCTGTCTATCTCCCATAACATGTCTTCTTTCATACTAGTACAAATCAAAAGGTCCAACATGTACATTCAGGTGTTTATTTGACTAAACCTTGTCTGTTTGCATCTGTATATTTCAGACATTATCTCAACATTAGTTTTTTTTTCAATATTCTGAACTAAAAAGCACTATTACTGAGATTCCTGTGAACAAAAATTTGCGATCAGAATTAAATTATTTCTGGTGCCGCACTTAATGACTCTTCCAACTCATCTTTCTACTTATAGATGCATGATCTATGGCACAGGAGAAAATGCAGTTATTTAATTAAGACGACTTGTTTGTTATGTTACGTAAACACAGCACAATCTTCTTTTTTTACTATAAAAAAACACAAAAATCTGCCCAATTCTAACAGACTTAGCTTGAAGGGAAAGACAGAAAACCAGGAGTAAATAGACAGACTCCTACAGTTAAAGCATCCCTTTGAATATATTGCAAATGTCCAGTGTGTGTGTGTGTGTATGTGTGTGTGTGTGTGTGTGTGTGTGTGTGTGTGTGTGTGTGTGTGTGTGTGTGTGTGTGTGTGTGTGTGTGTGTGTGCGTGTGTGTGTGTGTGTTTGTGTGTTCCTTTCATGCCAGACAAAATTCAATCAGGAGCTGATGATGTAGTTCAACAGTCTCCATTTTGGATTGGCAGCAAATAGATGGCAACAAACACACACACACACACACACACACACACACACACACACACACACACACACACACACACACACACACACACACACACACACACTGGTCCTTCTCTCTGCAGGGAAGTGGATGAGCAGCCCTGAGCTACAAACTGTTTGACAGAGAGTGTGTGTGTGTGTGTGTGTGTGTGTGTGTGTGTGTGTGTGTGTGTGTGTGTGTGTGTGTGTGTGTGTGTGTAATGATATAATGCCCCATCATCATCCGGTTACATAACTGCCGCCATTAAAGGCCATTATCTCTTTTTCACTGTGAAATTGTGTGTATATTTATGAACGATAAACGGTGTGTGTCTCTCTCTCTGTGTGTGTGTGTGTGTGTGTGTGTGTGTGTGTGTGTGTGTGAGTGTGTGTGTGTGTGTGAGTGTGTGTGTGTGTGTGTGTGTGAGTGTGTTGGCGTCCAGCCGGCGCCCGATGACTCACATGTCACTGACATTTATAGAAGGAGATCAGAAGAAATGACCACAGATCAATAATCATTAATAACCGCCTTTCTGTGTGTGTGTGTGTGTGTGTCTCTGTGTGTGTGTGTCCCTCTGTGTGTGTGTGTGTGTGTGTGTGTGTGTGTGTCTATCAGTGTGTGTATGTGTGTGTGTGTGTGTTTTTGTGTGTCTATCAGTGTGGGTGTGTGTGTGTGTGTTTGTGTTCTCAAATACTCACTGAAATACAAACAGAGCAATCAACATTCATTTCCACACTGATCGAATCTCTAACTGCGTTTTCTTTGACGAAATGGACCAGTGTGTGTGTGTGTGTGTGTGTGTGTGTGTGTGTGTGTGTGTGTGTGTGTGTGTGTATCTGTGACAATGTGAGTTTGAAAATGCTTTGCTTAAATTAAATTTAACTTTTGGAGCTGATGTGTTTATTATCGAGCCGCTGCCATTTTCTTTAGTAGAAGAAAAGATAGAAAAGGTCACTTTCCCCTCACTCATTAACATTAAAAATAAATCCACAGCTATTTAAAGCTCCTTGGAGGGATATAAGACAAACACTGGTACGTTTAAAGCTATAGTGCGTAACTTTTTCCACATAAATGAATGTCTGTTACATTCAAGCCATCTCCAAACGAGTTGACACAAAGTTGATTAAGCCTATTATCAGCTCCACTAAACTCTCTCTGTATTTCTCAGTATGGCAGCGTTTACAAACTGGTGCCCCCCCCCCACCTCCCCCCCTTGACACTGGTGCAGGAGCTCAGAAAAATCCCAAGAAGAGCCCAAGAAATGTTTTAGTTGTTGATTCTACTGTTAAGAAAAAACCTGGACGTACAGCAGAAGGTATAAAATCCATGTGCCATCACTGAAGGCTTTACCTCAGGTAGATGCACCGACAGTGTAGTTGTAATTACTCAGGATTTCTCATGGGGTCGACAGAAGTTACGCACTATAGCTTTAAGGTGTGGGCTGGTTTCATATATCTATATTATTCAGTATATTTACACTTCAGTGGCGTTTTTTTCCTCCTAATTAAGTTATAAAAACGTATTTGAAGCATCGTGAGGTCAGAAGTTATGTTCAAAGTGTCAGATTGTTCTTTAGTTTAATAAAAATGCCAGTGAAGAGTGTGTGCGTATGTGTGTCTCTGTGTGTGTGTCTCTTTCTCTCTGTGTGTCTCTGTGTGTGTGTCTCTTTCTCTCTGTGTGTCTCTGTGTGTGTGTCTCTTTCTCTCTGTGTGTCTCTGTGTGTGTGTCTCTTTCTCTCTGTGTGTCTCTGTGTGTGTGTCTCTTTCTCTCTGTGTGTCTCTGTGTGTGTGTCTCTTTCTCTCTGTGTGTCTATGGTTATCTTGGAGTGACTAATTAACAAGATGCATTGTTAGGATAACTATAAACACAAACTCCTTCTTCCTAACACCCAGAAATAATCTTGTGAAATGGTTTTTCTTACAAATAAAGGTAACACTTTATAATAACTATCCGTTGTAACTCGTTAATAGATCATTAGTAAACTCTTAATTAATGATCCGAGATACCGACGAGGCTGAAATAGGCTATAGACTATACACAGTGCATGGGCAACTGAGGGCAGCCCCATTTTCAAATATTTCTAAATAAACTCAATACACACTGTGCATGCCATGGACTTGAACGTGACGTGATCAGTTAATCTCGGATTACCTCCCAGATGAACTGATTCAATTATTAAGCTATTAACTATCTACCATTGTTATAAATCCTTAACAAACTGCTAACAAACACTTAACAAATCATTAATAATCATTAATTAAGAGTTTACTAATGATCTATTAACGAGTTACAACGGATAGTTATTATAAAGTGTTACCCAAATAAAATAAAAAGCTCTGTCACTTATATACATTTTAATGAATTGACTTCTGACTCGCTTGGCCACGAGTTTTTTCTTCAAACGATTCTCAATTTCCCGATTGTCTTTGAATGCCCCCTAAACAACTCTTTGGTTGCGTTCCGAATCGCATACTTTGTACTATATAGTATGTAGAAAAAAAGGTTTAGGATGTCCCGATTCTTGTGGCCAGATTTAGGATGGTTAGAAGTACACGGATGTCCTACTTCATGCGGCCAAGATTGTTAGTGTTGAAAAGTGCATCCTATTTGGGCGATTCTGACCCACAACCCAGTGCGCACGTGAAGTGACGTCACATCGACGAAGGCTCCATATGAAAACAAACGGGGATGCGACCCGGATGCGACGGATATAAAAGCAAGAGGCAAGATCAAGGCGCCATGTTATGATGAAATAAGAGAGTAAAGTATGTCCCAATAGTATGCCTACTGCATCCTAACTAGATTCTTTTTATCGTCGGATGTAGTATGTAAAATAGAAAAAAGAAAGAGTATGCGAGGAGGAACGCAACCTTGGTGTCTGTAACTGAAAGATCTTCAAGTTAAAGATGTTATGAGGAACTTTTAAATATTTCTGAAAACAGTCTCCTTTTTCCTCTGATGATTATAAATTACATTTAACAAACCAGACCATCAGTGCAAAGAATGCTATTTTTATATAGTTTTTCTTAATGCCTTTGTCATGGGTATACGCTCACCCAGGAACAACAGCTGGCGTGGTAAAAACACACTACCGCTTTTGTCCCAAAGGGGGGCGCTAGAATTAACACACACTGAAAGTTCCTCGGAGCAGCTTTAAGAAGCTAAAACAACAGGAAATCCATGAGCTATTTTAGTCTTTAATTATTGTTTCATTGATCGACTCATTGATTGGTTGAAACTAATACTATATAATTATGATTGTGTTATTTCTACTGCAACGTTAATATTGACTAGTTCCAGGTCATTTAGAGTCAGAACAAATGGATGTAGATTTGATTTTGTTTCTAATTTAAAGGAGCAGTGTGTAGAATCTATTACATGTAAACTGTCTCCTTGCTATCAATCATCTAGTGTGTTTGACATTGCCTGATTCTTTCTCTAATTAAAACTCTTGTCGAATTTCGTATTTTTACTGTTTGAATGTAAATTATGTGTGAACCAACCGACACATTGATTTGAACCTGCTGCTGTCTCCGCAGCAACACCACCACTGTACAGGCCTGGGAAACATTCAGAGACCAGTCTGGACTTTTCCTCAATCGTCATCTCTACATTACTCTGTCTGTCCGTCTGTCTGTCCGTCTGTCCGTCTATCCATCTATCTATCTATCTATCTATCTATCTATCTATCTATCTATCTATCTATCTATCTATCTATCTATCTATCTATCTATCTATCTATCTATCTATCTATCTATCTATCTATCTATCTATCTATCTATCTATCTATCTATCTATCTATCTATCTGCCAGTCTGTATGAAGATATCTCTACATTACTTAATGGAAATGCTCAATAATGACAATATTTCTGGGGGGAATTTGGTAGAAATGTTGTCAGTAGTTTTTATTTTAAAACCAAAATGTTCATTCTACTCAAACAGATGCCTATAAATAGTAAAACGGGAGACACTGAACATTTGGACTGGTCTCTTCATTTTTCCAGAGCTGTATATTTATAATGTGTATTGTTTCTAGTTTCTAGTGTGGAAGGCCTATTTTTAAGGCTATGTGCACTTTGCAAAAGTTCAATTATTTCAGTAATTCAAGATTTATTTTAAATTCAAAAATATTCCTAATAGGGGCCTTAACATTGAGGAATGTTTACTACATTTTATGATTTAAACAAACATTGGGCAGAAATCTAGGGAAATATTCTATGGTTCCGTGGGGGGTTATCATTTTGACATTAACTGTTTACCAAATGTTGTGAATAGCCCCATGTTTTGATATCTGGCTCATATAGTTCTCCAGCACTTTATATATGGAGAACATTCATTATGAGATTTCAGGAAAAGCAGAGAAGTTTAAACAGATATGTCAGCCTTTCCTGGACCATATAACAGCGCTGAAGGGACCTACATGACACCTAGTTGACTTTTTATTTTCTGCTTAACATTTGCCTTTAGTTTAAACAATGTCCTTAGAAACCTGTGAAGTAGAGTACGCCATGTTAGCTGTTATAGAAACCTGTAAAGTAGAGGACGCCATGTTAGCTGTTATAGAAACCTGTGAAGTAGAGGACGCCATGTTAGCTGTTATAGAAACCTGTGAAGTAGAGGACGCCATGTTAGCTGTTATAGAAACCTGTAAAGTAGAGTACGCCATGTTAGCTGTTATAGAAACCTGTAAAGTAGAGTACGCCATGTTAGCTGTTATAGAAACCTGTGAAGTAGAGTACGCCATGTTAGCTGTTATAGAAACCTGTAAAGTAGAGTACGCCATGTTAGCTGTTATAGAAACCTGTAAAGTAGAGTACGCCATGTTAGCTGTTATAGAAACCTGTAAAGTAGAGTACGCCATGTTAGCTGTTATAGAAACCTGTGAAGTAGAGGACGCCATGTTAGCTGTTATAGAAACCTGTGAAGTAGAGGACGCCATGTTAGCTGTTATAGAAACCTGTGAAGTAGAGTACGCCATGTTAGCTGTTATAGAAACCTGTGAAGTAGAGGACGCCATGTTAGCTGTTATAGAAACCTGTGAAGTAGAGTACGCCATGTTAGCTGTTATAGAAACCTGTGAAGTAGAGTACGCCATGTTAGCTGTTATAGAAACCTGTGAAGTAGAGTACGCCATGTTAGCTGTTATAGAAACCTGTGAAGTAGAGTACGCCATGTTAGCTGTTATAGAAACCTGTGAAGTAGAGGACGCCATGTTAGCTGTTATAGAAACCTGTGAAGTAGAGTACGCCATGTTAGCTGTTATAGAAACCTGTGAAGTAGAGTACGCCATGTTAGCTGTTATAGAAACCTGT
>OX442367.1:229442-234442 GCA_949357725.1 Hyperoplus immaculatus | reverse complement strand
ACAGGTAGTGGATCATGAGGAGATATTCACACAGTACAGACAGGTAGTGGATCATGAGGAGACATTCACTCAGTACAGACAGGTAGTGGATCATGAGGAGATATTCACTCAGTACAGACAGGTAGTGGATCATGAGGAGATATTCACACAGTACAGACATGTAGTGGATCATGAGGAGACATTCACTCAGTACAGACAGGTAGTGGATCATGAGGAGATATTCACACAGTACAGACATGTAGTGGATCATGAGGAGACATTCACTCAGTACAGACAGGTAGTGGATCATGAGGAGATATTCACACAGTACAGACAGGTAGTGGATCATGAGGAGATATTCACACAGTACAGACAGGTAGTGGATCATGAGGAGATGTTCACTCAGTACAGACAGGTAGTGGATCATGAGGAGATATTCACTCAGTACAGACAGGTAGTGGATCATGAGGAGACAGACAGGTAGCAGACAGACAGGTAGTGGATCATGAGGAGATATTCACTAATTTTGACAAAAAGTGATTTTGACGACAAGTGTTCTCCAGAATCACTGACTACACCTTTAACTTCAAACCTTTGAATATTATATTTAGGACAATTTAAGAATGAATAAAGGGTTTATTTCCATTAACTAAACATCTACTTTTACACACAACATCTTGATGATATGACATACACACACACACACACACACACACAATGTTGATGACACACATGATGTCAAGTAAGCAAGTCGGCCACCAAAATCTTTCTAGAGTTATTGTTCTGACTTCAGCTAGAATCTCCACTTCTAAAGCACTTACATCAACCATACTTTCCATAATCATTCTCAGCACTATTCTGAAGGTTAGTACAGACGAAACACTCTCAGAAACATGCTATGCAACACCACTTGAATGCAGAAACTTGCCCCGCATTCCAAATCACATACTATTTCTTTTTACTACACTACATACTAAAGTACAGAAGAGTTTTAGGGCCACGGGAGATAAAACAAAATCAGATAAGGAAGATTTTTCTTCATTATGTTGATAAATGTCAAGAATACAGACAAATACTCCAAAATGCAATTGGAGTAAGTGGGGCATGTATGTCTTTTCAGCATACTACAATTGACATGCATGTATTGGGACATCCTACATTTTTTTCTGGCATACTAAATAGTAGGGAAGTATGGGGATTGGAACGCAGGGATAATCTCAGTCCTGCAAACTGTGTTCACTTGTTAAAAAAACCTGTTTACAAACTGACCTGTTCATACCAACATCAACTCAATGTAAGCAGTTATAATTCAGCTAATAGCGCCCTCTGCTGGTGACACACTGCACACACAGACACACTCACCCTGTGTTCCAAATTACATTAATCTATTTTTATTTATTTAACTTTTATTTATACCTGAAAGATCAATTGAGGTGTGTGTGTGTGTGTGTGTCTGTGTGTCTGTGTGTGTGTGCGCGTGTGCATGTGCGTGTTTGCAACGATGTCGAGTCAAACAAATGCAAAGCAAAAACAACAATACCAACACAATATACAATGCAAATACATCAAATACACAACAAGCTGATTAAGAGAAAAAAATACATTGTTTTTACCATACATACAAAAGTATCCTGGGACTAAAAATGCAAAAGATAATATTTGTAATGTCAATAATCAACTGGCAAAGTGCTACGGTGATATCTGTAGGCTACCTATTAATGCAGAAGTGATATGAACTAAATAGCTGCTCCGGTGTATTTACAAACACACACCACTTGGGAGCGCTGTTACCCTTTCAGTGACACTGCAGCCTCTGAGCAGCTGATGCTTTAGAAGTTGATATTTCAAGATATTTCAATTCAACCCCACACACACACACACACACACACACACCCACACACACACACACACACACACTAAATAAAAGTTTATTTCTGTGTCACTGTGTTAATCATATTCAAATTCTCTATTTAAAAAAGGAGCTGTGTAAACAAATGTGAATTCATCTTTTAAAAGCACCCGACATGAGCTCAAAAGCTAGTTGGATAATTGAAAAGTAAAATGTTTTCTGTGCAGTAAAATTCTAATGGATGTTAGAGATGGTGTTAATAGCAGCATACAATATATTTTTAAATGAATTCCAGTCAAAGGGGTTTTATTTCCTTGTAATCTGGTGACTATGTTACATCCCTGTCTGACTACGGATAGGGACTAACCAGGTAAAAGAAAAATATGAGTCGGGTAGTACTTTTTTACTACCCGACTCATATTTTGTGTATTATAATGTGAGTTTAATTCTCAAAAAGCAAAAGTATCAAACTTAACTTCACCAGTAAAAATAACAGATCACCAGCTTGGCAATAAAACAGGTTTTTATTAAGCAAAAAGCATAAACGTAACTTAAACCGGTCAAAAACAGTTCAGCAGCAATCGTTTCTCAGCATGGCAGAGAGCAGAGCAGGGCACAGACTGAGGTTTCTCTTGCTGCTTTTATGCAGTTCACAGATTAACCCAGGTGAGCATGGTTGAGAGAGGAAGAACACCTGGGGCCAATCCGAATAGTCCAATCTCCTAACCTATAAGCCTCCTTTCCTATACCTTAACCCCTAAACGTCATAGGGGTTAAGGAGAGATGAAAGGTGCTTCCTATCGAACATAGGAAAAGACAGCACTGTTTCAAATGAATTCGACTCCACTTTTCCTAACCGACGTCATTGCGCGACGGCGAGTATTGCTGACGTGAGTCACTAGCGTGAAACTACACTATTCTTCGAGAATGGACTTCAACAAGCGCTCGTTTGATCCATGCGTTCTTTTCATATTGATTTTAATCAGGTGGTCGCCAACAGAGTGAGAATCACTCCCATATATCCCAATTCACATGTGGAATAAAAAGAGGCTACACTTGTTGATGTTGAAATTAACTGCCCCCAGTAACTTCATTAAATGTGAAGTTGGTATTTTATTTTCTTATGGTGTAAATTATGTGCTACGAAAATAACTATTATGATGTTGGTCTTTTATGAGTTCTTTATTATCTTAATGGGGGGGGGGGGGTATTTTGTTTTAGCTGAGTTAAATCTTCCTCTCTTCTCCTCTCCTCTCTTCTGTTTTACCTCTCATTCGTATTTGTGTAGAGTCGGTGAACTCCGGCGGTGGCCTGTTGCTTTAAATCTTGCCGCCGTAAAGGATTATGGGATACCACTATCTCCGTTCCTTTAGCATAGGTTGGTCCGGAGTAACCTATGCTAAAGGAGGGTTAAAGGATGAATCGAGGCTCCTTTCCTAAGCATTTTGAGAATTCGAATCACCTACCCGCCGAGTACTTCCGGGTCATCTCGATAGGAAAGGAAATTTCCTATGCAAAAAAGACTACTCGGATTGGCCCCCGCTCTCTCAATCAGTGGCAACTTAAAGGAGAATCACAGAACACACTAAGGTTGTGTTCCGAATCGCATACTTTCTATTATATAGAATGTAGAAAAAAGACTTAGGATGTCCCGATTCTTGTGGCCAGATTTAGGATGGTTAGAAGTACCCGGATGCCCTACTTCATGTGGCCAAGATTGTTTGTGTTGAAAACTGCATCCTATTTGGGCGATTCTGACCCACAATCCAGTGCGCCCGTGAAGTGACGTCACATCGACGAAGCCTTCATATGAAAACAAACGGGGATGCGACAGATGTAAAAGGAAGAGGCAAGTTCAAGGCGCAATGTTGTGATGAAATAAGAGAGTAAAGTATGTCCCAATAGTATGCCTACTGCATCCTAACTAGATTATTTTTATCGTCGGATGTAGTATGTAGAATAGAAAAATACTCTTTCTTTTTCCTACACTACAAGTACAGAAGAGTTGTAGAGCCACAGACAGGAGAGAAAAAAAATCAGATAAGGAAGATTTCTCTTTCATTATGACAAGAAATGTCAAGAATAAAGACGAATACTCCAAAAATGCTATTGGAGTTAGTGAGGTAATTATGTATTTTCAGCATACTACAATTGAAGTGCATGTATTAGGACATCCTTTTTCTGGCATACTAAGTAGTAGGGGAGTATGGGGATTGGAACACAGGGTAAGAAAAGCACCCAAAACAAGCCCATTTGTAACAAACTAGTTTCCTGGTTTCATTTTGAATCATTAAAGTTTGGAGACGGCCCTCGAGTCTTCACCATAAAGCTCTCCAGTGAAGCGTGTCTCTGTGGATGTGTTTTAATCGCTCTGCTTTTACTTTATGAGCTTAATTAAGACGTAAATTTCCTTTTTTAATGTCTTGGTCTGTGCCCCCCCCTACACACACACACACACACACACACACACACACACACACACACACACACACACACACACACACACACACACACACACACACACAGCTTGTATAATTTAGACTTTATGTTCTTTTTTTAATGTCTTGGTCTTTGTCTGTGTTATTGCTAATTGGTGTTTTTATTATTATTGAATTGGAAAAACTCAAATTAGGAAAAGTTTTGCGAGGACAACTGCCCAATATATGGTTGAAAGATCCAAAAACTGTGTTGCAATCTCTTCAGTGTGAGACAGAAATATATTTTTTATCAAGACATGTAGAGACAAAATGAACGCCAATAACATTGCTCCGCTGGGCCTTCATTTTACTAATCCCACGCAGGCACGCAGGCAGGCAGGCAGGCAGGCAGGCAGGCAGGCAGGCAGGCACGCACATACAGTTTTTTGGTGAATGACATGCAGAGAGAGAAGAGCGAGAGCGATAGAGAGAAAGAGAGAAATAAAGAGAGAGAGAGAGAAAGACAAAGACAAAGAGAGAGAGAGAGAGAGAGAGGGAGCGAGAGAGAGAGAGAGAGAAGGTTTCTGTGTCTAGCACATCTAAAACCTTGAAAAAACACAAGATTTAATATTATTACCAATCAAGCATTTTACAAACTTTCTAGACTCTTTACGAACCCCAAAGTTAAAAGGTGAGAGTGCACACACACACACACACACACACACACACACACACACACACACACACACACACAC
>OX442367.1:219442-224442 GCA_949357725.1 Hyperoplus immaculatus | reverse complement strand
GTGTCCTTGAGCAAGGCACTAAACCCCCAAACTCCAGGGGCGCTGTACTATGGCTGACACTGTTTGAGGACAATGGCAGAGATGGTGGTCACCGTAGATGTAATAGCAGCCACAACTAGTTTTACTACTAACCTGTCCGGTGCCAGGGATCCCAACCAGAGACCTCATGGTTACTGGGAGGATGAACCAGAGACCTCATGGTTACTGGGAGGAGGAACCAGAGACCTCATGGTTACTGGGAGTGGGAACCAGAGACCTCATGGTTACTGGGAAGAGGAATCAGAGACCTAATGTTTACTGGGAGGAACCTCTCAAACTCCAGGCAATCCTACCAACCGTATAATCGTGACCCCTAATAAAGACAGAGATGAAGAGAGTGACTCCTGACCTGGTTGGAAGTCCCTGTGGTGCAGACACAGCCTCCAGCCCTGCTCTCCTTCCAGCACTGGGAGCATCTCTCTGTGGACCCAGGCCTCGTCGTGAACGTTGTAGGAGATGAAGGCGTCGTAGTGGAGAGCAGCTCCCTTCTTCCTCTTCCTGCTGTCATAGAGGAAGGCCAGGAACAGGTGATAGGCGTAGGCTAGCTGCCACCTCAGGAAGTGGTAGATGAAGGACGCTAGCAGGGTTAGCACCACCACACCAGAGCTGCTAATGAAGCACAGGAAGCTAACGTCCATCCAACAGGACTGGAAGTCAAAGTCCAGCAGCATGCTGCCTTGTTGGGCCGCAGGAAAGGAACAAGCGTACTGGTAGGCGTTAACAACCTGAGTTTGGTTGTTGCTCTTCACCCATTGGATGAAGCCGGCGTTGGAGCAGTCGCAGGAGAAAGGGTTCTCGGCCAGGTCCAGGTGTGTTAGTGCAGGAAGAGACTGGAAGACCGTCTCACTGATCACTGTGATCTCATTCTGTCTCAGAGTCAAACGTCTGAGTGCAGACAGGCCGGCCTGGGACAGGAACTCTAAAGACTTCAGCTTACTGTCAGAGAGATCCAGAGACTCCAGGTTTGGAATCGGCCAAAACAACTCAGGGTTCAAATCTGACAAATCTGTCTGCCCTATGGTCAAACTCTTGAGCTGGTTATTGAACTGAAATGTGTCTGGACGGGGCGCAGAAATATACACGTTTTCAGCTGTGAAGTCCTCTAACTGTGTCATAGCCTCGTGCAATTCTGGCGGTAAGTCAAATGGAAAGCCGTAGTGATAACCCTTGCATATCATTTTGAAGGTTTTCAGAGAATTCAAAGGGAAGGTGGATTCATTATAGTTTGGATTGGGACCTTTGAAAGTGCCGTCTGTATCGAAATAGATTGTTAGATTCCCTAGCTGCTGTAATCCTTCAAAGTTGTTTTCAAAAGAGAGTGGAAGAGAAACACTGAGAGATTCCAGGCTTGTCAGACCGTCAAAAGCTTTACTTTTCACCCGTCCGATACGCTTTGACACCACATCTAGATTTTTCAAGGAACCTAAACTTTCGAAAGAATTCGACTCAAAAATTACGATAAAGTTTCTGCTCAAATCCAGGAACTCTAGTTTCTCCAGGCCTGTTTTGAAGGCGCCTCCGAATTTCCACATCAGGTTGTCGCTCAAATCTAAAACCTTAAGATTACGAACGCTTTCAAAAACACACTTGTCCAGTTTGGAAATCTTGTTTGCGGTCAGGTAAAGCTCGGTAAGGCTTGTTGTGTTTACAAAATCCTCACAAGTGAACTCAGAGATGAGATTGTCTTCAAGGTTTAGGACTTCGAGAGAAGACAGAGCTCTGATGTCATCTGGTACTTTAGTGAGTAAGTTGGTGTCGATTTTTAGCAACGTCAGTCCCTTCATGGATTGTATCGAGTCTTTCGGCAGCTCTGTCATGTGAGTAGTGGATAAATCAAGCTCACTGAGCTGAGAGCAATCTACTAGCTTCGCACTTAAATGGGCGCCGTGGTTGTAATAGAGATCAAGCTTCCTGAGTGTTGGTATTTTGCAGACCGTATCCAAGAGACCTTTCTTGATCTTCTTGTTCGCATAATTCAATCTCAGATGCACCAGTGAATCAAGACTCTGCAGGACTCTTTGAATCTCTTGAAACCGAATCACAGTTGTACTGAAATACAGCCGAGTTACGTTGTGAGGAATGTCCAATGTCATGCCCGCTTCATGGCCACAACGAGAAAGGTCTATCATATCAAGGAGAGGAAACATCTGGGTCGTGATGCTAAACTTCTCAAACTTATTGCTAGAAACATCCAACACCTTTAGGCCTGAGGAGACGTTAGGCTGCAGGTCTTTGCTCTCAAAGGAGCTGAATTTATTACTCCCGATGTCCAGATCCTGAAGCTGTGGCAGTTGGAGGATAGGTTCAATTTCAGAAATTTGATGGAGCAAATTATCATGTAATACCAATGTTTGTAATCTGGTCAGGAACTGAAAGGCAGAGGCATGGATGAACTGAATGCTGTTCCCCTGAAGGTCTAGCTCTGTGAGATTATCCAGACCCTCAAAGATGTTTTCTGTCAGATTGGTGAGTTTATTTTCCCCCATGCTGAGATATTTCAACCCCTTTAAATGTATGAAAGAACCGTCGTCAACGTGAGAAATCTTATTTGAGTACAAAGTCAAATTTCTCAGTTTTGACAAGTCACCGAAATCTTCCCTGTTAATACGTTCAATTTGGTTTTCATGGAGTCTGACTATTGTCGCATTTCTGGGGATGTCATCGGGGATGGTGACTAGTTTATGGTAAGTGCAATCAAGAGAAACCTCAGCCGAGGCGTCTGTAGAATATTCAATGCTGCAGTTTTTCAGGGAGTAAGCCAGTGAAGGGTTTAGATTAAGCAAGGGAAAGAGAAGTAAGAAAAGAAAAGACTGGCTTCCCATTGTTGATGCTGTCGTTGTTGAAGGTGTAAATCTGCAGAAGAAAAACACAATGATACACAATGTTAATTTATGTCTCTTATTTCGTTATCGGTCAAAAGTTTTAGAACACCTCCATTTTGGTGTCCCTGATTGGTTCATGTATCTAGCCTCCAGTCAGACCAGACCCTCCCCGCTTACTGTCTGTCAGTGGATGTCAACCGGTTTCAGACTTTCTAACACACAATATGTAAGGGTAGGCAAGCACACATCGTCCACTTTGACCATCAACACCGGGGCCCCCCAAGGCTGTGTGCTTAGCCCGACTGCAGCTCTTCCTCCCCATCCACCAATTAATAAAATATGCCGAAGACACAACAGTGATCGGTCTCATCACCGGGAATGATGAGATTCAGGTGAGAAGTCCAACTGCTGGCAGCATGGTGCAGCAGCAGCAACCTGGCCCTCAACACAAAACACCAAGGATGTTATAGTGGAATTCTGTAAGACCGGACAACTGAGCCACTCCCCACTCCTCATTGGGAATGAGTTGGTGGAGAGGGTGCATAGTTTTAAGTTTTTAGGTGTGACCGTGTTGGAAGAAAAACATTGCCTCTGCCACAGAATGTAGGAAGCCGAGATGGTCCAGAGACTCATGGTTAACTTCTAGCACTGTGCAGTGGAGAGTGTGCTGACCTATGGGTTACTGGTGTGGTTTGAGAAGGAGACCATACGCAGAGTATAGAGGTCATTGGGGTCATCCTACCAGACATCACGACTGTGTTCACCTCCTGCTGCATGCGCCGAGTGAGAAACATCCTTCAGGATAATCTTTTATTTTATTTATTTATTTATTATTCTTTCGGACACACAATACACAATTTTCTCCTTGACATATTCACACATACATCTCTGTGTTATGGTCCGAAGGGCAGGAGAAGCCAAAGGCTTATCGGGTCCCGCCCCCATTTTCATCACATTCAGATACACAGATACACAGCTATACTGACACAGATAAAACACATCTGCAAAAGCACTCCAAAACAGTCAAGTCTGTACCTCTGTTATTTGCCATGGCACTATTATGGCAGTGACATTCACACCGTGCTCAGCTCCCTAGTTAGCTATCTGTCTGTATAGTCCTCAATAACCTTTGAAACATAACTTTTTTCTACACACAGCACACCACCGGTTTCAACCAATGCCCCCTGGCAGAAGATATAGGTCCATCAGGGCTGAAACTAGCAGGCTGGCCAACAGTCCATACCCCCAGGCAGTCAGAAAAGACATTTGAAGATTTCATGAAATCTTCAAATGTCTTTTTTTACCAATATTCAGGTTTTGAATCAAATATGAAAAAAAAAATCAGGATCAAAACATTGGAGTATTTGCAAAAAGTTTACAGTAAATATAGGGGAAGGTGGGGTGATTTGTGCAACTTTTTACTCAAAGTGATTTTAAAGTGAGGCCTTGACAGTTATGTCTCCAACTCAAATATGTACATATATTTCAGGATGTTGTGCATCCCTGGCAATAAAAACTTTGGATCTGGAATAAACTGTTTAAGAAATATAGCTTTCGGAAAAAAAGTTGTCTTGTCGCACAAATCACCCCACGTAGTGGGGTGATTTGTGCGTCATTGTGTCACAATGACAAAGTCACCATCATCATCTTTCTGGCCATCTGAACTCTCATCAGTGGTGTCGTTAAGTGGAATTGAGATGTCACTCTCTCCTGAGCTACTGTAGACTATCACTTTCTTTTGGTGACCAGCGTATACAGCCATGCCACTGGCACAACTCTCAGAAATGTACTTTGCACTAGTTGCTCCGTGCTTGTGGAACCAACTGCCACCTGACAAATGTGATTCCCCCTACATTTCTGCCTTTAAATCAAGGCTCAAAACCCATATGTACACCCTGGTGTTTCCTCCCCATTAACCTCTGCACTACTTACTTACCTCTGCACTACTATCTGTGTTTATGTGGATGTACGGGCTTTACGTCTTTTATTTTGGTTATTGTTATTTTACCTTCATTGTTTACCTACTGAATGCACTATGTACAGCACTTTGGACAGTGCAAACTGTCATAAATGTGCTTTTATAAATACATTTTACTTACTTACTTACTTATAACTCACCCAGGCCCTTGCGCACAAATC
>OX442367.1:204442-214442 GCA_949357725.1 Hyperoplus immaculatus | reverse complement strand
CAGACAGACAGACAGACAGACAGACAGACAGACAGACAGACAGACAGACAGACAGACAGGTTTACTTACAGTGCCCAGAGTTAGGACTAAACAAGGAGACAGACAGACAGACAGACAGACAGACAGACAGACAGACAGACAGACAGGTTTACTTACAGTGCCCAGAGTTAGGACTAAACAAGGAAACAGACAGACAGACAGACAGACAGACAGACAGACAGGTTTACTTACAGTGCCCAGAGTTAGGACTAAACAAGGAGACAGACAGACAGACAGACAGACAGACAGGTTTACTTACAGTGCCCAGAGTTAGGACTAAACAAGGAGAAGACTTTTCTCTTTCCCTTTTAGCCTGTCATTTTTATTTTATTGAAATGTTTCATTTCTATTCATATTTGGTATTCTCTTTTCTAATGTCTATTCTATACTTGATGTTTTTTAACCTTGATGTATGTCATGCCCCTGTAAAGCACTTTGAATGGCCCTGTGTCTGAATTGTGCTATAGAAATAAACTTGCCTTGCCCTTGCCTTGCATTACAGTAATATGACACCCACCGTCGGCTCGGCAGTGGGATTTGTGGAGCTTTTTTCAAACTGCATCTGACGTCATGAAGAGGCGTGTCCTGTCTGACCAAACGTCTCTGAGCTCGACACACAAACAGCGTCTCTGGTTACTATCCGCTGCCACAGAGGAAGAAGCATGAGTTCTCCACAAACGGTGACTATACAGTTTATGTTACTATGGTGTTACTATGATGTTTCTTCTGTTTTTACCCTGTTACAAGATAGTTTTTTTCTGTGTGTGTGTGTGTGTGTGTGTGGGAGGGGGGGGGGGGGAGGGTTGATCCACAGCCGAGCCGACAGGCCAGGGACAGAGGGTGTCGTATTACTGTTGTGTAGCCTACTGTGTTAAGCACAATGAGGTAGATTACTGTCCACAATATCGGGCATTATACATGAAACTGGTTCTATTAGATGAGAAAAGTTATTTCTGAGTTATCTTGTGCAAAAAAAGAAAGACAATGTGTGATTTTGGAGCGACTATCATGCAGCAGAAGGGCAAGATGAGATAGGAAAAGATGGCGCAGTTAGACTTCAAAGTTCAGACAAAGAACAAGAGAATACAAAAAAAATCAGAGGAGAAAAACGCCCGTTTCTTGCGCGCGCGCACACACACACACACACACACACACACACACACACACACACACACACACACACACACACACACACACACACACACACACACACACTAGCCCGTTCGCCATTATTCATTTAAACTCTGTGGAAGGACAGAATAAAGCCTGTTCCCTCACAACCGTTAGATATCATTTCTCCTAACCACCCCTCCCAAACAGACTCTGTTATGGTGAAACCTTATCATACACAGGCCATTTGTCATGGCAACCATCTCTTGTTTCTTGGCTGGGCTTTTACTGAGCGTCCTTGGCAGCTCCCCCTCAGTCTGCTCTTCCTGGAACATTTTGTCTTTGACAATTTGCTGTCCACATAAACAAACTGTTTAACCCTTCTGTTATGTTCCGGGTTAAATTGACCCGTTTTGAAGTTTGAAGATCTAGGAAAAATAGTTAAAGGTATTTTTTCAGTAAGAAACTTCTTCTGCTTGCCTTACTTAGGGTAATCAACATGTAACTGGCGCTGGTAGTGTAATATGATTACATAAGGTTAAATGTTCAGATCAACAGGATCCTGAGTACTTTGGCTAAATCTCCCGTTACCAGTAGACAATATTATTCATGTGTAACAAATAAATGATTTAGAAATAATAGCGCAGTGCCTCCACTGTGGAATTACGTAACTCACACTCCATGAGCTATAATGGTATTTCCCCAGAAAATGTATAAAATCTAATTCTCAGGGGCCGTGTTCACAAAACATGTTATCTTTGCGCTAAGAGTACTCCTAAGGAGCACTAAAAGTTCTTAGTAAGGAGTTATTTCTTAAAACCTATTCACAAAGCTGATAAGATCAACTTTTACTAAGGAATGGGAGGGACTCCTGAGCTAAGACTAGAGGGCGGGGTTGACCCTGTTGCTATGGATGATGTCATGTTCATACCTTCTATGCCCACAGTGATTGGCTGAGAGGGAATGAGACCTAAGAGTGAGTTTATGATAGAACCACTGTGAGAGATATCCATATCATGCCGCTGTATTAAAGTAAAGAGTTTTTATATACAATTCATGACAAGTGATACTGATTTAACATGAAATGTTTCATTTTAAATTTTACAATGATTTGAATCGGAAAAAAACCCAAAGCAACTGCAGGAAAAGGAACTTAATAAATAATTTTTAATATAAATATAATAAATATAAACTTTCTAAACATAGCTTTACTAAGATAATTAAACCCTTACAGTTATTAAGGTACCTTTTGTAAAGCTCACTAGCATTAAATCTCTCCAAAGTGCCATCAAATGAGTGTCTGTGATTTACTCTTAGTGACTTAGGAGTCCTCTCGAGGACTCATAGCTTTTCATAGATTTAGGAGCTAGTTTTAGCGCTAAAATGCTTTGTGAATTACACTTATCTTAAAAAGTTAGGAGTCCTAAAATTAGGAGTGAACGCCCCTTATTTTTGAGAGTTACTCCTAAATCAGCACGTTAGGACCTACTCTTAGCCTTAAAATGTTTTGTGAATACGGCCCCAGGTCGGCAAAATGTTGATGCAGACTTATTGTCCCGACGCCCACATAACAGCATGACACCTGGGGATGAATGGCACATAACAGCATGACACCTGGGGATGAATGGCACATAACAGCATGACACCTGAGGATGAATGGCAAGAGATTCCAGTTCCAGGAGTACGAACTCTCTGTCAGAACGTGTCAAGCAACCCACAAAACAAACATTCCTATCCACGTGTCATTGAACAAGTAGGAGCCACAGTTCTAAAACTAGCTCCTAAATCTATGAAAAGCTAGGAGTCCTCAAGAGGACTCCTAAGTCACTAAGAGTAAATCACAGACACTCATTTGATGGCATTTTGGAGAGATTTAATGCTAGTGAGCTTTACAAAAGGTACCTTAATAGCTGTAAGGGTTTAATGATCTTAGTAAAGCTATGTTTAGAAAGTATAGACACATTTATATTTATTATATTTATATAAAAAATTATGTATTAAGTTCCTTTTCCTGCAGTTGCTTTGGGTTTACGATGCACAGAAAGTTACTGTTGGTGTCACGTTTGGGTTTAATTTGTTACTAGAGGCCCATATGTGGCGCTTCCATCTCCTCCATTCCACAGGTCCGCTACTGTATAGTTGCGCCGCGTCTCGCCTTTTTGCTTCCGCATGCACTTTAAGATTTCGCCAGTTGTTGTTTCTAAATTGCGAATTTCCTGGTTTGTCGCTGTCTGACTATTGCTGCATAGTCCGCCGTTGAGAGAAATACAGTGAGAGTGCATGGCGTGCAGCTGTTCAATGAGGATATTTTTTCCGATTCAAATCATTGTAACATTTTAAATTAATAGACCTATGTGGCGCTATTGTAGATTAATTGTGAACGAATGTGTGGGAAACCCTGCAGTATCTTGGTTTCATGTTAAATCAGTGTCACTTGTCATTAATTGTATATAAAAACTTCACTTTAATACAGCGACACGATACGGATATCTCCCACAGTGTTTCTATCATAAACTCTGACAGTGCCAGGGCCCACTAGGATGGCACTGACTCGTGTGACTGACATCAAGTCAGCTTTTGAGCTGGTCATGCCAGATTCAATACAGAAAATCATTCTGGAAATGACTCATCTAGAGGGGAGGTGTGTTTTTGGGGAGAAGTGGAAGGAGCTGGACAAAACACATTTAGATGCGTGCTTGGGGCTCCTTATCCTGGCTGGGGTCTATTAGTCGAATGATGAATCGACAGCCAGTCTGTGGGATGCAGAGACAGGCAGGGCTATATTTCAAGCCACAATGTCTCTGGAGACTTTTCACATTTTCTCCAGAGTAATCAGATTTGATAATCGAGAGACAAGGGCTGGTATATGTGAGAGAGACAAGCTGGCAGCTGTTGGGACAGTGTGGGACAAGTGGGTAGAGCAACTTCCACTACTCTATAACCCAGGCACATTATGCATTATTATTCTTCTCTGGGGCTCCTCCAACAGGCTTTTCAGTGTAAACCTGCATGTTCAATGCATAGCTGGTGTTTGCATCACATAATGCCCGGATTTTTTGGTTTGGAAGGCATGTATTGCCTTAATGCGCAGCGAGCTCTGAATGCCACCAGCATTTCATACACTGTGATATTAGGGCCTGGGTTATAGAGTAATGTTGGTCTTTCAAAACTAATAAAGTGGTGAAAAAAGAAGTTTGAACATGTATTTTTTGAATGACAAATTAGTGAATTATCTTAACCCATTGATGACTATGGCAATCTACGATGCATGTCCTTAATGCCTGAGGGTTTTCTGAAAAAATAGTACGAATTGTCAAGTCTACCAAAACCTTAATATCTAAGCCTGTGTAGCACATAGAAACATGAAATAAAATACATTTAAAAGTTAAGGTTCACAGGTTTTATTTAAACATGCTCCCTTAGCGCTTACACACCAACAAATATTTCTAAAAATCGTCAAAATGAGATCAATTAGAAAATTATTAAATATTGTTAATAAATAAATGCAATGTGTTGTGTGATTTTCGTCAGTAGTCTATAGTAGACCTTGATTCTGCGCACCAAACGCCACTAACTGTTCTGTCGCCGACATAGCCGGCGTATTTTTTTTATTATTTTGTTTTATTTTATTTTTTTTAATTTTTTTTATTGACGTGATTTTCGGCAAACCACACAACTTTTGGGTGGTCACGTGGTCTTAAAAAAATCAACAAAACCCACCTCATGTGTATTTGAACCAATGACGGTGCATTCTATGCTGGGAATGCCATGAAAATTAGATAAAGTAATAATGCTGCGCGACGCAGCATCAGGCAGGAGAGCCAATGTGGCATCGCGCAGCAGCCGTCATCAATGGGCTAATTGAACCATTCCTTGTCAGAGGTAAGGAACACCATTGCACTACATATTGATAGAATAGTTAGTAATGGAGTTGGTAATGACATGTTCACACTGCTTGTTAGGATTGTTTTGGTTTCGGACATATTTTGGATAATAAACATGCACCGGGTCAAATTGACCTGGGAACACCATTGCTGTTCCTGACAAATGAACATAACAGGAGGGATAATGTTTGTGCTATACTTTTACCACCACAAGAGTGAGCAGCTTACAGGTGACTCAGACCAAGACACCAGTGACCCCTGTTTCCATCCGGGGTTTCACTGTGGAGGATTACAAATACCTGGGAATGTACAATGTCTTCCACATCTGCCTGGCTATTCAGCATATGTTCTATGAGTCTGTGGTTGCCAGTGCTGCATCCTGCCTGCCTGCCTGTTTGTGTTTTGACCCACCCTTTGGACCTTGGATTACCCTTTTGCCTGCCCCTACTGGACTTGTTTGCCACACTGTCTGACTACCTGGTTTGACTTCTGCTCTTTATTAAAACTTTGTTGCTGCACCTGAACTGTTGTCTGTCGTGCTATTAGGTTATTGCCTGCCATTTTGTGTCTACCTGACACTTATTTATTATCTATAATCTACAAAGGGTTAGGGTTTGAGATAAGAGAAGGCTGCAAAACATCAGCATAGTGGGAAAGCAGGGAGTGGGATTGACAATTTAACTTGACAAAGTTATAAAGTAACTGTTGAGTCGTTTAATATCATGCAATAATTTCTTATGGAGAGTAGTATCAAAATGACAATTGATACTACTCTGTTATTGATATATATCTATAGCTATTGGTCATTGTCACAACGTGTCAAGCTCCCTGTTTTCTGGTGTTGTCTTTTCATGTTCCCGTTTTATTTTGTTAAACATTGTCTCTTCCTGTCAAGTGTCCATTCTGTGTGATAACGGCCCCATCTAATGTGTGTGACCTGTGTCTCCAATGTATTTGAGTAAAAAAGTCCTTGTCTTCTTTTCATTTGTCTTAAAATTCTAACAATTCCCATCCATACTGCAGACCCTGACTGCACATATCTGCCTCACTCATACTCTGTCTTTGTATTTCTGTCTGTCTGTCGCTACAGAAACAAAAAGGAACAAAGAAACCTAAACCTCACCGCTGTCCACAGTGTAAGAAAGAGTTCATATCGAGGGCGGCCTTAACGACTCATCAGAGAATCCACATCGGGGAGAAGCCGTACAGCTGTGACCAGTGTGGGAAAACCTTCACTCAATCAGGATCCCTCAAAGTCCACCAACGTATTCACACTGGAGAGAAGCAGTACAGTTGTGACCAATGTGGCGAAACCTTCAATACATCAGGAAACCTTAAAAGCCACCAACGTATTCACACTGGAGAGAAGCCATACAGTTGTGACCAGTGTGGGAAAACCTTCACTCAATCAGGATCCCTCAAATGCCACCAACGTATTCACACTGGAGAGAAGCCGTACAGCTGTGACCAGTGTGGGAAAACCTTCACTGAAGCAGGATCCCTCAAAGTCCACCAACGTATTCACACTGGAGAGAAGCCATACAGCTGTGACCAATGTGGCGAAACCTTCACTACATCAGGAAACCTTAAAGTCCACCAACGTATTCACACTGGAGAGAAGCTATACAGTTGTGACCAGTGTGGGAAAACCTTCACTCAATCAGGATCCCTCAAAATCCACCAACATATTCACACTGGAGAGAAGCCGTACAGCTGCGACCAATGTGGTAAAACCTTCATTCAAGCAGGATACCTCAAAAGCCACCAACGTATTCACACTGGTGAGAAGCCGTTCAGCTGCGAGGACTGTGGCCTGAGTTTCACCCAGCTATGTCATTACAATAGTCACAGAAACATCCACACAAAGGTAAAAATCTACCCCTGTCAGTATTGTGAGAAAGTCTTCAGTTCCTTCTCCACACAGTGGAGACATGAGCGTATCCACACTGGAGTCAAAGAGCACCAATGTCAACACTGTGACAAACGGTTCTACTCATCCTTTGAACTCGCACAGCATGAGCGAATCCACACAGGACACAAACCGTTCTGTTGCGTCAAATGTATGAAAAGCTTCACCACAAACTCCTCCATGAAGAAACACAAGTGTGTTTAAACCTGGACCGATCAGACCATGATGTGTGAACTTCTCTGTGCATTTCATTTGATTTAAGAACTCACTGAAGAAACATGGCATCACTTCTGACTTATGAATTTCTGACATTTTGTGAATTTTAACTGTATTTTGTTCAGAATCATGGCAGTGCAAAATAGCGGCCTTCATGAAGTTGTGACCCGCTTCTATGTAGATATTAAAGGCTCATTCTCAGTAAAAAAAAAAAAAAAAATTATTTCCAAGTTTTACAGTAATTAAAACAAACGTGTGCATATTATATTCCATTTCTACCAAGTGTGTTCTGAAATATTACTTCTACACACTGCTCCTCTAAAAAGGTCAAATGAAAGGTTGGAAAAATGTCCTGTTCCCATTTGAAGAAAAGAAGAAATCAATTGTGAAAAATGTTCCAAATGTAATGAACAATATTTGTATTTGTTTCCATACATGTCCAATGATGCATTGAATGAAACACAAGAACAAGGATAAGATGTGTATGATGTAAACTTTTTGTTTTGTTTTGAATATGAATCATTTTCTGCCTTTGATTTCACTTGTCAGGCTTTAAAGGGTTAAATCTTGTGTTCACATAGAGGTGAGAACTCATCTGAACAGATTGAAAATGACTTGCAGCAACACCGATTGTAAACTCACATGAAACTGTAGCATCAATTTCTGACAATACTTCACAGTTATCGCTTGTTGTAAGGTCACAGAGATCAGCACGGTTTGATATGATTTACGTGACACACTATTATTTTTCTTCTCTTCATTGTTGTTTATTTCAAATCAGCTGAATTAAAATAATGACAAACCAACAGAAAATAAAATACATTTGAAGGAGATGTCCTAGCTTTGAAGGAGATGTCCTAGCTTTGAAGGAGATGTCCTAGCTTTGAAGGAGATGTCCTAGCTTTCTCTCTGCCCAAAGTAACTGATTTTCTATAGTTTGGATTTTATAAAATTGTTCTTTAATCACATTTAGTATGACCCGAAGCCAACACTGTATTCTATTATAATCATCTTTCTCTACTTATTTTTTTACTTTTTAAAACATCGTCAAAGTCGTGTATCTTTGCGATTTTAACATATCTCTTCTTGCATTAATCACTCCATTGATTTGATTTTTCATTATTTTGAATCAATTTGAAGTTTTGATGTTACTGTACGAAATTTCCCTGTAAAAAAACATTAATCAACTGGCAGCAGGGTTGCCATTATAACACTGTTAAATTAACATTACCTTACTGTCACTAAAATTGACGGTATTATGCTGTTAATGAAAAAAAAAGATGAACCTGGACTAAATGTTTGTTATGTTGCTGTTTGCACTGTGCGCGAAGGGGATGTTATATTTCATTGGGCAGATGTGTTTCATTCCATATATATGTTTACTATGTCCCCTATTTGTTCAAATGCTAAACACAGAGAGCAGCTTCTGTTTGTGACTTCAAGACACTTGTTACAATATATCAAGTTCAATGGAATGATTATTTTAAATTGTCTGCTGAGTTGAACTAGGGATCTGGCTTAGGATGTCCACAAACCGTTTGGTTAGCACAAAAAAAATAACGGTTAGTTCACACAGAAATGTTTTATTTAAACAAAATGCAAAGTGAGGTAATGGAGAGAAACATCCCCTTCACTGAGGGTGCAAAGAGCAACATAACAAACGTTTTGTCCAGTGCAAGGCATTGTGGGAAAGGGGGCGTCTCTACAATACACTTGGTTGTGCTTACTTGATTTATCTAAGGCAATCCGTTTCCTTCATTCTACTGAGTAAACACCACTCTTCAGTTAAGTAAGACTAACTTGGTTTAATTAAGTTAAGTGCACTTTCCATTTCCATGTAGGCTGTCAACAAAAATGTGTATGGATTTATATTACTGCCTTATCTATCCCTTTATATCCTATGGCATTATAGTATGGGCAAGCACATACAAAACCAGTGTAGATTCGATTTTTGTGTTACAGAAAAAAATTGTTAGAACTGTAACCAACTCCAGTTGGGACGCTCATAGTGCTCCGTTATTTCAAAGTCACTTTTGTTTTACAGTTTTTCAATGATTTACTTCCCTCTTCTTTTAACAGTTGTTTTATAACCAAGTCACAGATCCATAGTCATCAGACCAGATCTGTAGATCTCCTCCACCGTTTTTTTTTTCAATTAGGGATAGAGGTCCAGTCATTTGGAACAGTTTTCCTGTTACTCTACGTAAACACTCATCTTTAGTTACTTTCAAAAAACATCTTAAAATGTACCTCATTTTAAAAGCTTACGATAATGTGTTAAACTGAATGTATGTTATATTGTCTTTTTGCTTGTTAGTTACATCTCTACATTGCTTTGTTACTATATGTTCTTAAATGTGTTTTCATTTTTGTTACATGGCTTTGTAGTTGTTTTATCTCTCTAATTTTATTTTTGTTTGTCTTTTTTCTTGTACTTTATTTCTTTACCTTATAGTATGTTAATGTCAGGTGGACATCCTTTATAAGCCCTTCGGGGTTTCTTTTGTCCCACCCGTGCATTTATGTATGTCTATGCGCATCTTCTTGCCATTTTAATCTTGTTTATCTGCACAAATAAAGCTAAACTAAACTAAACTAAAGTAGATATAACTCATCTTCAAGTAAACTTAACCAGAGGATATAACGTAAACATCACTTAGTAGTGAAGATGTGGATGGATGAGGATTAATGAAGAAAATGGTATAAGCTTCATGTGCAGGCAGCTCATGTCAAGTTGTCCCTTCTAAGTTTGATGGTAAATTAACAGGAAAGTTCAGTATTTTTGAAAAACGTTACCGTTCCGTAACATAACAGCAAAGGACTGTAATTTTACAGACTGCCT
>OX442367.1:186942-199442 GCA_949357725.1 Hyperoplus immaculatus | reverse complement strand
AACCTTTCTTAACCCCCAAACAGGGTGTGAGGGAGGGAATGGTGGGGGGAGGGTATTGTTCTGTTTCCTCATTTTATTTTAATTGTGTATAGGCCCATACTGTAAAGCACTTTGTGTCACCGTCACTGTTTATGAAATGTGCTATACGAATAAAGTTTGATTTGATTTGATACAATCAAGCTAAGTTTAGCAGTGGATGCGTCCAGGATAAACGAGCGTGGCTGAATTTTCTACATTTAAAGAACCCACCAGAGGCATCGTTTACTCATTTCACCTCGAAGGAAAAAGACAGACCAGGAAAAACACACGACTGTACGTTTTCTTTTTCTTTTACACGTTATTTAAAGAAACTTCATATTCACAACAAACTTCAACCAATGTGCTTGTGTTATTCTGAGTTTGTACCTTCGTGGTTAAATGCACTTATTGGAAGTCACGTATGATAAAAGCGTCAGAGAAATGAACTGTAACACTATCAGCGAGTCAGATATGAACTGAGTGAAGCCTCGTCCACCACCAACATTTAAACCTCATGACTGGAAGTTGTCTCCCTCCCACACATCACACAGACATTGAGGCACCAGGCCAGAATGTAAACCCAGGGTACAGAGGTTCAGTGAATTTGGTGTTGTAGGTGTGGAGGTGGATCAGTGAGTCAGAGGAGACACTGTAGAAGGACAGAGAGCCAGCAGGACAGTCCACATACACTGCTACTCTGTGAGAGACAGAGGAGGAGGAGATGGATGTTTTGATGTTATTGTGACGGACAGAGTAACGACCACCATCTCTACCATCACAGATCAGACTCCAGGACTGATCATTCCTTCCAAACAAACAGGCTTCTCTGGCTCCTGTCCTCTTGATTCCTTTGTAACTCGCTGATATAAAAACTCCTCCTCTCCACTCGACCTCCCAGTAATGGCGACCAGTCAGACCATCTCTACACAGCAGCTGATACCAGGGGTGAAATCTCTCCCGAACTTTACAATATGGCTGCTCCTCCTCCACCTGTGTCACCGTCCTGTTGTTGTCAGACAGTTTGAGGTTTGTGTTGACTGTGTTTGTGTCCAGTGTGAGTTCACAGGAATCTGATGGAGAGAACAAGACACAGCAGCAGTTTATCATCAGACACCTGAAGGTTTATTTCTGTTTCTGTCCTTATGTTGTTCATTTCTATAAAGTTTAATGATGACACATTCTGTCTCCATCAGTCAAACTGAATCCACTTACATTTCCTCAGACCAGGTTTTAACCTCTGCTCTCCACCGTGGTCCGTCCTGGAGGGAGAAGCAGAATGATTCCATATCCAACATTAAAGTCAAATTTAACTTTATTATTGAAAAATGAGACTGTTTCACACACATTTAAAAGTTCCTCGTAGTCACTTTGAGCAGTGGATATTTTTCGTTTTTCAAGCGTATGAATTTCAGCACCATTTTTATACATTTTTGTCTTTCATATGAAGGTTTCTTTGGTGGTGGCAGGAAAAAACTTCAAACCAGGAACTGAAAAAGACAATAACACCAAAACACAACGTGCTGATACGTGCTCTGCGCACTGCTTTGCTGCCCAGAGCAGATCCTGGGTCAGCCATAACGTTAGAGCAACGATGGGCATCCTTGACTTGATGTGGCACAGCCTCGCGGATTAAGGAGAGGGCCGGCCCAAAACCCTCCAAAGGTCCAAACGATCTTTTAATCTGAATGTTGCATTTCTCCGAGAAACGCATTTGCGGGTAAATGATCATACATGTCTGCGTAAACACTGGGTAGGGCAGTTTTAAAATTGATTTTAAATAATGTCTTTAAACATCTATACTGCAAAATTTCAGTCACATTTGAGAAAATCCTAACCGTCAAAATATGTCCAGACAATATAATTTGGCCATTGAATACTGTATATAAATAATGATGTATCAACAGTAATCAGAGAAAAGCTTTTGTCCTACATCATGATGGACCAGAGTGGAAGGACAGCAGCAGTGTGTGAGCTCTTGTTGTCTGTTCATACCTGAGAGTGTCCAGTCTCAAGAGGGGATCCTCCAGCAGCTTCACTCCTGAGTCTCCTGGATGGTTGTAGCTCAGGTCCAGCTCTCTCAGATGGGAGGGGGTGGAGCTCAGAGATGACGCCAGAGAAGCACAGCCTTCTGCTGTGACCAGACAGCCTGACAGACTGGAATTAGATAGATATCATGAATTCGGGTTTTTGGGAAAATCATGTCATTGGGAAAATCTTAAAGATGATGACCTGCATTACCAACATGAACCTAACGATGGATGAGCAGGATTTAAAAGATGAACTGTTCAACAGACAGCTGAATTCTGACCTGAGAGTTTCCAGTTTACAGTGTGGACTCTGCAGTGCAGCAGACAGATGCTTCACTCCTGAATCCTGCAGGTCGTTGTTACTCAGGTCCAGCTCTCTCAGACTAGAGGAGGAGCTGAGAACTGAGGACAGAGCTTCACAGCTTCTCTCTGAGAGGTGACAGTCATTCAGCCTTAAAAGAAAGAAATAACATTTGACAACATTGCTTTTAATACCAGGAAAAATTGCATGTTGTATTTTGGCAGGAAAATTAATCTTTGCTGCACGGAATATGAGAAGTTTAAAAAATGTGGTTTTAAAAATACTTTTTATTCATCATATAAAAAAGGGAAAAAGAGAGGAGTAGCAAAACTACAATACAAGTCCAGCAGTGTATGGGAAGAGGGGGGTGAGGGCCATGGGGTAACCCGGTGAACGCTAAATAGTCTAACGCAGTGCCCCCTGGGTAAAGTAATTTTCCCCCTTAAAAGACAATAGGGTCATAATATGACAGATAACCTGTCATTAAGATTAGAGTACTGGCAGCCTGTGACAAGTGCCAGTATGCAAGTTAACGTCACGGTACGCCAAAGGGTCAAATGTGGTAGTGCCTTTAGCACAGTCAATTAGGGAAGACCAGATGATAAAGGGCATAGTGATCTCGAGGCTCGGAGCGGAACATTTATTTATAAGCAGCAGGTGTGCTATTGCTAACTACAGCACCTCAAGCTAGCATTTCTAGATTGATGGATTCACTAAAAGAGTTTGGAACTTTTTCCGGTTATAAATTAAATGTACAAAATATGCAACTAACTTAAAAACAGTGTCTTATTCTGACTGTTGGGCTGACCTGAGAGTTTCCAGTTTACAGTGTGGACTCTGCAGTGCAGCAGACAGATGCTTCACTCCTGAATCCTGCAGGTCGTTGTTACTCAGGTCCAGCTCTCTCAGACTAGAGGAGGAGCTGAGAACTGAGGACAGAGCTTCACAGCTTCTCTCTGAGAGGTGACAGCAACTCAGCCTTAAAAGAAAGAAATAACATTTGACAACATCGCTCTTAATACCTACTTGGCCTGAGAGGCCATAATTTTTCTTGATTTATTTTTCGTCTGTTTAATGATTAGCTACTACATGTTGGCCTATACATATAACTTAGTCAGGGTTAATGGAGTTGGACACATTTGAATCCTCCACTGTATGATCTTAAGGTGATTAATACCTGTGTTGTTACACCTTGTTTTATTGACAGGTTTTTAAACTGTCCATGAAACTGAAAATGACTCAAGGGAAGAGTCTCTTAACAAAACAGTGTCTTATTCTGACTGCTGGGCTTTATAATAAGCTGAATCCTGACCTGAGAGTTTCCAGTTTACAGTGTGGACTCTTCAGTGCAGCAGACAGATGCTTCACTCCTGAATCCTGCAGGTCGTTGTTACTCAGGTCCAGCTCTCTCAGACTAGAGGAGGAGCTGAGAACGTAGGCCAGAGCTTCACAGCTTCTCTCTGAGAGGTTACAGCCACTCAGCCTGAAGGAGAATTAGTGAACACAATTTTTTTTTAAAGTTTAAAGAATTAAGCACTATTGAAATGTTTCATATTTCTACCTACAGAGCTTTGTTGGAGGCTTTGACCACTGGCAGCAGCCTCGACAGAGCCTCCTCTGAACCAGAGTATTTCTTCAGGTTAAACTCCAGATCTTCTTCTGATGACAGTATGATTAAACCCAGAGCTGAACACTGGGCAGGAGACAGTTCATCTGCGGAGAGACGTCCTGAGCTCAGGGCCTGTTGGATCTCCTCCACTAGAGAACGATCATTCAGTTCATTCAGACAGTGGAACAGATTGATGCTTTTCTCGGCAGATTGAGTATCCTCGATCTTCTTCTTGATGAACTCGATCACTTCCTGATTGGCCTGTGAGCTACTTCCTGTCTGTGTCAGCAGACCTCTGAGGAGACTCTGATTGGTCGGCAGTGAAAGACCCAGGAGGAAGCGGAGGAACAAGTCCAGGTGTCCGTTTGGACTCTGTAAGGCCTTGTCCACAGCACTCTGGTAGAAGTGTGTCTCTGAAGATTCATGGGAGGTCGTTTGTTCTTTTGACATCAGATTGACTCCAGAGTTGATGAATGTCAGATGGACATGAAGAGCAGCCAGAAACTCCTGAACGCTCAGATGGATGAAGCAGAACACCTTGTCCTGGTACAGTCCACTCTCCTCTTTAACGATCTGTGTGAACACTCCTGAGTACACTGAGGCTGCTGTGATATCAATGCCACACTCTGTTAGGTCTGATTCATAGAAGATCAGGTTTCCTTTCTGCAACTGCTCAAAAGCCAGTTTTCCCAGAGACTCGATCATCTTCCTGCTCTCTGGATTCCAGTGTGGATCTGTCTCAGCTCCTCCGTCATACTTGGTGTTCTTCAGTTTGGCCTGATCCACCAGGAGGTGGATGTACATCTCAGTCAGGGTCTTGGGCAGCTCTCCTCCCTCTCCAGTCTTCAACACATCCTCCAGGACTGTAGCAGTGAGCCAGCAGAAGACTGGGATGTGGCACATGATGTGGAGGCTTCGGGATTTCTTGATGTTGGATATAATTGTGGCCTGATCCTGATCTCTGAATCTCTTCCTGAAGTACTCCTCCTTCTGTGGGACAGTGAACCCTCTGACCTCTGTCACCATGCCAACACAGTCAGGAGGGATCTGATTGGCTGCTGCAGGTCGTGTGGTTATCCAGAGGCGAGCAGAGGGAAGCAGTTTCCCCCTGATGAGGTTTGTCAGCAGCACATCCACTGAGGTGGACTCTGTAACATCAGTCAGGATCTCATTGTTGTGGAAGTCCAGAGGAAGTCGACACTCATCCAGACCGTCAAAGATGAACACAACCTGGAACTCTTCAAAGCTGCAGATTCCTGCTGCTTTGGTTTCAGTGAAGAAGTGATGAACAAGTTCCACCAAGCTGAACTTTTTCTCTCTCAGCACATTCAGCTCTCTGAACGTGAATGGAAATGTGAACTGTATGTCCTGGTTGGTTTTGTCCTCAGCCCAGTCCAGAGTGAACTTCTGTGTCAAGACTGTTTTCCCAATGCCAGTAACACCCTTTGTCATCACTGTTCTGATTGGTTGATTTCTTCTAGGTGGGGCTCTGAAGATGTTTTCTAGTCTGACCTCATGTTCATCATTGACCTCTCCAGTCCCTCCCTCTGTGATGTAGAGCTCTGTGTACATCAGATTCAGAAGGGTTGGGTCTCCTGCTTCAGCGATCCCCTCAAACACATACTGGTACTTCTTCTTCAGGTTAGACTTTAGTTTATGCTGACAAACTCCAGGATAGTTTCCTGAATGAACCCAGTAGAAGTTAGATCAATGAGGGATTCAAGAAATTAACGAGTTCAAGGCTTTATGTAGGTTCATAAAAACATACACTTTGTTTTTGTTCTTGATAACTAGTAATGGAGGATAAACCTTCTACTTCCCTCTTGCATCCCCCTATTGCATTCAATACAATATGATATGTATTCACGAGGTGTTTCATCCAAACACAGTGATACTGATGGGACCATCTCACTTCTGAAGTTTGTACTGCATCTACAATACTGACCTTTAATTCGTAGCCGGACTTCTTTCTGTTCCAGGACCTTTCCACCCCTGCTTACGGTGCAGATGTAGGTCCCACTGTCACTGTAGCGGGCGTCAGTAATGGTCACACTGAGGTCTTTGTATCTCAGTGGGTCATCACTCATCTTTGTGCGTCCACGGTAAAATCTATGTTGTTTTTCAGGCCGGTCTTCACTGTTCTCATAAACATGGACCAACATGTGTTTGTGTTCAGGGCGCCTCCACTCCACTGTTGCATCTTCAGGCAGCTGAGCTTCAGTAGAGAACGGCAGCCTGAAACAATCTTTCTCCATGTCCTCCTCCACCTGCTCTTGGACGCCTAAAGACAACAAACCACAACATCAGCTGAGCTACATTACTGTAGCAATGATACTGAGTGTAGCAGCAGCAGCAGCCTTCACTGACCTTTGACCTGGAGCCGCACTACTTTCTGTGCCAAGATTTTTCTGTCCCCTCGAACGGTGCAGATGTAGTTGCCACTGTCGCTGTGGCAGGGGTCACTCAGGGTCAGACTGAGGAGATCTCCAGTTTTGAATGTCTCTCTCTTTATGTCCATGCGGCCATCCTGAGTGAGAAGAGGCTCACTGACATCAGAACAAACATGGACCAGATCTGGGGAACAACGGCTCCACTCCACTGTGGCGTTCTCAGGCAGCTTCACTTTGGTTTTGTAACGAAGCTCCACAGACTTCTTCCAATGTTTCACCTTCAGCTGTGAGACTAACAAAACAACACACCATGACATAAAGACAACATTTCGCTGGCAGCTGAGACCTGAGGCTGGACTACGGAGCAGATTAATGGCCGATGTTTGGTGACCCAAAGAGTTTTCACTGTCACCAAAGTGGCCGCTCTTTTTTAACCTGGTTAGGATTAGGTAACTGCTAGATCACCATAGTAACTGATCCTGCAGCCTTACGTTATACTCAGAGTTTGGGATATAAATGATTAATATAATGCTCATCAATCTATTTTCCTGATGGACTATATCCAGTGATCTATGACATTCTCTCTGAGTGATATATTCTCACAGGACACATTATACAGTATCTGCAAGCTCCTTCAGCATTATGTTTGAAATTACATTTGTGGGAAGTCATGACGTTTGCGGGTCTAACACACGTATGTTGCAACTTTCCTTCATGCCTTTGACAGCAACAGAAGTGTTGATTATACAGAATGTTTCAAATCTGTTTAAATGTCAGTTTCTCATCTTGTGTAAAATATGCGTCTCTTGTCGATGTCTGTGATTGGAACACCGCCCAGTTTATGTGGAAAGGAGGAGAACCCACTGAACCATGTGCTAATCATCGCTCAACCTGATTGGTTGTGAGGTTTAGTAAAATAAAAAACGAGAACAGTTCCTGGTTCTATTGGACTGGCTTCTTACAGGGTACAGACACAGTTTACCAAAACAACATACCTGGGATGGCGTTGTACCGAAGAAACACTGCAGCACCCGCAGCACCCAGAGGGAGCAGAACCAAGAAAGACAGGAGAACACTGGCCCCAGCTGGGAAAGAGGACGGCTCTGTGGGAAAAGACAACAACCTTTACATCATCCTAAAATCTTTTTAAAGATTCATGACACATTTTCACAGGTGTGTTATTAGAACAGGATATCACGGTCCTGTTCCATTCCAACCTGAAAACACATTTTTCTATTTTAGTGTTTGTTCCTCACCTTTGACCTGCAGCTGTACTTCTGTCCGTTCATATTCTCTCCCGCCCTTGAAGACGGTGCAGGTGTAGTTGCCGCTGTCGGAGAGGCGCGGCTCTTTCAGGGCGAGGCTGTAGTCTCCGGTGAAGCGTGAGTCAGCTGACATGGAAGTCCTGCTGCTGTAAAGATGGTTCTGAACGTAAACTTCTTCGTCTTTGTGCGCAAACTGGTGGACGGTGGAAGGATGGAGATCGAAGCGGCTCCACAACACTTTGATTCTGCCCGGTAACCCCGGAGCAAGGCAGGGCAGCAGGACAGACTCCGCCCCTTCATACATCTCAACACCTGAGGCATGATGGGAAACTGAGAACACAAAGACAGATCAAGTCAAGTCGAGTCAAACTTTATTGGCGTTTGACCCACGGTGCAATATGGACAATAATAATAATAATAATAATAATAATAATGATAATAATAATAATAATAATAATAATAATAATAATAATAATAATAATAAAAATAATAATAATAATAATAATAATAATAATAATAATAATAATAATAATGATAATAATAATAATAATAATAATAATAATAATAATAATAATAATAATGATAATAAAATGAAATAAAGTAGAATAAAGATAAAGAATATTTACATTAAATAAATTCTAAATACTAAATTTAAACACACACACACACACACACACACACACACACACACACACACACAGACACACACACACACACACACACACACACACACACACACACACACACACACTCACCACACACACACACACACACACACACACACACAGACACACACACACACACACACACACACACACACACACACACACACACACACACACACACACACACTCACACACACACACACACACACACACACACACACACACACACACACACACACACACACACACTCACACACACACACACACACACACACACACAGACACACACACACACACACACACACACACACACACACACACACACACACACTCACACACACACACACACACACACACACACACACACACACACACACACACACAGACACACACACACACACACACACACACACACACACACACACACTCACACACACACACACACACACACACACACACACACACACACACACACACTCACACACACACACGTCAGCAGAATCTAAGGCAGACTTTGAACCTGTGTTCCACTACAATCTGTACAGCCAATGAAACAATTAATTAATGTTTTTTTTAACTGACTTATATATGATTTGCTTGTATAGCTCACACCCCTGCTGCAATAAACGGTGTAAATTCAAATTCAAAACACGCACACGCACACACAGACACACACACACACACACACAAACACACAGACACACACACGCAGACACACAGACGCAGACACACACAGACACAGACACAGACACACACACACAGACACACACACGCAGACACACAGATGCAGACACACACACACACACACACAGACACACACACGCAGACACACAGACGCAGACACACACAGACACAGACACAGACACACACACACAGACACACACACGCAGACACACAGATGCAGACACACACAGACAGAGACACACACAGACACAGACACACACACACACACACACACACACACACACACACACACACACACACACACACACACACACACACACACACACACACACACGTCAGCAGAATCTAAGGCAGACTTTGAACCTGTGTTCCACTACAATCTGTACAGCCAATGAAACAATTAATTAATGTTTTTTTTAACTGACTTATATATGATTTGCTTGTATAGTTCACACCCCTGCTGCAATAAACGGTGTAAATTCAAATTCAAAACACGCACACGCACACACAGACACACACACACACACACACAAACACACAGACACACACACGCAGACACACAGACGCAGACACACACAGACACAGACACAGACACACACACACAGACACACACACGCAGACACACAGATGCAGACACACACACAGACACACACACGCAGACACACACACGCAGACACACACAGACACAGACACAGACACACACACACAGACACACACACGCAGACACACAGATGCAGACACACACAGACAGAGACACACACAGACACAGACACACACACACACACACACACACTCACTACCCTGACACACTTTCTAACGTACTGTTAACACACCAGAGTTAAACCATCAAACCGTGGAGGCTGACTTCTTATTTTTTACTTTTTTTGCGCCATTTACAATCTTCTATTTTTGCTACTTTTTTCGACGTTTTTTCACAAATAATTTTTTAGCTTCTTTGCGAGTGTGTGTGTGTGTGTGTGTTCGTGTGTGTGTGTGTGTGTGAGTGTGTGTCTGTGTGTGTGCATGTGTGTCTGTGTGTGTGCGTGTGTGTGTGTGTGTGTGTTCGTGTGTGTGTGCGTGTGTGAGTGTGTGTCTGTGTGTGAGCGTGTGTGTTTGTGAATGCTGCTTTTGGGACATTCTGTCCAAGGCTAATAATATAAACAGTAAATAAAACTGAACCCCTGACACTCACACTCACACACACACACGCACGCACGCACGCGCACACACACACACACACACACACACACACACACACACACACACACACACACACACACACTGAAGAAGAAATGGAAGAAAAACCTCATTCATTATATTATAATAGCACTTTTATAATGATAGAACGCCGGTCCCATATGGATGAAGTATTCCTTCAAGATGAAGATATAAAAACAGCCAACTGAATTGTTTGGGAAACTTTGATTTTTAGCTGCAGAACAATCCAGATACAAGAGAGGAAGGAGGAAGGTTATCTCACCGAGCACGAGGGTCACAAGCACTGCAAACATCTTCATCTGCCCTCTGTTAGCTGCTGCTGCTGCTGCTGTGGTGGGTAGATTTCATATCATTTAAAGAAGAATTATTGATGTGAATGATTTTGTTGTATCTGTCCTTTAGGTTATGACCTGTGAAATATGTTGAGGTGGTAGTATCAGGGACATTTGAGAGGAGACTGATTGATAAGCCCTTGATAGGAGGTATAAACCTGGATGGATTAGACACGTCAGCAGATTCGAAAGGCAGACTTTGAACCTGTGTGCCTGTACAGCCAATGAAATAGCTGTAGCCATGACAATGAAACAATTGATTAACTGACTTATATATGATTTGCTTGTATAGTTCACACCCCTGCTGCTATAAACTGTGTAAATTCAAATTCAAAACACGCACACACACACGCACACACAGACACACACACACACACACACACACACACACACACACACACACACACACAGACACACACACACACACACACACACACCCACACACAGACAGACAGACACACACGCAGACACGCATACACACACACACACACACACACACAGTACCCTGACACACTCCCTAACGTGCTGTACACACACCAGATGTAAACCATCAAACTGTGGCGGCTGAATCCTGTAAAACTAAAATATTTACAAATATTTGGTCCTGTGAAAGTATTTAGCGGTTAACTGTGAGGTCGCTGCAGTGCATTGTGGGACATCGAACCCTCAGCCTCTTGACCTTTGACCTTTGGTGATAAGCTGCAGCTGCTGAGGTCAGGGCCTGTTTATTCTCACAGAAGAGAAAAACAACTATCTCAGTTATTCACAGAGCAACTTAAAGACCTACTTCACCACACACACACACACACACACACACACACACACACACACACACACACACACACACACACACACAGCTTTTACCTTATCTTTAAAGGAATGCTTCACCCATATAGAACCGGCGTTCTATCATTATAAAATCACTATTATAATGTGATGAATGAGGTTTTTCTTCCCTCAGTCTTCCCTCAGTCTTCCCTTGGCCCAGCTGTCCTCTTAATCCTAACCCTACATTTTACCATGTGTGATGTCACACATGGTGAAATGTAGGGTTAGACAGTGAGACCATAAAACACTCTTTCTGCCTTTTCTCAGGCTAGGATGAACCGATTTCTAAAATGTTTGCACATTTATACTACACAGGATCTCAGAGTTCAATACACCTTCATATTCCCACCGGTGCAGTAGGGCTTTCAGTATGTTTTAATGGTCATACTTCTGTTCTTTCACTTGCAGTAGAGTTAAACTCTCTGCTGTCGGTACTTTCAAATATTTTTCTTGGCACATCAAGACGTCCGTTTCTATTTAACGTCTGTTTCCTTAAAAGTCTAAATCTGAACTTAAAAACAACATTTTCTTTGACACACAGACCCAGCTGTATGTGTGTGTGTGTGTGTGTGTGTGTGTGTGTGTGTGTGTGTGTGTGTGTGTGTGTGTGTATGCATGTGTGTGTGTGTGTGTCTCTTGTGTTTGTGTGTGTGTGTGTGTGTGGATGTGTATCTATGTTTGTGTGTCTATGTGTGTGTGTGTGTCTGTGCGTGCACGACTGTCTCTGTGTGTATGTGTGTCTCTTGTGTGTGTGTCTGTGTGCGTCTCACTGTGTGTGCCTGTGTGTATGAGTGTGTGTGTGTGTGTGTGCGTGTGTCTCTTGTATGCGTGTTTGTGTGTGTCTGTATGATTGTGTGTGTGTGTGTGTGTCTCATGTGTGTGTGTGTGTGTGTGAGTGTGTGTGTGTTTGTATGTCTGTGTGTGTGTGTGTGTGTGTGCGTGTCTGTGTGTGTGTGTATCTTTGTCTCTGTGTGTGTGGGTGTGTATGTCTCTTGTGTGTGTGTGTGTGTGTGTCTGTATGATTGTGTGTGTGTGTGTATCTTTGTCTCTGTGTGTGTGTGGGTGTGTATGTCTCTTGTGTGTGTGTGTGTGTGTCTGTATGATTGTGTGTGTGTGTGTGTCTGTATGATTGTGTGTGTGTGTGTGTGTATCGTTGGTTCTCA
>OX442367.1:164442-169442 GCA_949357725.1 Hyperoplus immaculatus | reverse complement strand
TAATACGCTGCTGAATTAATAATCCCAATTCCTGAATTAATTCAGTCAAATACAGTTGATAACATTTTGCTAACGGACATTAAGTTGATGTGTCAACAAGCCCAATAACTTGCATAAAAAATGTAGCCCTTCCTATCCCTCTTTATACAGGGCTGTTAAGTGTGTTTGTTTGTGTGTGTGTGTGTGTGTGGGGGGGGGGGGGGGGGGGTCACCATTCTGAAACTGCTGTTTTGAAAATGAACTGCCCAAAGCTTTAATTTATCAACCCAAACCCTCGGTGCCGAAGTTGGTCCAGTGGTAAATCCATCGCCTGGGGACTCTGCCGACGCGGGTTCAAACCCCGCCGTTGACGACCAAGGTATGCAAAACACAAACATCCGCGTTCAATCGTCCTTCAAACTAAACCGATCAAAACTTGCGTTTGCGCTTGCGTTCATTTCCGCGTCGTCGAATTTCAATTTCAAACTGGAAATTTCAAAGTACCGGAGTGTCCACCTCCCTGGCTGGACCAACACAGTCTCACTCCGAACTCGTCGAAAAGCTCCGCTTGGTCAGGGGCTTTTGGCGTTAGCTGCTCTCGCCAAAGGGTACCCGTGTGCCTCTTCATTCCACGCAGGGGGGTTTTCAACTCATTTCAATGTAATCACTCCGCGGCATATATGAAGCCTTGGGAACGCGCATATTAACCTGATGGCATCACATAGAGACGCTATGACCATTCATCCCATTGGCTAACGGAGGATATATATATATATATATATATATATATATATATATATATATATATATATATATATATATATATATATATATATATATATATATATTTACCTCTCGGGGAACATTTAATTGTATCTTAATAGTCCTACGATTTATATCAACATAGGGCTATTTCAGTCACAAAGAGGAGAAATGAGCTACTGACTGGGGAACACAGGAGCGGGGGTTGGTGACGGGAGACGGGCGATTTATTTTAATTATATTAAACTGTTGTCCACCTCCCTGGCTGGACGCAGTCAGTAAAGGAGGCACATGGTTTCCTTTATTTTGTCAAGATACATTTTCTTTCTGTGTAATTGTTTGTTATTGGAGAAATTACTTTTCTGGAGAAAGGCAGACTGTACCACACTTTTAAAATGCTCTGGTTCTCATATTTCACAGTGTAACCGATGTGGTTTTGAGTGAAAAATAACAACAGTGAGAACACAGAACATCTGACTTGAACACACAACCTCTTGATCTCCAAGCCGTCTACTATCAGACTGAGCTAGTGTCCTTCACAGTGGAAGACCTCCTCCGCGCTTTTATCTCCTCGTGTGTTTGACTTGGAAATATCAAAAGCCGTGATAAGGATTTGAACCCACGACCTCTGGGATTCAAACGTCCCATTTGAGACATTTGAGCTCCAAGTGCTTAACGTATTAACCCACCAGGCCACAAGCTCTGCCAAGCTGGAGCCTGTTCTGCCACGGTGTCCATTTTGATGAGAGAGGCTTTTATCCTGCTCCCTGACTGAGCACACCTGAGCGTGATTGATTGACTAAGACACCTGCTCAACCAATCAGTGGCAAACCAGGACAGGAGCGATGCAACCACATGGTGATTAGTTCGAATCCCCCTTGTACTAAATTAAAGATGTTTTAAGTTCAACGCCCCGAAGGAAAAGTTAGAAACACCTCAAGAACAGGCTCCAGCTTGGCAGAGCTTGTGGCCTGGTGGGTTAATATGTCACACTTGGAGCTCAACTGTCTCAAATGGGATGTTTGAATCCCAGAGGTCGTGGGTTCAAATCCTCATCTGGGTTTTTGGATATTTTCAAGTCAAACACACGAGGCAAAGAGATAAAAGCGCGGAGAAGGTCTTCCACTGTGAAGGACACTAGCTCAGTCTGATAGTAGACGGCTTGGAGACCAAGAGGTTGTGTGTTCAAGTCAGATGTTCTGTGGTCACACTGTTGTTGTTTTTTACTCAAAACCAAATCCCACCCTAATGTGTTTCACCTGTGCCTCGTTGCACTCCCTGTCTTTTCTATTTAAGTCCTTGGGTCTGTTCGAAACCGCGTACTTGCGTCCTACTTATACCAACTATGACGTCAAATTGAGTATGTAGTAAGTACTAGATGAGTTTTGATGGTTTTGAGAAATCGAGAAATATCTGGATGTTGCCCTATACTTCCGGAAAGATTTTGATTGCGTTCCGAATCGCATACTATCTACTATTTAGTTTGGTAGAAAAAAGATTTAGGATGTCCCGATTCTTGTGGCCAGATTTAGGATGGTTTGAAGTACCCGGATGTCCTACTTCATCCGGCCAAGATTGTTAGTGTTGAAAACTGTATCCTATTTGGACGATTCTGACCCACAATCCAGTGCGCACGTGAAGTGAAGTCACATCGACGAAGCCTCCATATGAAAACAAACGGGGATGAGACGGATAAAAAAGCAAGAAGCAAGATCATGGCGCAATGTTATGATGAAATAAGAGAGTAAAAGTATGTCCCAATAGTATGCCTACTGCATCCTAACTAGATTCTTTTTATCGTCGGATGTAGTATGTAGAATAGAAAAAAGAAAGAGTATGCGATTCGGAACGCAACCATAGTGTACATGGCGCTAACTTGCTGGACGTACAGAACCGCCCCAGAATGCATTGCGTCTATTCAAACGGAACAACGGAAACCATGGTTCTAAACGGGGAGCCGAGCTAGCAGCCATACAGATGTGAGTGAACAGTTTATTGCGGCTTGAATGGGGTTCCAATTATGTCTGGATTATTTCATGTTTTAAAGCTGCAGTGTGTAGAATTTTGGGTTTTATTTCCTAGCAGATTTTGTAGAAAGTAATTATAATATCCATAAGTACATTTAATTTAGTGCATAATAGCTGAAAAATTTGTTTTGAATTATTATTTTTCCCCTTAGAAAGGGTCTCATATATGTCCATATTTCTGCATATTTTGGACCAAGGCCTAGTGCCGCCATCTTGAAAGTGTCAAGGTTGGAATGTCATCAGGAGCATTGTTTAAAATTTAGAATTGTTCTTGTCCTTGAAGGCCACTGTAGCTTCTGTTATTATTCGAAAGGGTTGGGGTTACCCAGGGAGCGTTGCGTTCTAGAACTTTCTTGATGATGTCATATTACACACTGCACCTTTAAAGATAATTATTTGGCATGTTCAAGCTTTATTAGACAGTACAGAGTGTAAAGGTTCACGGGTCGGATTTGAACCCGTGACCACTGATAAAAGGCGGGAGCCGATATGGTACGCACTCTATCCACTACGCCACCGGAGCGCCTCCTTTATGTTATTGTTTAGGATGAAACCTAGCTTTGTTGCAGTCCAAAATGTGTTTAAAGTTCCAGTTTATTAATGGCAGCCTGTAACTTATTGACACGCCATGGGATTATGGTCATCTAGGGAGTTTAAGTGTGAACGGTTTTCCGAACTTGGATTACTCAAATGGATTACTCAACCGTTATTTAGTTAAAGAGTATGTAGTAGGTCAATATTGAGTATGTAGTATGTAGTAATTAGTATGCCGTTTTGAACACAGCCCTTGTCAGCAGGTTGTTAATTCAAACAGCGGGTTTCAAACCTGCTCCAACTGGTTCTATTTCCTCTTCTTCCTTTTCTTCCCCTCTTTCCTGTGGAGCGAGGGATAAACAGAAAGAGAGAGAGAGAGGAAGAGAGAGAAAGGGATAAACAGAGAGAGAGAGAGGAAGAGCGAGAGAGAGAGAGGGATAAACAGAGAGAGAGAGAGAGAGGAAGAGAGAGAGAGGGATAAACAGAGAGAGAGAGAGGAAGAGCGAGAGAGAGAGAGGGATAAACAGAAAGAGAGAGAGAGAGGAAGAGAGAGAGAGGGATAAACAGAGAGAGAGAGGAAGAAAGAGAGAGAGGGAGAGAGAGGGATAAACAGAGAGAGAGAGGAAGAAAGAGAGAGAGGGAGAGAGAGGGATAAACAGAGAGAGAGAGGAAGAGAGTGAGAGAGGCAGAGGGAGAGAGTGAGGGAGAGAGAGAAAGAAAAGGAGAGAGAGCATTTGTTTTGGTTAGATTTTAAGAAAAAACATTCATCTACATTTGTTTTTGTATTTTAAGATAAAGCGTAGTTTTTGCATATGTTTTGTTGTTGTATTAGAATGCATTGTCTATTAAAGCTGCAGTGTGTAGAATTTTGGGTTTTATTTCCTAGCAGATTTTGTAGAAAGTAATTATAATATCCATAAGTACATTTAATTTAGTGCATAATAGCTGAAAAAAATGTTTTGAATTATTATTTTTTCCCTTAGAAAGGGTCTCATATATGTCCATATTTCTGCATATTTTGGACCAAGGCCTAGTGCCGCCATCTTGAAAGTGTCATAGTTGGAATGTCATCAGGTGCATTGTTTAAAATGTAGAATTGTTCTTGTCCTTGAAGGCCACTGTAGCTTCTGTTATTATTCGAAAGGGGTGGGGTTACCCAGGGAGCGTTGCATTCTAGAACTTTGTAGAACTTTTACACACTGCACCTTTAAAAATACAACAGACAATCTATGTACCATTATTAATCTGACATAATTAAATTAAACAGTCTCATTTACATTACCTCATGGCCATGCATCCTGCCAGCTCCCTCATACCTAGTTCAGAAAGTTGGACTGGTGATCTTCAAGAAGGTGACACATACACACACACACACACCCACACACGCACGCACACACACACACACACACACACACACACACACACACACACACACACACACACTCACACACACACACACACACACACACACACACACACACACACACACACACACACACACACACACACACACACACTGCTTTGTTCTTCAGACAGACCTGCACCAAGTAACACACACAAAGAGAATACACACTGTCTATCTGCCGACAGTCAAACGCCATCTGCACGGCCATATGTCAACTTCATCTCCTTCACACACACACAAACACACACACACACACACACACACACACACACAAAGACACACACTCAGACACA
>OX442367.1:143295-155795 GCA_949357725.1 Hyperoplus immaculatus | reverse complement strand
GTTCACTGTTTATTTCCTGCTGGCTGTGTGTGTGTCCGTCTGTGTGTGTGTGTGTGTGTGTGTGTGTGTGTATGTGTGTGTGTGTGTGTGTGTATGTCCGTGTGTGTATGTGTGTGTGTGTGTGTGTGTGTGTGGGAGGGAGGAATAGCTGATACATGCGGCTCTGGAGTGTCCAATGGCGGCGGGCACTCCCAGTAGCCTCACACTATACTAGGAATGAGCAGCCGACTTTATATCTGACATTAAGTATTACATTACATTTCAATAAGTTGCTGCTATTTCAACTATCCTGTTTTATATCTGCATTATTCTTTATGGTGTTTAAATAGATAGATAGATAGATAGATAGATAGATAGATAGATAGATAGATAGATAGATAGATAGATAGATAGATAGACAGATAGATAGATAGATAGATAGATAGATAGATAGATAGACAGATAGATAGACAGATAGACAGATAGATAGATAGATAGATAGATAGACAGATAGATAGATAGACAGATAGATAGATAGATAGATAGATAGATAGATAGATAGACAGATAGATAGACAGACAGATAGACAGATAGATAGATAGATAGATAGATAGATAGATAGATAGATAGACAGATAGATAGATAGACAGATAGATAGATAGATAGATAGATAGATAGATAGACAGATAGATAGACAGACAGATAGATTAGCCTACATGTTATTTACTTATGTTTGATATGTTCTGTTGTAACTTTTGCATGTTGAACCATTTGAGAGAAAGCTTGACTGCATTACAACAAGTGAATGCATTAGGCTACACTCCGAGGCTACTTTAGGCTAATTCTGCAGAAATGCAAGGTTTTACGTGTTTATAATAATCTGTTGCCTACGTGACATGCTAACATAGGTGGGTGGGTGGGTGGGTGTGTGTGTGTGTGTGTGTGTGTGTGTAAACCCCTCCCTCGCGCTCATTGTGTACATCTCATCCCGCACGTCTCACTTGTGTCCCCATCTCACACGTGCGCCGGACACATGAGCGCGTGCCTTTCAAAGTAAAGGCTTGACGCTCAATAGCGCTGCTTGATGTTTGTCTCATACATGGCATAGCGTACTAACACTTACCCTGCGTTCCAATCACCATACGTCCCTACTGTTTAGTACGCCAGAAAAAAGATTTAGGATGTCCCAATACATGCACGTCAATTGTAGTATGCTGAAAATACATAAATGCCACACTAACTCCAATAGCATTCTGGAGTATTCGTCTTTATTCTTTATGACATTTCTCGACATAATGAAGAAAAAATCTTCCTTATCTGATTTTTTTTCTCTCCTGTCTGTGGCCCTAAAACTCTTCTGTACTTTAGTATGTAGTGTAGTAAAAAGACTAAAACTCTTCTGTACTTTAGTATGTAGTGTAGTAAAAAGACTAAAACTCTTCTGTACTTTAGTATGTAGTGTAGTAAAAAGACTAAAACTCTTCTGTACTTTAGTATGTAGTGTAGGAAAAAGAAAAAGTATGAGATTCGGAACGCATTATGTCACCATGAATTGATAAATGTTATTTAATCTATTGCTTGTGTGAAATAAACAGTATATGGAAGCGAAACATAAACAGTAAGATTAGACTATTCTTTGGCAACTGTGTAGTTGATTCAGTATTCTATTAACTCGCTCTTCTAATGTGTATAACGTATTCTAATCTTGCCCCTGTAAAGCACTTTGAATGGCCTTGTGTCTGAATTGTGCTATAGAAATAAACTTGCCTTGCCTTGCCTTGCCTATCTATCTATCTATCTATCTATCTATCTATCTATCTATCTATCTATCTATCTATCTATCTATCTATCTATCTATCTGTCTGTCTGTCTGTCTGTCTGTCTGTCTGTCTGTCTGTCTGTCTGTCTGTCTGTCTGTCTGTCTGTCTATCTATCCTTGCCTAGTAGTTTTATTGTGAAACCGATAACCGGTTGCAGTACATAAACACACCCGCGGTCTTGACTCTTTCCAACTGAGATATAAGCTTGGCGGAGAAGTTCATCAGTGTGGCGTTCCGATCAGCTGTCAGTTAAACAACTTCACAATTTATCGCTAAAAAACATAGAAAGTAAAAATTCCAGACTAGCCTATCTTTGTATCTGTTTCTTAGCAGTTTAATAGACCAGTAACTTGCTTGTTATTGGTAAAATTAGGCCTAATAACTTGAGTGAAAATGCCTTTTATTGAGCCAGTGTCAGATTCGGAGTTGGAGCGGTTGGCGTATGAGCGGGTGGTGCCAGCTCTCCTATCCGTCGGTTTCTGCCATGTCGACGGCTTGCTGGGGGAGTTGGCCGGGGGTGCAGTCCTGGACCAAGTTATGGAGTTGCACCGGTGTGGAGCGCTGCAGGACGGCCGCCTGGCCAGCTCTGTTCCGGGCGTGCATCGCAGGGACATCCGCGGGGATAAGATCTCGTGGGTGAGCGGCACTGAGCGAGGCTGTGAGGCGATCAGCTTTCTGCTAAACTTGATCGATAAACTGATTTCACTGTGCGCTGGAAGACTGGGCGGCAAGAAGATTAGAGAGAGGTCCAAGGTAAGAGAGAAACAAGGCATTAAGGCCATTATATTCTGACTTTAAAAGGTGTGTGTGTGTGTGTGTGTGTGTGTGTGTGTGTGTGTGTGTGTGTGTGTGTGTTATATTCTGTTATATTTGTGTCAGCAGGGACCTAAGTGTTGTAGAAATAAAGACATGTCCACCAGAAATTGATGCAGAAAAGAAGGACACACATTGGTGCAGAGAAATTCACCATTCTGCACATTCACACCACAAATTGATTTTTTTTCAAGTCAATTTAACTTTATTGTCAATGCTGACACACACAAGACATTCATAATAATCTCAATTACGTTAGTCTCCGACCCACGGTGCAATAGGATCACTCACTCACTCACTCACTCACTCACTCACTCACTCACTCACTCACTCACTCACTCACTCACTCACTCACTCACTCACTCACTCTCACACTCTCTCTCACACTCTCTCTCTCTCTCACTCACTCACTCACTCACTCACTCACTCACTCACTCACTCACTCACTCACTCACTCACTCACAATAGGAACAGTAAAGTAAAATTAAATAAAGTAGAGTAAGCTAAAGATAACCAATATTTACAGCGAATAACTTCTAAATACTAAACAGTGCAAAAAGGTTACAAAATAAAACAGTAAAAAGTAAATTAATTAAATTGAAATGTGCAATGTGGTGAACAATGTAGGCCTAGAAAATAGGCAAGGCAAGTTTATTTATAGCACAATTCAAACACAAGGCCACTCAAAGTGCTTTACAGGGGACAGATTAGAATACATAAAACACATGAGAAGACATTTAAAAGTGAATGAAAAGAAGTAAAACATTTAAATAAAATAAAAAGTACAGGTTAAAATGGAAACAGAAAAGTCTTCAGACTCGATTTAAAAGAGCTGAGAGTTGCAGCAGACCTCAAGTTTTCTGGGAGTTTGTTCCAGATATTTGGTGCATAAAAACTAAAAGCTGCTTCTCCTCGTTTAGTCCTAACTCTTGGGACTGTAAGTAAACCTGTCCCAGACGACCTAAGGGCTCTGGACGGTTCATAACGTACAATATAAATACACACATTGGTGCACTGAAATTCACCAGAATGCATTATTTGCATGTTCAGATAATGTATTTGGAATAGGCTACATTGACACTAGAACTGTATTTCTGGGAACACTCTTAGTACAAACATTTGAATAAATGTGTAGGCTGTTTGAAGTTAGAAAGCTTCCTGAAAAGTTACTGTTTCACTGTTGTTGTTTACAGCAGCAGGGCCCACAGTTTGGTTTACAAACATATTCTAGTCTTAACGTTTGGTTCCAGGTTCTTAAAAATAATTTAGTTTTGATTTATGATGATAGAACTATTCAAATAAGTTATGAGAATAGTTTAATAATTTAGAAATGATTAGAATTATGCAGAGAAAATATGTTTTGTAGCCTGAACTAACTGCAGGCTCTGTGAATGTAAACAACCCCCCCCCTCCTCTGAAACTACACAGGGATCCTTTAACTGCTCCTGTTGATTCCACCATTTCTCACTTGCATACACCCTTCATACACAATATATTATTGACACAACTTAATTTTTCCACCCGGATACACGCATCTGCTCGCTTACACACACACACATGCACGCACGCAAACACACGCATACATCCCTTTAGTTTCTATGTTGTCTCTTATTTATTACACCCTGACCAGACATTTACACCCGTCCCCTGACTGACCAGACCTTTACACCCGTCCCCTGACTAACCAGACCTTTACACCCGTCCCCTGACTGACCAGACCTTCACACCCGTCCCCTGACTGACCAGACCTTTACACCCGTCCCCTGACTGACCAGACCTTTACACCCGTCCCCTGACTAACCAGACCTTTACACCCGTCCCCTGACTAACCAGACATTTACACCCGTCCCCTGACTGACCAGACCTTTACACCCGTCCCCTGACTAACCAGACCTTTACACCCGTCCCCTGACTGACCAGACCTTCACACCCGTCCCCTGACTGACCAGACCTTTACACCCGTCCCCTGACTAACCAGACCTTTACACCCGTCCCCTGACTAACAAGACATTTACACCCGTCCCCTGACTGACCAGACCTTCACACCCGTCCCCTGACTGACCAGACCTTTACACCCGTCCCCTGACTAACCAGACCTTTACACCCGTCCCCTGACTAACCAGACCTTTACACCCGTCCCCTGACTAGTTTAAGTGCATTTGTGTTTTCTATTTTTATTTTTTTATGTATTTTTTGTACATGTGTATATCCGTTATATATCTGTCTAAGTGAGTCACGCTTGTGTATATGTTATTTGTCCCTTTACTCGTCTTGGACCAGATCAATACTGTAAAGAAGAAACTTTTCTTAATGTTTTATCTGGAAAAATAAAGGTTAAATAAAATAAAATAAAATAAAAAGAGGCCCACAGTTGCAAAAATTGCAGCATCCAGTTAAAGCTTTATCAGGGTCTATGCAGGACTGAATACATGGAGACAAAATAACCCAACAGTACGGACTATAGAAGCAAAACATTTGACGTAAATTGTCTCCACAGCAGCTGTCCCCTTTGGACCAAGTTCAACATATTTCCATTCGAGCCTTTTGGACCTACTGTATATTATCAAAACCCTAAAAAAACTAATTTCACAGCTGCTGATTTTGTGGCACTAAATTTGTAAATGCGCAGAACTATTGCTTATGAATGAATGAAAGAATGAGTGAGTGAGTGAATACATTTATTTTAGACATATCAAAATAATACAAAAACAAAAGAAAAAAAAGCACAATTTTTTTTTCACAAATGAGAAGAATAAAAAGCAACATTGGTAACACTTTACATTAAAGCTGCAGTGTGTAGAATTTTGGGTTTTATTTCCTAGCAGATTTTGTAGAAAGTAATTATAATGTACATTTAATTTAGTGCATAATAACAGCTTTGACATGCCTGACAAGGAGAAGGAAAAAGTATGAACATGTTGCAGGAATAATGCAATAACGTTTTCATTTCAAATTTGGTCAAAAGTGAAAAAACAAATAAAGTTGCAGTAAGTGATTGTTTTACTGTTTATAGTGCAGAAAAATTCATAATATCTGCATTACACTTTTAATTTTAACACACACACACACACACACACACACACACACACACACACACACACACACACAAAACACTGTCCACGTGTAGGAGCTCATAAGTCATGCAAATGCAGCAGTGGACATTCTCACGTACACACACTCAATTATTCACTCCCTCACTCCTCCTCAGCGCACACTAATGCTCGCTCGCTTGCTCACGTACACACACCCACTGATTTACTGCATCCTCACTTCCTCCACACACACACACACACACACACACACACACACACACACACACACACACACACACACACACACACACACACACACACACACACACACACACACACACACACACACACACACACACATTCCCCGGATGTCAGCCGTACAGTCAGCTCGTATCACGTTTTTCTGTGTGTGTGTGTGTGTGTGTGTGTGTGTTATCAGATGAAACTTCTTAAGAAAACAGCTCAACCACTTTACAACAGGAAAACACACACACACACGTACACACACACACACACACACACACACACACACACACACACACACACACACACACACACACGTGCCCAGAGACACTGCCTGTGATAGTAAACAGTCAAGATCGGCAGCAAAAATAGCTCTGGTCTTATCTTGTTGTAGTTTAAATGTCCGCGATAGAAAAAGTTTTGTCCCGGGATCAAACGAACAGATTTCATTTTTAGAAAAAGATTTTAAGATTCCTGAGTGAATACCTGAGTGATGCCTTAGTGATACATACTTTTGCAATGAGAAAATTATGTATTATGTGTAATTGTCCGGAAGAATAATAATAATAAATAAATAAATAAATAAATAAATAAATACATGACTGCGGGTTGTATTGTTAAATTTAAAACACGTTGAGACCAATTTAAAGATGTCAAATTCCCCTCTGAATTAGGATGTAATAAGTAAGTAGTATTATAATAACTGCCAATAACTTTATATATTTTGTTTAATGTAATAAAATCAGATAATTTAGTTACTTAGAAAAAATTATGGGGTGGGGGGGTCGCTTCTTGTGGTGTACTGGTTAGACCCCCCCCCCCCCCCCCGTGCACCGGCAGTGAGACGGGTGCCGGTTTGTAGCGTTCTCTCTTCCGATTAGTTATCAGTAGTGGGATCCCCGAAAAGTTTATTTGCCGATTTACATGCAGAGCGAGTGAGTGAGTGAGAGATCGGCTTTATGAAACGCGCACATCATGTAAGTGATCACTGTATGAATAAAGAGCGATTTAACACTTATATTAACATAAATAAACCTCTTACTTCACCTTATAAGTTAATTTATTTTTGAGGAAAGTTATGGTTATGTTATCACACTTCACACTGTTCAAAAAACTCACATTTTGCTGATTTTCGAGGTAAAAAAGTGTTAAAATACTGTATTCATATAAAATTTAAGTATTTGTGGATTTGTCGTTTGTTGTTTTGACCCCCATGAAGCTTTTCACGGCCGATTAAGTGGATCTGCAGCCTCACGCTCCACACGTAGCCAACCACACACACACACACACACACACACACACAGACACACACACACACACACACACACACACACACACACACACACACACCGCCCCGTACGAGAGAGATAAGATGAAGTTTAATTCAAAACAGCTCCCGGAGGCGTTTTGTTTTGCATCCTTTTTTTCCAAAGCGGATCGTTTCCTCTGTGTGTGTGCGTGTGTGTGTGTGTGTGTGCGTACACGTGCCTCATTTGTGGTGTGTAAACAATGTAGCGTGATTCCCCTCGTTCCCCGGCCTGTGTATTTTGGAGTGTGTGTGTGTGTGAGGTCGCTACGTGCGGCTCTGACCCACCATAGATGGACGGACAGACAGACAGACAGACAGACAGACAGACAGAGGATGACCTGTAGTAACCTCTCAGCTGTTGGCGGCTGTTCTTTGTTTTTCCTGGAAAGTTTGAAACTTTTATTGTTTTGATTCTCGTGAAGATGATGTCATCACACGCTTCCTGCTCTTTTACCGTTTACACAAAGACTGAAATTAATACTCTCTCTCACACACACACACACACACACACACACACACACACACACACACACACACACACACACACATAAACACTCTAACATGAACACACATGCATGAAATGAAGGTTGTGTAGGCCTACGTGCAGCTGAAAGTGTTGGCACACAACCACATCACACAGATAAATATTGGCCAATAACCACACGCACGCACACACACACACGCACACGCACGCACACACGCACACACACACACACACACACACACACACACACACACACACAGGATGTTTCTGTCATCAAGTTTGTCAACATCAACGGTGTTCATTTTGAGGCTTTATCAGATGCAAATTAATCCCGAGATGTTTTTGTAATGACTAACTTTATATAAATGGTTTGAATTAAAGAGCATTCATACTTCTACATAATACTTTACGCAGTTTATAAACATAGAATTTGATGCATATAAAGGGAGACTTTGATAACTGTCTAATCTGTAATGACTCAATATTTGACTAAGTCGGGCGTCTGTGGTGAAGTGTGTAGGGCGGTTCGGTCGTCCACTGGGTTACAGGGTCGCTGGTTGGATCCCCCGTCTCCCCGCCACATGTCCAAGTGTCCCTGGGCAAAGAGACACTGAACCCTAAATGTCTCCTGATAGTTAGCTTGCACCCTGCGTTGTAGCTGCTGCTGCTATCGGTGTATGAATGTGTGTGTGAATGGGTGAATGTGTGTGTGAATGGGTGAATGTGTACAAAACAATGTAAAGCGCTTTGGGTCTGTGAAAAACCAGGGAAAAGAGCTTTATAAGTGAGAGTCTATTTACTAATTACTTATTATTAATCTTATCATAACCATTTTAAATTTTGCATTCTGTTTCCTTGCAGGCGATGGTGGCGTGTTACCCTGGAAACGGGGCCGGTTACGTCAAACACGTGGACAATCCAAACCGTGACGGACGCTGCATCACCTGCACATATTACCTGAACAAGAACTGGGACGCCAAGGTGTGTGTCTGTCTGTCTGTCTGTCTGTCGATCTCTCTCTCTCTCTCTCTCTCTCTCTCTCTCTCTCTCTCTCTCTCTCTCTATCTATCTATCTATCTATCTATCTATCCATCCATCCATCCATCCTAACCAGCTGATCTGTGTTTCTCTCCAGGAGCATGGCGGTATTCTGCGGATCTTTCCAGAAGGTAAATCTTACGTCGCCGACATCAAGCCTCTGTTCGACCGCCTGCTCTTCTTCTGGTCCGACCGCAGGAACCCACATGAGGTGCAGCCCTCCTACTCCACCAGGTAACCCCGTCTGTCTGTCTGTCTGTCTGTGTGCGTCTACCTGTCTGTTTGTCTGTCTGTCTGTCTGTCTGTTTGTGTGTGTGTCTGTCTGTGTGAGGTGCAGCCCTCCTACTCAACCAGATAACCCACCTACCTGTGTGTGTGTGTCTACGTGCGTGCGTCTGTCTGTCTGTCTGTCTGTCTGTCTGTCTGTCAGTAACGGTTACACGTTGTGGGTCACAGAAGATATTACATTTATTTTATGAAAGTAAAATTAAACTATAGTGATCTCTGCAGAAACACTTCATCTGCAGATAGTTGGCGCCCTCTGCTGGTGTGAACGTGTAATAACATTCATACATTCTCATTAGATTTTAGTCTTAGAAAATAAGTTCAATTATCTACTAAAAAAAATAATGTTTGAGAGAATTTAGACAATATGTCTTATAGATCAAAACCTGTTGTAACCAAAACGCTGAATGAGAAGAAAACTGAAATGAACACCAGTGATGTGTCTGTTCCAGGTACGCCATCACAGTTTGGTATTTCGACTCCGAGGAGCGAGCTGAGGCCAAGAGACGCTTCAGAGACCTGACAGGTACAAACACACACACACACACACACACACACACACACACACACACAGACAGACTCACACTCACTCACTCACTCACTCACTCACTCACTCACTCACTCACTCACTCACTCACTCACTCACACACACTATAAATTATGTTATCGTATTTCATTTCACAGGCCTGAGCTTTACGCTTGACTATGCATCATTTTCATTAAATTTTTTATTATAGAGTCACACAAAAGTAATCCGACTCAGTTATCACTTCTGCCTCAACAGAATTTGTGGTGGTACGTTTACCTGCAAATACCCGAGTCTTCGGCTTACAAAACAATATGAACAAATGTTACTATATGTAAACTCTAGCCAGAGAGAGGAAGACTGTGTAGATAAACTGTGGGGCGACTGTGGCTTTGGGGCGACTGTGTCTCAGTTGGTAGAGCGGGTCGGCCGATGATCAAAGGGTTGGAGGTTCGATCCCCGCCCTGCCACCTGTGTCATGGTTGTTGTGTCCTTGGGCAAGACACTTCACCCACCTTGCCTCGTGTGAATGTCGATAGTTAGCCTGCTATCAGTGTATGAATGTGTGTGTGAATGGTAACGTGGGAAAGGAAAACAGGTCTCCCTTGGAAAAGAGTATTCGGTCTCAATGGGATTTACCTGTAGAAATTAAGGTTAAGAAAAATAAGTAAATAAACACACCACCATATATTCTGGTTGGGCAGAAGTGATCATTACGTTGGGTTATTGTTGTGGGACTCTAGACATTATTTACATGCCTGTATACTAAATCCACGTGTACACACTTTCATACACACAGTCATATCAGTCAGACCGGACGGTGTTCGTGGGACTGAGCCAAAACAAACAAAACTCTTCCTTGTAACTCAGGAACATTTCTTCCAGAGAAACAGAGTGACTCACCGACTGAACAATGGCACAGATTACACACACACACACACACACACACACACACACACACACACACACACACACGCACACGCACACACACACACGCACATGTGTTTATACAGCTATACTTGTGAGGACATTCATTGACATAATGCATTCCATAGCCCCTTACCCTAACCATTAAAACTGAACGCCTAAACTAAATACACACACACACACACACACACACTCACACAAAATAAAATGCTTGTTTAAACCCAGTGACTGCGCTTATATTCTAAACTCTAATTTTATAAATGTCATGTATTAATTCATGTGTCTCTCCTGTTCCAGCCTCCACCGTGCAGCAGGGCAGCAGCTCCAGCTGAGGGGAAACACACAGCGCCCCCTGGTGTTTGAAATAACGTTCTACAGGACAGAGACGGTCTACAGAAACGTTCCTACCAACTCTCAAAGCTTTGAGAAAAAGCAGAAAGAAAACGGGACAAATACAAGTGTTTGACTTTGTGCCGGACAGTGTGGGAGCTGAGGGGATTTACACTTCTTCAGTTGATAACTCTGGACTCAGTGGTCTCTCCGGTCCAGACTGGGAAAGACTTAGGGTGATGTAGCTCAGTGTGTAGGGTGGTGTGAACCGCAACTACAGGGTCGGTGGTTGGATCCCACGTCTCCCCGCCACATGTCCAAGTGTCCCTGGGCAAAGAGACACTGAACCCTAAATGTCTCCTGATAGTTAGCTTGCACCCTGCGTGGTAGCTGCTGCTGCTATCGGTGTATGAATGTGTGCTCCAGTTGTAAGTCGCTTTGGATAAAAGCGTCTGGTAAATGACATGTAATATAATGTGGCTTCAGTGTTGTAACCTAACACATGATGGGTTCAGGTTACCAGCAGTTACTCTGGGCTTTTCCTGCTTAAAAAGTTTGGGGGACATTTTTTTCATGCTTTTATCAGACAGTGTGTAGAGACAGAGATGAAATGTGTCAGAGAGGGGAATGACATGCAGAGAACGACCCGGGCTGGATTCTAACCCGGGTCTGCTGTGAAGAGGACTGAGACTCTATGGGGAAGGGGAGGGGGAGGGGGAGGGGGGGGGGGCTATAACCACTACACTTTTCCTGCCTTACGTGATGTTTGTACAAGAGACACTGAACCCTAAATGTCTCCCGATAGTTAGCGTGCACCCTGCGTGGTAGCTGCTGCTGCTATCGGTGTGTGTGTGTGTGTGTGTGTGTCTGTGTGTGTGAGTGTGAGTGTGTCTGTGTGTGTGTGTGTGTGTGTGTGTGTGTGTGTGTGTGTGTGTGTGTGTGTGTGTGTGTGTAAATTAATGAATGAGGCAAAACAATGTTAAGTGTTTTCAGTCTGAGAAAATCAGTGGAAAGTGCTATCTATCTAAGTGGAGTCCATTTACCTGAGAGCCCAGGCTGAGACAGAGTTAAACAGCGTACTGCACCTTTAAGCTCTGCCTTTAAAAAACTAGGGTTGCGTTCCGAATCGCATACTTTCTACTATATAGTATGTAGAAAAAAGATTTAGGATGTCCCGATTCTTGTGGCCAGATTTAGGATGGTTAGAAGTACCCGGATGTCCTACTTCATGCGGCCAAGATTGTTAGTGTTGAAAAGTGCATCCTATTTGGGCGATTCTGACCCACAATCCAGTGCGCACGTGAAGTGACGTAACATCGACGAAGCCTCCATATGAAAACAAACGGGGATGAGACGGATATAAAAGCAAGAGGCAAGATCAAGGCGCCATGTTATGATGAAATAAAAGAGTAAAGTATGTCCCAATAGTATGCCTACTGCATCCTAACTAGATTATTTTTATCGTCGGATGTAGTATGTAGAATAGAAAAAAGAAAGAGTATGAGATTCGGAACGCAACCTAGGAGACATTTAGGAGACATTTTTTAAATCAGTTTTTGTGATCTATACTATGACACGAGCCGCAAATAAATGAAATGAAAGAGATTGCATGGTCTGAGGTTTACACAGAAAGACATTAAGAGTGTAGACGTTTGCAATCTGTGTGAGATGTATTTCATGGTTTGAAACAATGTTCTGGAAACATTAAATGTAC
>OX442367.1:80342-125342 GCA_949357725.1 Hyperoplus immaculatus | reverse complement strand
GTTGACATGTTCGTGTGCTCGCGCTCCTAACGGTTCACCGGCTGTCATCTTTAACCGAAGACGTCAGTGTGTCTGGTAACGTAATGTAGGCTGTTTGACAGTGCTACACACGGCCACCGGTTATAACTGTGTATCCATAGATAGGCCTATAGAATATATCTAACTTTATCTTCTATATAGCCTATCTATGTTTCTATCGCCAGCCGGTACCGTGAGACAGGCTGCTGCTTCCTGTTACAGTAGCCGCCTAATGCACGTCGCAGCTATGGATTTAAAGAACCCGGTAACGGTTACCACGGCGGCCGATATTTAATTATCATAGCGGGTTTCAGGAACTCGAACTTTCCAGTTTCAGACGATCGGAGCTTCAGAGAGATTGACGAAAAAGCTTCGCCGGTTTGGTGAGTGTCACTGCTTGAAATGTAAGTATTACTCATTGTAAACAGCTCATAACTATTTAGTTTAACTAACCGTGACCTATATATTACCTGTTGCCAACTGAAACATTAATCACTGCATTGTTTGACTGATGGAGGGCTCCTACCTATTTGCTTGGTAAAATCCAGGTGGCGTTTTTTTTTTTTGGCCGGGCAGTTTATATTCCTGTATTATCATGATGAGCGTCCTCACAGAGTTTGTTAGGAACATGTTTGTGTCACCGCTTGTGTGATGCTAGTTTACATGGAGAATACTATAGTCTACTGCTGCTATGCGCTCTTCATAATTAAAATGTCTCTTTGGTTGAAATTCATACTTAGCCTGATTTTAAACTGTTATATTTAAGCTCATAATAGTGATGTTATTAATTAATTCTGATGATTTTTTTGTGTGTATGAATTTGCGGTTGTATAATTTAGTTTAGAAGCCTTTGGTCACTAGGCGTCTCTGCTGCCTTATGTTTGTCTATTGTAAGGTTGTTTTAGTAAGATTAAATGCCTATTTTACTCCAGCAATGTCCAGGAAACTGTTAATAATGGAGATGTTTCATTTCATTTGACTTTTATTTATCCTCGAGAGACCAATTGAGGGGTGACCCTCATTTTCAATTTTGCACATTATGTTTACTATTTAAAGCGACTCTTACCTTTGTTGCATTTTTACACTTTTTTTGGATTAGGTTAAAATGGTATTAATAAGGTAATTACACTCTAAAATATAAGACAGACCCACCAGGAGTAAAAACAAACAATGATTTCAATCTCATAATATTATGAAAAATATATATAAAATTCAACCAATCAAAATAATATTATTTTGAATCCACCGATTGTCTGACTAGTTTGTCTGCAATTACAGATACTGACGGAAAGTTAGGTCTGCTGGAAGCTGTCGTCTTTACTTGCGGAGGCTCAAAGATTAAGGTGTGTGTGTGTGTGTGAACCTGTGTGTATTTATAATATTTTGTTATTCCATTCCATATTAAAGCAATGCATTTTATTTGTTCAGCTTCATCATCATATAAAGCCTGATTGCTCTACCAAGGACATTACTTTTTTTTTAGTACTCAATTCCAGTACTTGAGTCAAAGCATATATGACTAAAAAAAGTATTATTATTTGGGCTGTCAAAATAATGCATTCATTTTGAATAATTTATCACAGAAAAAATGAACGCTGAAAAATCGTGTTACATAGTTCCTGTAGAACTTGAAAGTTCATCATTTTAACAACATGTTCACAAAATATTCCATCTTAAAAGTCTTTCTGTTTCTTAGGGATCTGCAGAGTGAGTTCTAAAGAAAGTTTGTTATTTTTAGTTTACGGTGAAGTTCATCAGGGAAACAGTTGTATGACCATGTTTAGGTTGGGCTGAGCATTTGTATTTACATATAAAGTGGTTATTTATATTTTCTATCGCCCTGTCTTCCCATCGTTATCTATCTGTTTCTATCTTGTCCTAAAACCTTATCTGTCATTATCAATAAAACAGAACAATGCATTACTGTAAGTGTGGCCAGGTGCAGTACAAGTAAACATGCCCAAACCTGTTAAACAGTTTCCTCCCACTTCCCCGTGCTTTAGACAGACGTGCACAGTAACACACGTTTTATTCGGAAGATGTCGACAGAAATGTTGGGTTGAGTTTTTCGAGCAGATGAAGATGGTCTTGGTGCTTGTGATCCTCGTGCTCGGTAAGATAAACTTCCTCTCTTGTCACTCGATGTCCTGCAGCTAAAATACTTCAGCTGTTAATTCACTCATCTTTATTTTATTGATCTCTGTTTAAAGTCTGTGATTTTAATCTGTAGGAAAGGAATGAAACTCACTCAGACGTCAGATTCCCGAGAAGCAAAAACAGTAAATACACGTGAAAGCTGTGAAATATTTTGTGAAGATGTTAAAATGATGAAGTTTCAAAGCTGCAATTAAAAAACGTTGTTTGATTTTTACTCTTTTTTTTTTGTATTTTCAAACCAAGAATTTAAAAAAAACTGTATAATAGGATTGTGAATGTTTACAAAAATGTCTAAACGGTGACACCATTATACAGGTTGAACAGGTGTTAGAAAGTTTGGGCTTTTTACTTTGGAAGGTTGTATTGCACTTTGGCTTCTTTTGAGCGTAATTCACATCAACTGGGAAGCTTTAATCTTTATGTTATCTTTCATCACTCTGCGACTTCCCGTGTGTGTGCATGCGAGCATGTGTGTGTGTTGCACGTCTGCAGCAGCGCTGGCTGACACACACACACACACACACACACACACACACACACACACACACACACACACACACACAAACAAACACACACACACACACACACACATTTCCAGTCAGACAGCACGGTGTACGGTGGGATTAATCCAAAATAAAGAAAACTCTTCCTTGTAACCTAGGAACATTTCTTCCAGCGAAACAGAGTGACTCATCGATTTAACAGAGGCACAGATTAATAAGCTGTCTTTAAACACACAAACACACCTTTTCTCTGGAATCTTTTTCAAACTGCTGTCCCTCTTCCTGAGACACAAAATACTCAATGAAGAGTGAGGGAGAATAGTGAACAGAAGTAGAATGATATGACAGATACACATTTTTAAACAGATGTTAACTGTTGCAAAGTGACACACAACAATGTATTGCTGTAGTTGTTGCCAGTTGCTGTACAAATAAACCCAAACTAAACCTGATGGGTCACATTCCTACAGCAGTTTCGTTGATGCACTTCACCGTGCATTAAACTAAAAATAACAAACTTTTGGTTTGGAACTAATCCAGACTTCAGATTCCTAAGAATCAAAAACACAGTAAAGCTGCAACATATTGAGAACAAGTTAAAATGAAAACGTTTCAAGGCTGAAAATCTTAAAGTGAAGAAACATAGTTTGCTTTTTACAATTTTTTTTGTATTTTCTAACTAAAAGTTACATAACCGACACGTGCTATTTTATACACAGTAACATGATGGTAATAAAACCAGACACATCTTTATTGGAGGAAGTACTATGACAGTGAGTCACACTGAGCAGCAGCCAGAGTACAGTAGGCCAAGGTACATGAGGTGATTGTGCTTCACTTGAATATTTGCATTTTTTTAATACTTCTAACTGACTACACTTAGAAAGAATAACTGATGTACACATTAATGATCAATAAATATGTATTATTCTGCATAATGAGTACTTTTACTTTTATATTCTGATGCTCATCCTAATATACTTCTTTGCCATTTGTCAGATGAGGATCAATTAAGACATGAAACAAGGTAAACTAATAATTAATTAATTATATCCCTTCCATCCGTCTGTGTGTCCTCAGTTTCCCATCATGCCTCAGGTGTTGAGGTGTATGAAGGGGCGGAGTCTGCCCTGCTGCCCTGCCTTGCTCCGGGGTATCCGGCTGGGACATTCAAAGTGTTGTGGAGCCGCTTCGATCTCCATCCTTCAACCATCCACCAGTTATCGCCCAGAGAAGAGGTTTATGTTCAGAACCAGCTTTACAGCAGCAGGACTTCCATGTCAGTTGGCTCACAATTCGCTGGAAACTTCAGCCTCATTCTGAACAAACCCCGCCTCTCTGACAGCGGCAACTACACCTGCACCGTCATCAAGGCCAGGATAGAAATGGAACGGATAGAAGTACAACTGCAGGTCAAAGGTGAGGAACAAACACTGAAATAATATATGTTTTCAGGTTTGAATGGAATAGGAACGTGATATTCTGTTATAATATACAGTATCTCACAAAAGTGAGTAGGGGAGAGTGGCCTAAGTTGTGCAACTTTTCACTCAAAGTGACTTTAAAGTAAGGCATTGACAGTAAAGTCTCAACTCAAATATGTACATATATTTCAGGGTGTTGTGCATCCCTGGCAATAAAAACTTTGGATCTGGAATAAACTGTAGAAGAAATATAGCTTTCGGAAAAAAAGTTGTCTTGATGCACAACTTGCCCCCGGTGTGGTGTAAGTTGTGCGGTTGGAGAGAATACCATGGGGTGAATTGTGCCATTGCTATATATCTCATAAACTGTAATGCAAGACAAATCCATTAGACAATCACTTATTTAAGGTGTATTTAAAGTAAATAAAGTAAATAGTTGACAAAGATTGAAGGACAATTTTCTTAAACAAGGCCTAGCAGATCTAATGGTTTTACCTGCAAAGCTCACAATGACAAAGTCACCATCATCATCTTTCTGGCCATCTGAACTCTCATCAGTGGTGTCGTTAAGTGGAATTGAGATGTCACTCTCTTCTGAGCTACTGTAGACAATCACTTTCTTTTGGTGACCAGCGTATACAGCCATGCCACTGGCACAACTCTCAGAAATGTACTTTGCACTAGTTGCTCCGTGCTTGTGGAACCAACTGCCACCTGACAAATGTGATTCCCCTACATTTCTGCCTTTAAATCAAGGCTCAAAACTCATATGTACACCCTGGTGTTTCCTCCCCATTAACTATCTTACCTCTGCACTACTATCTGTGTTTATGTGGATGTATGGGCTTTACGTCTTTTATTTTGGTTATTGTTATTTTACCTTCATTGTTTACCTACTGAATGCACTATGTACAGCACTTTGGACAGTGCAAACTGTCATAAATGTGCTTTTATAAATACATTTTACTTACTTACTTACTTATAACTCACCTAGGCCTTTTGGCACAAATCACCCCAATCCCAGAAATTTGGATAATAAGCATGATGCAGCAATTTAGGGCTGACATCGTGCTAACTGTATAGACTCAAAATGTAGCATAAACCACTAAAACATGTGTCAAATGTTTTCAAACTTGTCTATAATTGTTCAGACACAATAATCAAAAAACCTTGATCATGGAAATTTTACTTTGAAAGGCAAAACACAATTTTTTGAGCTTAAATGTGCTTATATCTTATTCCTTGTGTCTCCTTTCTTTACAGGATGAGTCACATGGATGGATCTTCTTAAATATGTGGTCACATTTCCAATTTCTTCCACGGTTTTCTAGAAAAAAGGGGTGGCACAACTTCCAAAATGCACAACTTAGGCCACTCTCCCCTACACCCCTCACATTTCTTAAAATATTTAATTATTTCTTTTCATGGGACAACACTGAAGAAATGACACTTTGATACAGTATACTGTAAAGTAGTAAGTGTACAGCTTGAATAACAATATAAATTTACTGTCAAATTAACTCAACACAGAGCCATTAATGTGTAAACTGCTGGCAACAAAAGTGGGTACACTCTAAGTGAAAATGGTTGCCACTGGAATCATCTTCCACTAATTCATGACGACGTCAAGGAGCTGGTGGATATTCGAGACCTTGCGCTCCTCCACCTTCCATTAATGTCTAAACTGCTGGCAACAAAAGTGAGTACACCCCTAAGTGAAATTATACAGCAGTTGGTTCTGACCGAGTGATTTGATTGGACGAGAGACATTCCATGCGTTCTGAAGGAGTGCTGATATGAGAGTCCAACATCACTCCGAATGTTCAGGGACTGTTCACCAAACTGAGAAATAATCACTCCGCTCACTTACGAGCTTCACTTGTGTTAACTGGGTGTGTCTCAGGTTGGCTGTGAGCGAGTCTACCCTTTGAGAGGGCAACCCTGCCACACACAGACAGAGACAGTGTGCGGTAGTCGCTCACACTCACGTTACTGAAGACAACAATAGTGTGTGGAGATAAACTCAGGCTGCTGGATAATAAGAGCGGACGCGATCCGGACGGAGTCTAGTCTAGTCTAGTCTAGCTTTAGCCTAGCCTAGCTTTCCCACTTCATTGTATAACTTCCCCCGGGCAGAAATACACTCATAAACTCTGGGAATTGAAGCTTGGGTGTTTGGATTGAGCAGTGGACCTTATCACCAGCTAGATTAAGAGCTAGTTCACTCCCGTCAAGTTGTTTACACGTTGCTTAGCAACGCGCTCCGCTCCGACAGCTGTTGTCGGACTATTTTGTTGGCGGAAGCAAATACATTCTTAAATGATCAAAGATCACATTTTAAAGTTAACTTGAATGACTTTTAAGTTGTAAAACTGCTGTATAAAAGCAATATCACACTCGAGGTCGCAATGTTGTCGCTCTATATCAGCACTGCTGTGTTTCTCTTCGGCACTCGGCCCGCGGCCTCGTACCTACGACCGAATCATAGCAGCACTGATATAGAGCAACAACATGCTCCCTCTCATGTACTATTGCATAAATGTCCAAATTGGGCCCAAAGTGTCAATATTTTGTATGGCCACCATTATTTTCCAGCAGTGGACCCGGGTTCGATTCCGTCCCGCGGTCGTTCTCTGCATGTCACTCCCCTCTCTGCCCCATTTCTACTCTGTCTCTCTGCACTGTCAATAAAGCATAAAAATGTCAAAAAAATATCTTAAAGAGATCCTATTATACTACTTTTCTGGTCTTAATTTCTTGTTAAAAACTGCTATAGAGCAACCTGACACGAATCACATCACAAAAAACTATGTAGATTTTCGGGACACTCTTCCTCTTACCCTAGCGAGCACAGCAGTCTCTCTCTACACACTGCTTGGAGCTTCTCCGCCCCTCCCCCCCTCGCTGCAAACCCCACTCCGTTGTGATTGGTTACCTTCCTTCCAGCAGCGGGAAATTTTCAGGAAGGTGGGGGTATGCAGCCGGAGCTTGCCTGAGCAGCATTACCATACATGGAAACATGACAGAAATTACACGAGCGTGACAGAAACTACCCGGAAATTTGAACAAGTTCGGCTCAACCGGCTGCCATAGTTTTTAGTGCTCTGCACAGCCACCCCAGACGGTCAGCAGGGAATACGTCGAAATGCATGTACGTATTTATTTGATACTCTAGTATGGTTAAACATGACTATAAATCATTATAACAACGTTTATAGGTCATAAAAGTCGAAAAGTATGATAGGTCCTCTTTAAAAAAAAAAAAAAAGGATTTGAACATAAACTGTATGAGAATTAACGTGTGTGTAGGCCTAGGTGTGGGCAAGTGAAAGGGGGAGATACATAAAAAGGTGAGAGCAGCATAAAGCAAAGCAAAAAGGATTTCTTGACCGCTGCCAAAGGCCCGCTGTTTACTCTCGTTCATCAGCTGTTATAATGCTGCATTTACGCACGGCGGTGGAGACGAACCCAAAACAACACACAGCGGGACTCTGCGGTCCGGTGTAAAGGAAACGTTTAACAAGACACTTTATAAAGCCAGTAAGACACACTTAAAATAAGGATCTCTTCCCGATACAAAAAGCTCTGCCTTGGATTACTTTAAGGAGCGATCGATGTGTACAGTATCTCACAAAAGTGAGTACACCCCTCACATTTCTTCACATTTTTCTTTATATCTTTCCATGGGACAACACTGAATAAATGACACTTTAATACAATGTAAAGTAGTCAGTGTACAGCTTGTATAACAGTGTAAATTTACTGTCCCCTCAAAATAACTCGACACACAGCCATTAATGTCTAAACTGCTGGCAACAAAAGTGAGTACACCCCTTAGAAAAAATTTACAAATTGGGCCCAAAGTGTAAATATTTTGTGTGGCCACCATTATTTTCCAGCACTGCCTTAACCCTCTTGGGCATGTAGTTCACTAGAGCTTCACAGGTTGCAACTGGAACCCTCTTCCACCCATTTATGACAGCATCACAGAGCTGGTGGATATTAAAGACCTTGCGTTCCTCCACCTTCCATTTGAGGATGCCCCAAAGATGCTCAATAGGGTTTAGGTCTGGAGACATGCTTGGCCAGTCCATAACCTTTACCCTCAGCTTTTTTAGCATGCCACTGGTCGTCTTGGAGGTGTGTTTGGGGTCGTTATCATGTTGCAATACCACCCTGCGGCCCAGTTTACGAAGGTTGAGTGCACATGGTCAGCGTCGTACACAGAGGTTGGCTTTGGAAAATAGACGTATGAGTGCTGCCAGCATTGCTGAAGGGCTTGAAGGGGTGGGGGGTCAACCTGTCAGTGCTCAGACCATACGCCGCACTCTGCATCATACTGGTCTGCATGGCTGTCATCCCAGAAGGAAGCCTCTTCTAAAGATGATGCACAAGAAACCCCACAAACAGTTTGCTGAAGACAAACAGACTACGGACATGGATTACTGCAACCATGTCCTGTGGTCTGATGAGACCAAAATACATTTATTTGGTTCAGATGGTGTTAAGAGTGTGGAGCGGCAACCAGGTGAGGAGTACAAAGACAAGTGTGTCTTGCCTAGAGTCAAGCATGGTGGTTGGAGTGTCATGGTCTGGGGCTGCATGAGTGCTGCCAGCACTGGGGATCTACAGTTCATTGAATTCTAACATGTACTGTGACATACTGAAGCAGAGCATGATCCCCTCCCTTCATATACTGGGCCGCAGGGCAGTACTGCAACATGATAACGACCCCAAACACCCCTCCGAACGACCACTGGCTTGTTAAAGAAGCTGAGGGTAAAGGTTATGGACTGGCCAAGCATGTCTCCAGTCTTAAACCCTATTGAGCATATTTGGGGCATCCTAAAACGGGAGATGGAGGAGCGCAAGGACTCTAATATCCACCAGCTCCTTGATGTCGTCATGAATGGGTAGAAGAGGGTTCCAGTTGCAACCTGTGAAGCTCTAGTGAACTCCATGCCCAAGAGGGTTAAGGCAGTGCTAGAAAATAATGATGGCAAAACAAAATATTGACACTTTGGGCCCAATTTGGACATTTTTTCTTAGGGGTGTACTCACTTTTGTTGCCAGCAGTTTAGACATTAATGGCTGTGTGTCGACTTATTTTGAGGGGACAGTAAATTTACACTGTTATACAAGCTGTACACTGACTACTTGACATTGTATCAAAGTGTCATTTATTCAGTGTTGTCGCATGGAAAGATATAATGAAATATTTGAAGAAATGTTAGGGGTGTACTCACTTTTGTGAGATACTGTATATAACTATCCGCTACGTGTGTCTGATGATGGGCCATTATATTAATAATAAACAGCGCGCTGCACATAAGAACAGCGTACATTGTAAAGCTGAGATGGAGCGGTGACTCCTCGTCGCTGGCGTGGTGAAGAATAAGCAAAGCGATACATTCTCTTTTAGCCTTTATGGCGTATTTATTCTCTTCTTGAATAACCTACATGACTGACTGTGCAGTCAGTTCAACAACAATGTACAACGTGACAGTTTGACCTGAGGCGTTCCTTCACTTGAACGTAGTGACATCATCACGTTGCCCTTTCAGAGTAAGGGCGCAATCATATAATAACACTTAACATACATTAAAGATCTCGTATCCTTCTTGAGAGGGTTTCCCTGATGCATGATAATTTTTCTGCATAAAAATGGTTAATTTGCCAAAATTGATAGTTGGTCTTAACTTTTCAAAAGACTTATTTGTATTTTTTCTGTCAGTAGAATTTTTTTTCAAGTGCAAATGAGCACAGTTAATATTCCAAAAGGCACAAGCTCTTCCTCATGTTATAAGTCTGTGTTTTTAGTTTTTAGTGCACATAATGGCATTTGTAGCCAACACCAATTAATGTGAAAATTGACAATTTCCTAATCCTAAAGTAGCCTACTCTTGATAATCTTTCAAGGAACAAACTAGACACACTTTTGATCAGATATTAAAGAGAGTTAATTCAAACAAACACATTTGTACTTATTCTCTCACCCAATGAGAATCGATTAGAGAATCGATAAGGAATCGGATCGATAAGCGGAATTGGACTTGGAATCGTTAAATTCTTATCAATTCCCATCCCTACTAAGGACATGGATTACTGGAACCATCTCTGTAATCTGATGAGACCAAGATAAATTTATTTGGTTCAGATGGTGTCAAGCGTGTGTGATGGCAACCAGGGGAGGAGTATTAAGACAAGTGTGTCTTGCCTAGAGTCAAGCATGGTGGTTGGAGTGTCATGGTCTGGGGCTGCATGAGTGCTGTCAGCACTGGGGAGCTAAAGTTCATTGAATGCCAACATGTACCGTGACATACTGAAGCAGAGCATGATCCCCTCCCTTCATAAACTGGGCCACAGGGCCGTATTCAAACATGATAATGACCCCAAACACACCTCCAAGACGACCACTGCCTTGCTAAAGAAGCTGAGTAAAGATGATGGACTAGCCAAGCATGTCTCCAGACCTAAACCCTATTGTGCATCTTTGGGGCATCCTCAAACGGAAGGTGGAGGAGCGCAAGGTCTCTAATATCCACCAGCTCTGTGATGTCGTCATGAATGAGTGGATGAGGATTCCAGTGGCAACCATTTTCACTTAGAGTGTACTCACTTTTGTTGCCAGCAGTTTACACATTAATGGCTGTGTGTCGAGTTATTTTGAGGGGACAGTAAATTTACACTGTTATAAAAGCTGTACACTGACTACTTTACACTGTATCAAAGTGTAATTTAGTGTTGTCCCATGAAAAGATATAATGAAATATTTGAAGAAATGTGAGGGGTGTACTCACTTTTGTGAGATAGGCTACTGTAAATGTGAAAATGTGTCATGAATCTTTAAAAAGATTTCAGGATGATGTAAAGCTCAGGTTGTTGTTTGTTGCCCACAGAGCCGTACTCTTTCCCAGCTGAGGCCAGTGTTCTCCTGTTTTTATTGGTTCTGCTCCTTCTGGGTGCTGCGGGTGCTGCAGTGTATCTTTGGTACAACACCATCCCAGGTATGTTGGTAGTGTATACTGTGTGTTCCCCGTAAGAAGCCAGTCCAACAGAAACCGGATCTGTTCTCGTTAGCTGATTTTACTAAACCTAACAACCAATCAGGATGAGCGATGTTTATCACGTGATTCAGTGGGTATTCAAGTATTCAATTCTGTATCATCCAGGTGAAAGAAGCTGTAACAAAAGTGTGTTGGACCTGCAAACGCAATTACTTCCCAGAAATGTTTTTTTCCAACAAAAGGAAGAAGGACTTTGCAGCTATAACGTGTCCAGTGAGAATCTTTCACTCAGAGAGAATATCGTAAGTCACTGGACTTACAAAGGATTTAGTCCATCAGGAAAAGAGCTGCGCTTTTTTCTATTCCAAAATCTGACCATAACCAGGTAATGCTACAGGATCTTCAATTACTATGTTGATCTAGCAGTTACCTTGGTGATCCTGATCCTAGCCAGGTTCACCGTGCATGTTCTGATGATGTCATGGTGTGTTGTTTTGTTAGTCTCACAGCTGAAGGTGACGCATTGGGAGGAATCTGTGAAGCTTCCTTACAAAACCAAAGTGAAGCTGTCTGAGGACGCCAAAGTGGAGTGGAGTCGTTGTTCCCCTGAACTGATGACACTTCATGTTTATTCTGATGCCAGCGAGCCTCTTCTCAGACAGGACGTGATTTACAACGGCCGCACAGATATGAATAAAAACGCGCTGACAACTGGAGACCTCAGTCTGACCCTGAAGCACCCCCGCAACAGTGACAGTGGGGCCTACATCTGCACAGTCCGAAGGGACAAAAACATCTTGGCACAGAAAGTAGTACGGCTCAAGGTCAAAGGTCAGTACTGTAGATAGAAGCAACTCACCTCTGAACTTTGAACTCTATCAGTATCACTGCGTTTGGATTATACACCTTTTGGAATGCGTATAATATTTCATTAAATGCAATTAGAGGGAGTAGAGGGTTTATCCTCTATTTCCAGCTATCAAGAAGAAAAAGACTTAATAGATAAATAAAGAATTTAATTCAAATAAAATTTACAGTGATGCCCTGAGGTGAAAAATTAAAAGAAAATTGATAGCTTATCATCTCTTTAAGTCTGATTAACAAATTCAATAACTATAACTGACTCTTGGGATTAAAGCTAGTAGGTGGATGGATGTTTAGTTCTATAGACGGGTTTCTGTGCAACGCCATCTCACATCCGCGTGTATACAGGGGGCAGAAAGCCAACTCTTTTCCTTTGTTTTCAAGCAGAGCGAAGCAGTAATGCAGAAATTACGAGGAGTTGTTGTGCATTAACGGTATTAACCACCAAAACTATGGATGGAAATGTTTGTAAATACCTTCACTTTTATCTGTTTGCCCAAAGAAGAAGAACATTATTGCTCCTGACCATTGAAAGGGAGGATTGAAGTCCCCATGTTGTGTGATGCTGAAATGCAGTTAGCTGTTAGTATTCCATGCTGAAAGTTCTGGGGCCGGTTTCCCAAAGCCTTCTTAGAGCCTTCTTAACGCTACGTCATTCGTAGCCCCTACGTAGAGTTCCTACTTAACGTTTCGCCTGTTTCCCGAAACGTTCTTTGCTACGAATCTCTTTCGTACGTCATACGTTGGTAAGGTTGGTCTGGAGCGCCCGCAGAGCCTTCTTAGCTCTACCGTAGGGATGTTTCAGCTCTCACTTGTGTCATTTAACTAATAAATCTGACTGTATTTCATATCAAACGGACACAGCGATGACTGTATTTAATAACAAACTGTTCAAAACGATCCAACTGTATAGTGTATATCACGTATATTTAAAGTAGGCTTAGGCTATTATATATTTTAGCAGAATACCATTAACTCTGATTCACAAAGTGTTCAAACTGTATGAACAAGTAGCCTACTTTTTAGTCACCTAACTGACTTGACAATCAGCATTAACTGAATGGATGTGATGTCCGTCAATATGAAAATACTTTACGTGATACACTATAGCCTACAGTCGGATCGTTTTTATCAGTTTGTTATTAAACACAGTCATCGCTGTGTCCCTGTGATATGAAATACAGTCAGATGTATAAGTTTAATGACACAAGTGAAAGTCCCTGCGATCGCTGTGGCATCGCCAGAGATACAAACCCCCACATTTCCTTCCGTAAAGCACCATGCGTAAAACGGACACGAGTGACATCCCTGTTGCCCATGGAACTGCCACAAGTCATTCATGATGAAAATAATTGCTGTAAACAATCTTCATCTCCTCCGCTGTTTCTATATTTTCTATATATTTTTTTAAATTAGTATAGGCTATGGTAGTATGTTCGACATGGTTAACAACCTCCGCACTGTGTTCCACACCGGCTCAGCTGAGCCCGGGCAGAGTGCGTCGGATCCTCCGCCTCAAAACATGTAAACGTGCAAAAAAATTAATGAATAATCAATTAGAGCTTACCTTAAAATAAGTGTGCCATGTTACTGTTTATTGTATTTAGGATTTTAGCTCATTTGGACGCTGTTTGGGCCGTCTGTTTATTTATATAGGCTATTGGCGATATTATATCTACTTTCAGTTTCATTACTGACCCACCAAGTAACGTGATTAGTGTTCTTAAAGATACTTAGATTATAAAACAAGAGTTCCAAAACACAGATGATGATTCAACAAACTAATTTATGACTTTATATTACACTAGAAATGCACGGGTAGATTGGATTAGACAGCATACAGATGCAGCTGCGCATGAAATGAGCAGGAAATGGATAATCGAACTCGGAGCAACCGATTTCAGCAGTGTACGAACGACGTAAGGAGTGTTTCTCCTAAGACACCGTTCGGGAACCAGGAGTCTTCGTAGCTCGCTAAGAGATGACGTTATCGGGAAACCGGGCCCTGGTCTGTTGTTTCAAAAGTGTTCTGCTGTGCAGTGTCTTGTTGTCGTAGCTTTCAGCGAGTTGATTCTTCTCTTTGAAGAGAAGCTTTTGCATGCCGCACGTTGAGGTTGGTGCGTGTTAGAAATTATTTTTTGTGTTATAAATTATAACACAGAGTGTCTCTTATGGCCGAACCACCGTTAAGCGCCCTGATTGTCATTTCTTGCTGAAAGGAGCCTGTCTGCTATTACGCGGTGTTCAGTGTTTTGTGCCCCTAATGGAGCCTTCCAGAATGCGACCCCTTGAAGGTTCAGTTGGGGGCACAACACACTATTGAGCCCCTTCTGTGCACTGTGTTGTTCTTGCGGTTGTTACGGCTGGACAGGGAGGACACCGGCGCGGAGACAGTACCAGTTTAAGAAGGTTTATTTAACAAGAATCAGCTGGGGGTTCGGGGAAATCCAACTGTCCTGGGAGGGTCCAGGGGGAGAGCAACGGAGACTGTCCAGGGGATTGAGCGAGAGCAGGCTAGAGCAGGCGGGCAGAGGGGTCCGGGAGGAAGTGCTCGCTGGTGCGGGTTGGAGCCGATGGGGGAGTCAGGCCGGGAGAGCTGTGGCAGAAAAAACTGGAATGAGCACGAGGCAAAAGGTGCAAACGGAGCTGCAAACAGGTAGGTGACTAGAGACAGAGCAACTGACTGTGTGAACTGAGACTACAATCTGGCAGTATCTGGAAGGTCGGGCCGGGTATATGAAGAGCGGTTGATTGGTGATTGCTGGCAGCTGTGAGTGCTTCACCTGACCCCACGCCCCTGCTCCAACCCTGCAATAAACCAGACAAGCACACGGGCAAAAAACAAAACAGAGGCAAAGAGGCCCAGGCAGGATCTTGACATTGGTGGCTGTATCAAATTCTCCCTTTAAATTAAATTAAGTCATCTGAACAGATTTCTGTCAAACAACTCGGTATTATACAGTGCACTCCAAAAGTATTGGAACGGTGTGGCCAATTCATTTATTTTTGCTGTAGACTGGAAACATTTGGGTTTGACACAAAACTATGAAAATGAGACAATAGATCAACATTTCAGCTTTCATTTCCAGGTATTCACATCTGGATCTGATTCACAACTGAGAAGATAGCATTATTTGAAAATGAACACCACATTTTTAGGAGAGCAAAAGTATTGGAACAGATAGACTTAAATTAAATTAAAGTGAATAAGACTTAATATTTTGTTGCAAATCCTTCGCTTGCAATAACTGTATCAAGCCTGTGACCCATTGACATCACAAAACGTTTGCATTCTTCTTTTGTGATTCTTTTCCAGGCTTTCACTGCAGCCTCTTTCAGTTTTTGTTTGTTTTGGGTGGTTACTCTCTTCAGTCTCCTCTTTCGCAGGTAAAATGCTTGCTCAATAGGGTTTAAGTCTGGAGATTGACTTAGCCAGTCTAAAACCTTCAATTTCCTGCCCCTGATTAACTCCTTTGTTGTTTTTGGAGTGTGTTTTGGGTCATTATCTTGCTGCATGATGAAGGATCTTCCAATCAGTTTGGTTGCATCTTTCTTTAAATTGGCAGACAGAATGTTTCTGTAGACTTCTGAGTTCATTTTGCTGTTGCCATCATGTGTTACATCATCAATGAAGATTAATGAGCCCGTCCCAGAAGAAGCCATGCAGGCCCAAGCCATGACGTTGCCTCCACCGTGTTTCACCGATGAGCTTGTATGTTTGGGATCATAAGCAGATAATTTCTTTCTCCAAACTTTAGCCTTTCCATCACTTTGGTAAAGGTTCATCTTGACAACAACACAGTAACACATGATGGCAGCAGCAAAATGAACTTAAAAGGTCTACGCCTGATGCTGCGCGACTGGCATTAGATACAATGTTGCGTCGCGCAGCATCAGGCATCAATGGGTTTAAGAAAGATACAACCAAACTGATTGGAAGATCCTCCATCATTCAGCAAGATAATGATCCAAAAAATTAGCAAAGAAAATGGATTAGCCAGAAGAAAAAAAATAGAAAAAGGAAAGGAATAGATCGGAGGAAACAAGCTTGTTCCAGGTGATGCTAGTTTTTCAGCTAGACTGACCCAGAGTGTGATAGGGAATATAACATTGATGGGACCTCTTTAGAAAACTTAAGGTAAGGTAGGATGTTTCTTTTTCAAGTCTGTTCACGGCCGCCGCATTTAGTCTACCCGTGTGTGTGTGTGTGCGTGTGCGATTGTGTGTGTGCCTGCCTCCACGAGCCAGGTACATACATTTTTACATGTTATGATTTCAGTTAGGGACTGAATTGCTTCAGTCTGTGTATTATTTGACCTGACCGAGGATAACTCTTGTTTTCGCCCATCTATCACTCTCCCTTTTAGCTTTTAGTTGTTCTTAATTGAATTTTAAATTTTTATTTTTTTATGGTCCTGTCCATTATGACGACAAATAACTGTCTAAAAACAAAGCTTATGTACAGAAATCTCTTGCTTCCCTTACCTGGAGGGACAGGCTACTCAAATTGCGTTGCTGCGCTACACTGAAATCTGCGACCCATACGAATATGTGACTATAGAACCTGCATGCGCAAGCCGTAACTTGGACTGGGTGTGCGACCAGACCAAAGGCATTAATAAAAACTATATAAAAACAGCTTTCTTTGCACTGATGGTATTGTTTGCTGTTAAAGGTAATTTATGATCAAAAGAGGAAAAATTTAACTGTTTTAGAAATACTGAAAAGTTCCTTGTTGCCGTTTTAACCTATACAGTCCTCAACAACACTCTCTCTGCAGAGCACAGCATCAATCTGTTCCACTGTCTGAATGATAGTTCTCTGGTGGAGGATATCCAACAGACCCTGAATTCAGGAAGTCTTTCCACAGATAACCTGTCTCCTGCTCAGTGGTCAGCTCTGGCCTTAACCTTACTGTCATCAGGAGAAGATCTGGACCTGTTTGACCTGAAGAAATACTCTGCTTCAGAGGAGGCTCTTTTGGGGCTGCTGCCAGTAGTCAAAGCCTCCAACAAAGCTCTGTAGGTGCACACATGATAGATTCCAATAGTGATTAATTTTTGATATGATATGATTTTTTTTTTAATACATACATACATACATACATACATGATTGTTTTAATACATGTGTTCACTAATTGTCCTTCAGGTTGAGTGGCTGTAACCTGTCAAAGAGAAGCTGTGAAGCTCTGTCCTCAGTTCTCAGCTCCTCCTCTAGTCTGAGAGAGCTGGACCTGAGTAACAACAACCTGCCGGATTCAGGAGTGGAGCATCTTTCCGTTGCACTGAAGAGTCCACACTGTAAACTGGAAACCCTCAGGTCAGGATTCAGCTTATTATAATTCCCAACTGTCAGAATAGTAGACCGTTTTCAGTTTAATCGAAAATTAAATATATTTGAATATTTTAGATATTAAGAGTAACGTTGACAAATGTTATTTCTTTCTTTTAAGGCTGAGAGTCTGTAACCTCTCAGAGAGAAGCTGTGAAGCTCTGGCCTCAGTTCTCAGCTCCTCCTCTAGTCTGAGAGAGCTGGACCTGAGTAACAACGACCTGCAGGATTCAGGAGTGGAGCATCTGTCTGCTGCACTGAAGAGTCCACACTGTAAACTGGAAACCCTCAGGTCCTCATCTCATAATATTTTGTGAAAATTTCAACCAATGATATTATTCGGACCGAACGATTTGATTGGCCGACAGACCTGTCTGTTTGCGTTCTGCTTCTGTATAGCGCATTCTCAACTAGAGGGTTTGTTTTGATTCCACGGCAGACAGTAGCGAGTAGCGACCATTGTAGAAAAGGCCCCAACGTTCATAAGTTACAGTGTTGTTAGTTCTTACAGTGTTAAGATGTGTTTTGTTCAGTGTGGATAGCTGTCAGTTAGGGCCGTGACGTCAGTCGGCCAGAGAGCCTGTTTAGTAAGTTTCGTTTCTCTTCTCCCTCGGTCAGATGTGTGAGCGTTGCCGCAGCAAGAGAATCAGAATCAGAAAGGATTTTATTGCCAAGAAGGGTTTTACACCAACAAGGAATGTGTCTTGGTGAATAAGGTGCATACAGATAGACAATAAACAATGAACGAACAGTGACTGTAATATATACAATATAACACAATATATAAACAAGTGATAAGTTAAAATAGTATAAAATAGAATAAAAACTAAGGTATATATACTTAAAATTTGTAAACATTTTAAACGGATTGAGTCAGTGTCAGTGTCAGTCAGTGGGGGAGGCGGTCTCTGGACCTGTTAAGGATCCCCACTGAAGAGGGGAAGAAACTGTTCAAGTGGCGGGAGGTTTTGGTCCTGATGGACCGCAGCCTCCTGCCCAAGGGGAGAGTCTCATAAAGTCTGTGACCAGGATGGGACGGGTCGGCCATAATCCTGTAAGCGATCATTCCACATGGAAACGTGTTTATCTGAGTTTAAGTGTGAATCACCCGTGTGTGAGTATGTACATGCAGTCCCGATCGCTGTTATAATATAGTTTGCATGTTATTAACGGCTGCGATTAGCGGGTCGCAACAGCTGTTCTAACGATCTCCTCACGAGCTGAGTTTAAGCCTTTGTTCTTTTCCCGCGATCTATATGCGGCTGTGCCTGTGAAAGAAGGAAAATAAAGAGCGGATACAACCCTACTCCTCCTCTCCTAGTCTCATGCTTATAATCTGACGCCTTTGGCCATAAGTGGTGTTCTGGCCGACACCTCTGAAGTGAAACCAGTGATACGAGCAGATCAGCGCGGTACCGGTACAGCCACCAGTTTCCTCCGCTACAATATAACTCACGTCCGTGCGCGGAGGCAGTATGTTGTAAGTCTGCTTTTGTAAATACTAGAGGTGGGCATAGATTAATTGTTTTAATCTAGATTAATCTCATTGAATTTTGGAATTAATCTAGATTAATCTAGATTAAAATGGCCCATTTGAATTCATTCATAATATGTGTGTGCTCCCTAAATAATGACTCAAAGTAAGTCTTTGAGAACGTGTTTCTCAAGCCAGGTGGCTTTCATTTCGTCATCAGAACGAGTGTCTAATTATTGTGAACAAATAATATTCTAACAATTTAATCAGAAATAAGGCTAAAAATCACAACATTGCACTGTTTTTTGTGCTTAAAAAAAACGAAAAAACAAATGTGTTGGGTATAGGCTATAACAGAAAATAAAGCCATTAATTTTGTGCTTCAAGTGAAACATTAAATATTATTTTTACATAAATAATAAAGTCCTTTTCAAGAAGCTGGACTAGAGTGAATATTGGACAGGCTTTATAGGTCCATGGCTTTTACCTGTGGGACAGCGCTTCACCTAACAGCTGGCTGCAACACCAACCTACAGTCTATTGTGCGACGGAGAGCTAGTTATCATTAGCATCAGCGTTAGCCGACATCACGGCAACAGCTGAATAATGTAACACATTACACAAGTTACACTACATGAAAACAACGGGCTGTAGACGCTAGAGTTATAATTGCGTGTAGGAAACATTGTTGAGACTGGAATTTCGTACCACAGCGGCCGTTCCATAATACAACACTCCCTTTAGCAATGGCTGAATATAAGACCTCCCTCTGCTGTGTATCTGCGGGAGCGAGTGGCATTAATAACTTAAAAAACAGTAAACGTTTAACATGATTACGGGCTTTTAGATGCTTTAATCATATGCCGAATTTATAAACAGACCATATTATTAACAATAAATTAAGTTATGTAGGCCTACATGTCAGAGTTACGTACATGGATACGTAAACATTGAATTTGGCGCTGAGTGTTACATTAGCAATCCTGCAGCCAGGCTCTACTTTTCACGGCAGTAGTTTGGTCTTTAGATGTCGCCAAACCAAAATTCCTCCCTAGTTCTGCTTTAATTTCAACCGTGTTGTTTCCCTTTGCCTTGGAAACTGAATTTCACCAAAATAATGGCGAATTCCGTGACATTCCGTGTTAAACAGTAGATTCCGTTTTTATTGCCCAATTCCGTAATTCCGTCCGTGTTTTCGTTATCGCGGAAATCATAGGGCCCTACATCCGCGCTAAAATTCACAACCAAACTTTGAGAATAGTGTTGTAAGAGTGGCGTAGCCCTTTTTGGGAATAGGGCATCTCACGCACCGTGAGATGCGTGTGCGCAGGTGGTGTGTGTCGTGGGCAAGTGATGGAGAGAGACAGCGGCGGGTGTGTGAGAGAAGCTTCGCTCCTGCAATAAAGGCTCCTCAAGTGTCAACAACGACCCCCGGCTATTAATACCCGACCAGAGAACACACAGAAGGGGGTTCACCCCGACGGCGAACAGCCATCGGCCCTGGAGGGAACCATCTCCCCTGAGCCGAACAGGAGGTGGAATAAGAGATTAACGGCGATATTTTTTTTATCGCCGATAAGAGTTTGGCGTTAACGCAGCACGTTAACGCCGATAACGGCCCACCACTAGTAAATACATTTTCTTCAACAAAAAAAATAAAACACCGGGGATGGGAATGAGGGGGTGGGGCATTGGAGGGAGGCGGGATGGTATGATAGTGCTGTAATTCTCAATTGCAGGATCGGTAAGAGTCCCTTTAAGAGACATTGTTTTTTTAAGGAGACTTATTTTCAATTTCATCATGTAAGAAAATCTCTTAATATTTTTATTTTAAAAACCTTTCAATAAAACAAGGTGTACAAACACAGGTAATAATCACCTTAAATCCACTACGAGTAACTTTGTCAGTTGGCGGCCCCTTTGGACAAAAGCAGTAGTATTTTTACGACACCAGCTGTGGTAAAGCTGTTTTCTAGCGCGTGCCGGTTGTGCCAGTCTCAATTGATTAGGACGCAATATAGTGCATGTCCGTGTGTTGAAAGCCGTGAGGGCACCGGACTCTTTTCGGCTCTGTGAGAGTGGTTAGTGACACAGCATCAACTAATGCCAGTCAGTGCTACACACACCTGATTGCAATGAGTTGATGCAGTGTCACCTAAGTACTCTCACGGAGCTGAAAGATTACGTGTCCTCACAGAAAGCGAGAAACGGCAGTTAGTATGGATCACGATGAGGTAATGTGTTTATGTTGTTGTAAATAATGACTATTTCAGATGAATAATGGTCATCTGATGATGGTGAAGCACTAATGGTCTCATTTGCTGTTAAAGGTAATTTATGATTATGAGAGGAAACATGAGGCTGTTAAAAAGATATTTAAATGTTTAAATTTAAATCGTATCTGCTTTAAGATCAGAGTGGAGGATTCTACTGTGTCCAACTCTGTTAACCCTGACTAAGTAATATGTATAGGCCAACATAACGTAGCTAATCATTAAAAACAAGGAAAACATAATAACAAATATGTCTTTAAGGGTGTATTCACACTGGGAAAGTCCGGTAGTTCACTTGCTTTGGTCCAGACCAAATAGAGTTTAGATTTTTTTTGTTTGGTGTGGTCCACTTTCATATTGCCCCTTTTGCAAGTGAACCAGCTTTACGAAGCAAAACCACATGTGATCTGAGGTCATTCATTCATTGGACAGACATTCTGGGGTGGAGAGAAGCAGGAAGCACGAAGTGAAAACTGCGAAATATATAACTGATACGATATGGGGTTAAAAATAACAAATAAATAAATAAATATATATGCCTACATCTAGCCTATAAATAAAATAAAAAAACTTAAAATTAGTGTTGTTTCATATGGTTATAATATGTAGGCCTGTGTCAATGTGTGGCTTGTAGCCTACGATGTGAAACATAATATTTACTGTATTTTTGTTGCTGGACGCGCGGCTCGCGAGGAATAGGCTCAAGCTGATACACAGCTGATTTAGCCGTGTGTCAGCTGGGTGTGAGTTCGGCGCGGCTCAGCTCCAAACTGACACAGGGATATTATTGACGGTACGTAACATGGGATGCAAAGTAAAAACACGCACTTCATACAAAGCGCCGCGTGAACCTGTTGTCACTGTGCGGGAGACGCTCCCCTCTCCTTCATCTGATCGCTGAACACATCAGCATGTTTACGCGTCCTGTCTATCAAATGTAATATATTTGCTCGGGGCTCCCGGTCAAACCACAACTAATCTTCCCAACAAAGGCAACACTTTCCCATAATGTGAAGCTGATGGCGATTTATTAAAAAAGAAAAGGCATAGTGCTTCCTGCAATTGGGTCGGATCGAGTCCGGCCAAATTCACACCACAAACGAACTGCAGCACAGTGCGTTTTGAAGCGCATCGAGACTTCCTCTTCAGCTGGGTCTCGGAGCGTTTGTTTGGTCCGCCCCCGAGTGTGATTGCTGTATTCACACCTGTCTGAAAGATGCGCACCATGTGTGAATACACCCTTAGTCATAGTAGATATTAAGAGCAATGTTGTCAAATGTTTATTTTTATTTTTTTCTTAAGGCTGAGTGGCTGTCACCTCTCAGAGAGAAGCTGTGAAGCTCTGGCCTCAGTTCTCAGCTCCTCCTCTAGTCTGAGAGAGCTGGACCTGAGTAACAACGACCTGCAGGATTCAGGAGTGGAGCATCTGTCTGCTGCACTGAAGAGTCCACACTGTAAACTGGAAAACCTCAGGTCAGGATTCAGCTTAATACAATTCAACCCCACATCTTAACAGAAATACTTTTAGAGCAATTTGATTTAAGTAAAAATCTTGTTGGCTGGGTTTTAGACTTTTTAACAAATAGGACACAAAGAGTGCGAGTCAATTTCATACTGTCTGACCAGATCTGCTCCTCCACTGGCTCCCCTCAGGGCTGTGTTCTGTCCCCTCTCCTGTTCATCCTTTACACAAACATGTGCCGCAGCAACAGAGAAGACAGATTTATTTTAAAGTATGCAGATTATTCTGTCATTGTAAGCCTGCTACAAGGGAAAGAAACAGGCCATGGTCCAGTTTCCCCGGATTTTGTAGACTGGTGAGGTCCTTTCTACAGCTGAACATTTCCAAAAGAAAAGATATTCATATTGATTTTAGGAAACTCCCAAGGGCACAGGAACTCACCAGCATAAAGGGTCAGACTGTGGAGTGTGTAGGTCAGTATAAATACCTTGGGACCATCATTGACATTAAGCTAAACTTGGAGACAAACTGAGAAGCTGTGTACAAGAAAGGGAATCAGCGTGTATATTGTCTGAGGAAACTGTCCTCGTTTCACAATGACAGTAAAATGCTAACCATGTTCTACCGCTGCTTCATTGAATCTGTCATATCCTTTAGCCTGGTGTCTTGGTTCATAGCCTAATTTGAATTTCAGCTTCTCCCGTCAGGCCGTAGGTACAAAATGCCTGTCCAGTGTTTCCCCTAGAATTTTTTTTAGGCCCGGTGGTAAGAGCTGATAAAGAGTTTGCGCGCCGCGTGCGTACCAAATTTCTAGAGGAAATTGACCAAAACGAACCCCATTTGGGATGAGCTTCTTTTGACAGCCCGTTAAGAATGAGGGCATAGGGTTGTGCTTTCACATTCGGTACGTTTGTACATGTGGTGTTTCTCACAGGATTTTTAAATCCTGCTGGGTGAGAATGGACCTTCTACTGGGGTCTGGGGGCATGCCCCTGCAGAAGAAAACCTTATCCTTTTATTTTTTTGGCATTTTTATGCTTTATTGATAGTGTAGAGACAGAGTTGAAATGGGGCAGAGAGGGAAGTGACATGCAGAGAACGACCGCGGGCTGGAATCGAACCCCGGTCCGCTGCTGGCCGAGGCCCATGGGGGGGACGCCCTACCAACTGAGCTAAGGGCGCCCCCGAAAACCTTATCCTTTTAAAGTTAAATGCATCAATCTGGTGCACTTTGAGAGGCGAAATCTGATTGATTTTGTGCTCTGTAAACAACTGTCATATGTCCTGCTTATACAGTCATATGAAAAAGTTTGGGAACCCCTCTCAGCCGGCATTATAATTGACTCTGCTTTCACACAAAAAAGATAAAAGTGGTATGTCTTTAATTTACCAGGAACAGCTAAGTACTGGGATGTTTTCCAAACAAAGATTTTTTGAAAAGCAGTATTTAGTTTTATGAAATTAAGGCGAGACACCCCAGGTGAATAGGGATTTTTTTTTAACTTATAGATATCATCATGAAACTTTGCCAGTTGATTACTGACACTAACACAATAATTTTTTGTATTACATGTTTTTCTTAAATATTTTATTAAATATGCAAATATGGCAATATTTAACCAATTATGCGTAAATTTGGGTCATTTTTCGAGAAAGATTTTGAGATGTTGGATAAAGCCAGAGTTAAAATCTCAATTTTATTTTAACCACATATTAGTTTCTAAAGTTTTTACACAACAGATTTTGGATACAGCCTTTTTTCATTTAATAAATCAAAAAAGACTATGTACATGTCTTAGAAATGCATTTTCGGCATGTTTTTAGGAGGAAAATGTATCATAAATCAGACAATTAACAATATATTAACAAATCCTTGTGTAAAAACCTTTAAAATAGTGCTATGAATGATCATAGAAAGTTTGGTTGATGTCAGTGGTCTAGAAGTTGAGATATCTTTCGCAGAGTATTGGAAAAAGCTCATTTTGAGAAAACGGCCGTTAAAGATAAAAACGTGAATTCTGCTGATAATCACTGATTATAGCTAGAGTAATTTATTGAATTAGGCCCTACACCCTTCAATGCCATATAGGCCTACCACTGCTTAACATATATAAACCATAGCATAATAACATTTACATCCACATGCTAATTTAAACGTTGTTAATTCATTATTAGCCACTGTCTGTCAACCTGCTCCTGTCGGCACAGACGCTCTCTCTCCCCACCATCTCCCCTCTGATCGTCTGTGTCTCTCCGACGTGATCGGCGTGATTTACATGTCTTTAACACTTCTCCCCTTCAAATGGCGATCATGTAATGTCCGTAGCCAATTGATTAAGTATTTTTTTTGTCTTGGTTTGGCATATTTTCGATGTTTTTCCCATTTTATTTTGTGATTTTCGAGCTACCCGGGGCTAGCATCACGTGATGCCTTTAAGCGAATCACATCGTCAGAAATGTGCATTAGCCAATGAGGTCGCTTTCCTAGCATTGAATCCCTCCTCACACTTTCACGATTGGTTACTGATACAAAGGAAATGACCATATTTGGATCAGATAACGTTGTTCTTGAGATTCAAAGCTTTCCAACAGTACCATGGTTATTATGATTCATACAGCGGTCGCGGTGCTGTATGTTACGTTAGAATGCTCACTTTTGACGAATTTAGGAGCAAAATACAGACGCAAGCAGTCAAAGTTTAGTAAAATAAACACCTAAAACGTATATTTTGGACCTTTTATCCATACTAGTATGAAAGAAGACATGTTATGGAAGCTAAATAGACACAAATCTCAAAATTGACCAGTGCTTAAAAAAACGATGTTTTTGCCTGCCGTGTCTCGCCTTAAATAAAATGTGAAAAACTGGCTGTGCAAAAATATGGGAACCCTTGTGGTCTTGCTGATTTTAATGCATGTAACAGCATGTAAAACTGAGGACTTTAAACACAAAATTGGTTGGATTATGTTGTTAAGCCTTGAACCTCATTGTTGGAGCTATTCATTTGTCCGATTGATTATAAAAACATTTATTTAGTTTTGACATGATATAAAATAGTTTTATTATTTTATGTTTATTTTCTTGTTGTATTACATTACAGTTAAAGTTCATTTGAGTTTGTTTATACTTTATGTTTGCAATTAGTGGCCAGCTGTGGCGCACCAGGTGCCTATATATAGAGGTGGGCGGGCACAAGTAAGATAGGCACTGGGTAGGGTCATGGTTTTTTACCAGATACAGGAGAGAGACAAATGTGTTTTGTTTGCTTGTAAAAGCCAAATAATAAACCTTCAAAAACACAAATTCCCGACTGGACAGTGGACTCTTTTTCCCTACCCTGCGTAAGATTCGTCCCCCCCGGTGCCTCAGTGGCCATTTTTATTACGTTGTTTTGTTTGATTTCTTTATTTTCAAGTTATTGTTTTATTTGAGGACAAATGGCCAATACAGTAAAAAACCTTCCCTAAAGTATTCCCCTCGACGAAAGCCCCTAAAGTGGACATTGGACAACTCAATTGTTTGGATCGCTCACCTGCTGAAACGGAAAAAACTCCTCGCACACTGCAGCCGATAGCCGGCGAACATCGCTCAAAATCAACGGATGGGTATGTGAAAAGATTCCCTCTCTAAGCCGTATTGGAAAACGGTGACACTATTGGAGTGCTCGAGGCATTGTTTCACACTATAAGCAAGTTGATTTGTAAATACATCGAAAAGTTTGCAAGCCAGCACGTTGCGCACGATGACGCGCACTACGTCATCACCAGATACGCTCATTCATTAATGCATTCATTCATAAAAGCGCTGATGCAAACCAGATGTCTGATGTGTGACAATATTCTGTGCTAAAGAGGAAAAATAAAAGGTGTGGCAATTAAATGAGTGTAAGGCAGCGGAGTTGATAGATACGGAAATGTCCAACCCTGTGTTAAAGGCAAAAAGCGACACTATGTCCGTGTCCGCTGCATCACGAGACGTAACGCTTACATACAAAGGCTTGGAATCCCACCTCGGAACGAGACAAAAGGATATGGAAATGTCCGACACTGCGTTAAAAGCAAAAAGTGACATTTTGCCCGTGTCTGCTGCACCACGGAACGTAAAGTTTACAGCCAAAGGCTTGGCATTCCACATCGAAATGAGCCAAAAAAAGAGGTCTCTAAAATGCAAACAAGCAAAAAAGTACATGGAACAAATGTCTGTCTTGATGGAATCAACTGACGATGTGAATGCAGTGCAATATCAGCTAGGTCAGTTCATTCAATGCTATGAGGAAGCAAATGCAACACATGAATCTTTCGTGAATGTAAACCTGCCAAAGAGTGAAGTTGAAAGACAAGATAATTATTTCCATGCAAAAATTAAAACGTTTTGTGATTTTACAGAAGAAGCCAAGAAGTGGTTATCTGATGCCGGTCACCTATACGTGCAATCTAAAGAAAAGGTTAATGAACCCCTAGACAACCAAGGTGTTGTTTATGATGGGATTAATCCAGAGGACAGTGTTTCAAACATTTCATATCCTAACGGGGCTCATTACAAAGCCAGTTCTCATGTATCCAAAGCATCATCAACCACTTCCTCTGTAAGAATACAAGTTGAAGCTGATAAAGCAGCACTAACAGAGCGACTGGCTGCATTAACAAGGAAACATTATCTGGAAGCCAAGGAAGAGGAGCTAAGAAAAGAAAAAGAAAAGCTAAGAAAAGAAAAAGAAAGGCATGCTCTGGAAACTGAACTGGCAGCAGCCAATGCAAAACTTCATGTGCTGGAAGTAAACTCAAAGTATGGTTCAAAAGCATCCAATGGAATGAGCTCTTATTTTGAAAGGAACGCTGCTCAAATAACAAGCCAACTGAATCCACATGCACAGTTTTTTGTACCAAAAAATGCAAATAAAGGTGAAATGTTGGGTGAACCACAGTCTCCAGGGTTGGTTGTCAGGCCTAAACACACAGCTGTGACACAAATGGACTTCAGACCTGCAACAAATATTCAAGCACAAGGCACACAAATGGTTCATGATGCTCAACAGTTTGGATGTGAATCCTATCTCAATCAAGGCGGCAACCATAACACCCAAAATGATATTGTAAACATCATGCAGCGTCAGAATGACATCACAACATTGCTGGTTCAGCAAAATTTAGCATCTGCTCTGCCAATAAGAGATATTCATGTGTTTGATGGTGATCCGCTGCAGTTTCAATCCTTTATCAGAGCTTTTGAAGTTGGCGTAGAAGGAAAAACAAATAATTGGAGTGACCGCCTGCACTTTTTGGAACAGTACACCAGGGGTCAGCCCAGGGACCTGGTGAAGAGCTGTCATCATCTCCCCCCTGCTCAGGGCTATCAAACAGCTAAATCCCTTCTCACCGAGCATTTTGGAAATGAACATAAAATTGCTTCAGCATATATGGACAAGATTCACAACTGGCCACCCATTAAAACAGAACATGTGGAAGCACTGCAATCGTTTTCACTCTTTCTTCGAGGTTGTGCAAATTTAACACAGCAAATTGTGTACATGAAGGAGTTGGATATGCCATCCAACCTCAGAAGCATTGTCTTGAAACTGCCCTATAAGCTAAGGGAAAGGTGGAGGACGGTGGCATGTGATCTGCAGGAGCAAAGAGGACAAGTTGTGTTCACTGACCTTGTGACCTTTTTGGAGAAACAAGTCAAGATTGTTTCTCACCCCCTTTTTGGCAACATTCAAGATTCACAACCTGCCAGCCACAATAAAGGCCCCAACACAGATTATGCAAATCAAAGGAAAGAAAGAAGCACATTTGCCACCAGCATCACTGCAGTGAATGAAGAAGATAGAAGCTATGAGGCCAATGAAAGCATATCCTCTTCTACGGAAAGTAGCATCAAATGCTGTTTATTTTGCCAACAAACAACTCACTCGATGGAGAAATGCTCACTATTTAAGATGAAGATGCATCAGGACAAGATATGTTTCATAAAGGAAAAGGGAATTTGTTTTGGTTGCCTAAAGCCTGGCCACATAAGTAAAGACTGCAGGAGTCGCTTGGATTGCAATGTGTGTCAGATGAAGCATCCCTCAGTACTTCACATTGAGACAAAGGATAGAGGTACATCCTTTAAAGAAATACAAGCATCTGTGAGTTCTCCACTAAGCATTTCACCTGGGCAGCCTCAGACATGTGGGCATATAGGGGCCGGTGATGAGGACAATACTGTCTTTTCCATTGTTGCAGTCAAAATTAAAGCCCACATGAGTAACACAACTGTGCAGACGTATGCATTTCTGGACCCGGGGAGTTCCGGTACATTCTGTTCAGGCAGTTTGGCAGAGAAGTTGGGCTTGAAAGGCAAGCCAGCCAACATCCTACTAAGCACAATGGGCCAACAAAGGATTGTGAGCACCACCATATTGACTGGTTTGAAAGTGTCTGGTATGGATTCCAATGATTTTATTGAGCTGCCTAATACCTTAACTCAAAATACTATGCCGGTGTCAAGGCTGAATATTCCACGTCAAGAAGATGTTAAAAAGTGGTCTTATCTGAGGATGCAGATGTGGATTTGCTCATCGGCACTGATGCAGCTAAAGTGATGGAACCCTGGGAGCTGATAAACAGCCCAGGCGAAGGACCATACGCAGTCCGAACAAGGGTCGGCTGGGTCATTAATGGACTACTTCGTGGTGGAGATAACAACCAAGTGAAGACTGGCTGCTCTGTTGTTACAACAAACTGTATCTCTGTGACACACCTTGAAGAAATGCCCATTAAAAGTACAACAGAGATGAAAAAGGGTCATTACTGCAAAGACTTACCTTTGAGAGAAGAAGACCCTGTGCTACAAAATAATCGCTGTGCCCAGCGGCTCCAGGGTTTGAAAAATAAATTTGAAAAGGATATAAAGTTTAAGCAGGAGTTGTGGAGAAGAAGCGTGAAGTGGGATGAACCAATCCCCCCCCCTTTTCTTTAAACAATTGTCTGATTGGCTCAATGATCTCCCAAGAGCTAGTGGATTCAGAGTAGAGCAATGCATTAAGCCTAAAACCTTTGGAACATCTGTGACAGCACAAGTTCACAATTTGTCTGATGCCAGTGAGGCTGGGTATGGCACAGCGTCCTATCTGAGACTGGAAGATGGAACAAATCCGATGCAACTAAGAGGAGAAACAAGAGTGAATACTAGTGTCAAATACGCAGATAATGCCACAAACCACATGCTGTACAGACCTCGACAGAAATACTGGATCAGTATTGCCAGTAATGCATGCAAGAAGGACAAAGCAGGGCTTATCAAAGAAGAAACTTCTCTCAAGGAGATATTGTCATCATTGCTGACGCTACAGCCTCAAGAGGATCCTGGTTGAGTGGCAGAGTTCTTAGAACAAGGTCGGACTCCAAAGGATTGGTCTGCTCCGTCTTCATCCTAACCAAGGTGTTGGAAAGACCTGTGACCAAGATATGCCTTCTCCTGGAGGCTACGGCATAAGACTATGGACAATATTCTTTCTTTTTCTCCATCTATCCTGTCTTCAATCTTTATTGTTCTCTTTCAGCACAACCCATCCAGCTATCGGGAAGAAGACAATAGAATATAGTCTAAGACTTAGGGGCAGATAGAGAGAATAGCTCCCCTTATGGGTTTAAGTAATTGTGTGTTTACACTTTCCCCAATTAGGGGCCAGAATGTTGGAGCTATTCATTTGTCCGATTGATTATAAAAACATTTATTTAGTTTTGACATGATATAAAATAGTTTGATTATTTTATGTTTATTTTCTTGTTGTATTACATTACAGTTAAAGTTAATTTGAGTTTGTTTATACTTTATGTTTGCAATTAGTGGCCAGCTGTGGCGCACCAGGTGCCTATATATAGAGGTGGACGGGCACAAGTAAGATAGGCACTGGGTAGGATCATGGTTTTTTACCAGATACAGGAGAGAGACAAATGTGTTTTGTTTGCTTGTAAAAGCCAAATAATAAACCTTCAAAAACACAAATTCCCGACTGGACAGTGGACTCTTTTTCCCTACCCTGCGTAAGATTCGTCCCCCCCGGTGCCTCAGTGGCCATTTTTATTACGTTGTTTTGTTTGATTTCTTTATTTTCAAGTTATTGTTTTATTTGAGGACAAATGGCCAATACACTCATATTAAGGTCTGTTTAATCATGATAAAAGGTATTTTAGGTGCCTAAATGCAAGTTCCACTTCTCTTTGACTCTCTGCAGAAGTGAGACAGAATGCGATCATCAAAACAGCTCCCAAAAGATCTTAAAAACAAAGATTATTCATTGTCATGGTTTAGGGGAAGGCTACAAGAAGCTTTCCCAAAAGGTTTCAATTGTCAATTTCTATTGTAAGGAACGTTGTCAGGGAATGGAAGGACACAGGCACAGTTGCAGTTAAACCCAGGTCTAGCAGACCAAGAAAAGTACAAGAGCGGCATATGCGGCGGATTGTGAGAATGGTTGCACACAACCCAAAGATCACCTCCAAAGACCTGCAAGAACATCTGGCTGCAGATTGTGTATCTGTACATGGTTCTACAATTCAGTGCAATTTGCACCAAAACATCTGTATGGCCGGGTGATGAGAAGGAAGCCCTTTCTGCGCCCACGCCACAGATACAGTTGCATGGAGTTTGCAAAAGCTCATTTAGACAAGCAAGCTTCATATTGGAAGAAAATACTTTGGACTGATGAGACAAAAATTAAGTTATTTGGTCTTTATAAAAAGCAGATGTTTTGGTGCAAATTGCGCTGAATTGTTGAACGATGTACAGATACACAATCTGCAGCCAGATGTTCTTGCAGGTCTTTGGAGGTGATCTGTGGGTTGTGTGCAACCATTCTCACAATCCTCCACCTATGCCGCTCCTGTTTTTTTTCTTGGTTTGCCATGCCTGGGTTTAACTGCCACTATGCCGGTCCTTCCATTTCCTGACAACTTTCCCTACAGTCGAAATTGACAATTGAAACCTTTGGGAAAGCTTCTTGTAGCCTTCCCCTAAACCATGACAATGAACAATCTTTGTTTTTCAGATCTTTTGGGAGCTGTTTTGATGATCCCATTCTGTCTCACTTCAGCAGAGAGTCAAAGAGAAGTGCAACTTGCATTTAGGCACCTAAAATAAATTTTCTCATGATTAAACAGACATTTCTATGAGGTTAAAGGCTTAACAACATAATCCAACCAACTTTGTGTTTAAAGTCATCAGTTTTACATGCTGTTACAGGCATTAAAATCAACAAAACCACAAGGGTTCCTATATTTTTGCACAGCCAGTTTTTCACATTTTATTTCATTTCATACAACCAAATACTGCTTTTCAAAAAATCTTTGTTTGGAAAACATCCCAGTACTTAGCTGTTCCTAGTAAATTAAAGACATACCACTTTTATATTTTTTTTGTGAAAGCAGAGTCAATTATAATGCCGGCTGAGAGGGGTTCCCAAACTTTTTCATATGACTGTACCTATTTTTCTGTAATAATTTGTATAATAATAAAATACGAAAATAAAATACAATAAACACTAAGATCCTGTGGTAGATTTGAATGGTATTCATCAAGAGTGCTGAGCAGATAGACTCTAAAGGTTAACGTCAGATCCCTAGATGGACGTGTGTTTGACTGGTGTTGCACAAGCAATGAAACGATATGTCTATTTGCAGATATTAAGACACATGATACCCCACACACACAGATATAAACGGGTCCTGTAACTAGCAACTTCAGTGCCATTGCGGCCTCAGGCTGCTTCGATGCTCCATGAAATCCTCTGTAAATGTCTGATGGAAATCTCCTGAAATAAACCTCTTGAAACACAATGACGAAGTCCAGCCTGTTCGAGTCTTTGTCAAGCAACGGGGAATTCGGCTACCACATTTGGCGTCACGAACAGGATATAACAGGAACACAATGTAATCTACCTGTACTTGGACGGAAATCATCTGATGAGAGGAAATGCAGAACGAAGTGGGAATCCCAGATGAACGCCCAAGTTGAAAGGTTCATGTCTGTTCCAGTACCTAAAAATAACTGAGAACTGCTACGGGAGATGAGGTGTAAACGGCTGATGTGCTCTGTGCCAAGTTCAAGGTCACGGCGTGAGCGTCCGGTCTGGGGGACTAAACACAGAGGCTCCGTTATGGCCAGGTATCCAGTAGTTCCACTGTTATATGAAAGAACCGTGTGCTTGTTTTATTGACTAAGACTTTGGGAAAAAGGCTGGACTGGATTCGAGCTTGTTACGTCGCTCTGTGCTTTCTGTACGCTAAGAAAATGAGGGAAAAGATTGGAGACCAATGTCTGTCATCAAGAAAGCTGACTGCTCGGGGTACTGCCCCCGCGCTGTCGCAAGTGCATTCCGTGGTCATGGCTGATAGAGGAGATGGCTAAACGCATACCAACCGCATGCCAGCTTGGACTTTCCTGGGCCGCTGGCCACCAAATTCCACGTCTGGCGGGGTCTGCCAATTTTGAAATGGAGGAGCCATCCTCTGTGCCAAAGTTGGATGGACTACATTTCCCATGCAAGCTGACCATGGCTAAAAATATCTGAATTTGAGACTCTTGAGATTCGGCTGCAGAGGGCTCTCGCACCCTATTCTCATTTTATCTTCGTTCAGTGTTTAAGCAGTTGCATTGTTGGTCCCATTCATATGTAGTTTGCTGCAGTAATGTGTTACACCTATGCATTGTCTCCTACATTACTCATAAAGAGTGTTTCTGTGTTTTCTTGGGGGTTTCTGTTAGGCCATTCAAATATGTATGGTTACATCTGATTTTGGTAGAAGTAGTTACTTCTAAATGGAGGAATGTGGTAGATTTGAATGGTATTCATCAAGAGTGCTGAGCAGATAGACTCTAAAGGTTAACGTCAGATCCCTAGATGGACGTGTGTTTGACTGGTGTTGCACAAGCAATGAAACGATATGTCTATTTGCAGATATTAAGACACATGATACCCCACACACACAGATATAAACGGGTCCTGTAACTAGCAACTTCAGTGCCATTGCGGCCTCAGGCTGCTTCGATGCTCCATGAAATCCTCTGTAAATGTCTGATGGAAATCTCCTGAAATAAACCTCTTGAAACACAATGACGAAGTCCAGCCTGTTCGAGTCTTTGTCAAGCAACGGGGAATTCGGCTACCACAATCCAATATAGACAGGTCCTGTCATTTCTGGATTAATCTGGATCACCTCACCTTGAAGCTTGCCTATTGAAACATTTTCTTTATTTTTTTTATGCAAATAGCCTTGTTGAAAATAAATGAATTAACCTAGGCTACACATCATGATTAGCCTATCAACATGTGTGCTACATAAGCCAAATTCCCTGTTCCGACCATTATATTTCATCTAGCCTATTCCTCAATTCAAAACATAAAAATAAAGTAGCATTGAAAATACAGTAGCAGTGTGGCACTTCTGTAAACTTACTGAAACGAGTGCATGCCGTTTTTTTCTGCGTTGTCTCTGCTGTTGATACAGATTGGTTGTTTTGCTCAGCACTTTTTCCTGTTCAACGTCCCCGTGACTGAGTCCTAAATATCACAATAGAGCAGGCGCTGGGTTTATTTTTGCTACTAGTTCAACGTTTGCTTGCTAGTCATGCTCCTGCTCATTGGCTTCCGTGTCTAACAAGTGCGCACCGAATGCACACCGCATGGCGCCGCGCGCTGACACACACAGACACACAAATCAGCTGATGGGACGTATATATGTCTATGGGATGATCAGACTAGAGGTTGTAAGGATACGTGCACACGAGGGGTAGACCGACAGTGCTGCGCAGACACTCGCAAATTATTATTACGTAATCAATACATTTTTTTTTTTTTTTTTTTACAAGTCGGGCTGCTGTTGGCCTGGCGGGGGGTCCCTTTCTATTTATTTATTTATTTATTTATTCTGACCTAGTTTTTTTTTATCTGCCATGATGGCTTGTATTCTGTATTTACCTTTTGATACTAATAGCTTTTTGTATACGTTTTATCCATGTTTCCATTTCTTGAGCACTGTTGTCACTGTTTGTCGATGTCGTAAATGTTGTCTGCGTGTGTGTAAGCAGCTAATTCTTCTTAAATCTAAGCTCCGGTACAAATAAAATGACCTTAAACTTAACTTTAAGCTTATTATAGTGCCCAACAATCAGAAGAAGACACTGTTTTGCTAAGAGAATCTTCTCTTGAGTAAGTTTCATCGAAAATGAAATATCTTTTAATATTTTATTTAAAAAAAACTGTCAATAAAACAAGGTGTAAAACACAGGTAATAATCACTTTAAGATCATAGAGTGGAGGATTCAACTGTGTGCAACTCTTTTAACCCTGACTTATATGTGAAGGCCAACATAAAGTAGCCAATCATTAAACAGAGAAAAGAAAACAATAGAAAATATGGCCTCTCAGTCCAGGTAGATATTAAGTAATTTTGTCAAATGTTATTTCTTTCTTTTAAGGTTGAGTGGCTGTAACCTCTCAGAGAGAAGCTGTGAAGCTCTGGCCTCAGTTCTCAGCTCCTCCTCTAGTCTGAGAGAGCTGGACCTGAGTAACAACGATCTGCAGGATTCAGGAGTGGAGCATCTGTCTGCTGCACTGAAGAGTCCACACTGTGAACTGGAAACCCTCAGGTCAGGATTCATCTGTTTGTTAAATAGTTCATCTTTTAAATCCTGCTCATCCATCTTTAGGTTCATGTTGGTAATGCAGGTCAACATCTGCAAGATTTTCCCACTGACATGATTTTCCAAAATTTCCGAATTCATGATATAAATCTAATTGCAGGCTGTCAGGCTGTCTGGTCACAACAGAAGGTTGTGAGTCTTTGGCCTCAGCTCTGAGCTCCAACCCCTCCCATCTGAGAGAGCTGGACCTGAGCTACAACCATCCTGGAGACTCAGGAGTGGAGCAGCTTTCTGCTCTACTGAAGGATCCAGACTGGAGACTGGAGACTCTCAGGTATGTACAGCCAACAAGAGCTCACACACTGCTGGTGTCCTCCCATCATAATGCCTTCTCGGATTACTGTTGATTTTATATTATTGTATTAAGTAATATTGGATTACTCTGGATTTTCTTCAATATTAATCTGGATTTTCGAGTATACTGGTAAGGAACCCCTGCTCTAGGCCATCCTACCAGACTGAAAATTATGAAATTGAAAGTCTCTGCTCCATCTATGAGCGCTGTCATTATATTTCATCCAGACCCATCCACTAAAATCGCACTTTTTCCCCTCTCTCCTAAACACAGTCCTCATAAGCGCTCTTACTTTGTATTGTAGGCTAAATGGCAACTTCCTGTCGCAGAAAATGAATAAACAAGCCGTTTTTCGTTTCAGTTTTGTTTAGAATAGTTCGTCCCTTTTTGTCCCTGATATTGAAAAACACCTTGTATTTAAATTTTCCTTTTGGTATTTTAAAACGAAAATCAAATAACCTCTCGTTTTTCAATATCCTTTTCTCAATACGAAAATGTAATTACCAAAATATAAACATGATGTGTCATACTTGCTTCTTTATTATTTATTTATTTTTTGAAATAAACACGAAATTAATGAAAAAAATACATGGACCCAAGTTAATGCTAATATTTATTCATTTATATTTAGTCATCCTTGTGTCCTTTACATGCTTTATATAATGTCCTCTATAGTGTTAGGGCTGCAACTAACGATTATTTTGATAATCGATTAATCTGTCAATTATTTTCTCGATTAATCGATTATTAATCGATTAGTGTTTTGGTCTGTAAAATGTCAGAAAATGGTGAAAAATGTTGATCAATTTTCCAAAGCCCATGTTGATGTCCTCAAATGTATTGTTATGTCCAAAACACACAGATATTTCAGTTTGCTGTCATAATAGGATTAAAGAAACCAGAAAATATTCACATTTGAGAAGCTGAAATCAGAGAATTTGGAAATGTTTTATTAAAAAAGTACTCTAAACGATTATCAAAATAGTTGCCGATTATTTTAATAATCGATTAATAATCGATTTGTCGATTAATCGTTGCAGCTCTAAATGTCATTAGTTTAGTGAGCTTCTTATAATTTACTTGGGGGCGGGACCTGATAAGCCTTTGGCTTCTTCCGTCTCCCTTCGGACAACACAAAGTATGATGTATGAATATTTGCAAGAGAAAATTGTGTATTGTGTGGAATTGTCCGAAAGAATAATAAATAAATAAATAAATAAATAAAGAATTACTCCCCCGATGGAAACATGAAGGTGTATTGAACTCTATACTCCTATGTAGTATAAATGTGCAATTTTTTTTTGAGAAATCGGTTCATCCTAGCTTGAGAAAAGGCAGAAAGAGTGTTTTTATGGTCTCTCTGGCTGTCTCTGCCTCTAAAGTCAGAAATCCTCCTACTACCACAATCCTCCAAGGCCCCGCCCACATTTCCCTTGTAGTCTCGTCCATAGGTCTCGTCTGTCTGACTGATGAGAGTTGGTAAACAACAACTTCCAAATACAGTTGTGGGCGATACCTCGACAAATACAGACACTATTTAGATTCCACAATGAATGATTTTTTCTAAAGTATACATAGTTTCCGGTTTCACTGTAAAACGGAGGGAAGGAAACGCGCTACGTTTGATAGTTTTTCAACATGCCTGCTGCTAGGCTAGGCTAGGCCCACAGGCTGCATGATCAACAAAACTAGCCTAGCCTTCAAACCGGACTCTGAAGCTAAATATTCTGGGCATGAAGACGACACTCTGGACGGGAGGGACGTATGCGGACCGGGACCCTGTCCCATAGACTTTTCTAATGCACCACCTCCTGCAGAGCGCACTCGCGTACAGGTAAGACTTTCAGCCTATTAGAATACATTTCTGTTCACACAGTATGCAATTATAGCTGCTGTCAGGGGGGGGGGGGGAGGGATTGCTAAACAGTTTCAGAAACAGACTAATGTAACAACCGTTTGTGTGTTTGTAAAGCAACTAAAGAAAAAAGTTTTTATCCGCTATCATTTTCAGTGAGTGCTCAAAGCTAACGTTTCACTTATAGTAGCCTAACTGTCATATTTTATGGTGATTTCAGAATCCGATGTCTACAGTCTCCCACTCAACTGCAACCAGTGCCCAAGGAGGCTGCAGTGAGCTTCACAGAGAGGATATCAGACCCCTACCTCAGCAGCATCCCATCTAAGGCTCTGCTAATACTATGTCCTCACACCTCTAGACCTATTGTAAATATTTTTTGTTTGTAGCTCATCCTTTATATCTTATCTTTATCATGTTCGTATATTGGACATTTTACTTTTAATAAGTGTCTCATTGTGTGTTACCTGGTTTCTATAGCATTGAGCATGATGTCATAAGATTTTGCTTTGTAAACAATAAAATATCTTATGTTGTTGCACCTTACCTTGGACTCCTGTCTACACCATGTTCACTGGTTGGTTGTAGGCCGAACAATAGTTACTGATTTTGATGCACAGATTATTATGTCATATTCTTTTTAATCTACAATTTATGAGGTAAATGTTATAAAAACACGAGGATGCAAGGTAGGTCCAGCATACTGACAAAATCACAGGAAAAAACACAGATAAACCAGAAAAATAACTAGGCTATCAGTGTTGCTTCCAAAGTTAGCCAGAATATATTACAATGAAGTACTTCAGGTCTATATTGCTGTACTTTATTTGAACCGTGCTCATATTGCAGATGGACATTAAACCTGATTTTGACTTTGATGTTGGATATGAAATCATTCTTCTGTTTCTTCCTCCAGGACGGACCACGGTGGAGAGCAGTGGTTAAAACCTGGTCTGAGGAAGTGTAAGTGGATTCAGTTTGACTAGTGAAGATGGAATGCATCACTTCATGCCACCCTGGGACCATTTTCGGCCTTTTGGCCTTTTTTTGTTTTTTGAATAACTTTGGCTGTGCTTATGTTAGCCTAATACATTTTGGCCAGGGTTAACTTTTATGCAGATCATTTTCTGAATTTCTACTCAGCAACTTCATAGCACCTATAATAAAGGCAGGACATTTTTTTGTTACACAGGAGACCCTAAGACCATTTTCGGCACTCATCGACTTTCATTCAAAATGTCAGTTTTTTCCAAATTTTATCCTGCTGACAAACCAGCATTAAATATTGTTCTATTATTTTGTGCTTTCATCCTTGACAAAAGGCATCAATTTTTCACCCCAACTACTAGTTGGTGCCCTTTAGGTATATTTTAAATGGGGTTGAATGGCAGGCTATTTTCCTGGTTGTCAGTCCTGCTAAATTGTTGCCCCCCAAAGGTCAATGTCAAAAAATATTTCAACCTAAATGGTGTTGATGTGTTGGTAGGGTTACCAGTGTGTGGTTTATATGTAGATATTGAGAAATGATGGTTTGTGTGTGTGTGTACAGACAGCCAAACTTCACACACCCAAACTTGTATGTAAAAAATGGCTCAATTTGAAAGCATTAAAACCTGTAAAAACCTATCTTTTTCAAACCATAGCCATGTTGACAGACATATGTAAATGTGATGATATTAGGCATGCATCGCATAGTTAAGACACCAAAATTACACTTTTTACTCCCACTTAGCTGAATTATCCTTTTACTCCAGCTTTTACTGATACGTCAAAATGCTCCCTAAAACAAAACAAGAAAAACACATGATTTTTTAGAGTTGCAGGCCTATACATAAAAAATATGAGCAACACATGAAAGGTTAGGATCCATACGGATAAGGGTTGTGCTTTCAGGGCTTCTCACCCAGCATGCACAAATGTTCACTGAGACTCTCCCAAAACTCTGTGTGTGTGTGTGTGTGTGTGTGTGGGGGGGGGGGGGCCGTCCATAGAGGCAAACCAGGCAATTGCCTGGAGCCCTCCAAAATGCCCTCTTTATATTTTTCCCAATATTTCTTGTTTTTTATAAAAAATCTCTTCACAATAGTATCATCGGGATGTCTAATTCCCTCGTTTTGACGGCCTTTCTGCCAACCGTGCACGGTATACCTCTCCCTCTCTCTCTCTCTCTCTCTCTCTCTCTCTCTCTCTTCTCTCTCTCTCTCTTCACGACGCTTCACACGGCGTAAAATCCAAAAAAGTAAATTGCGGGAGAAGAGAGAGACGAGATAAACCTACCTATACCAAAATGAAGCAAACATACGAGAGCGGCTCACAAAACAAAAAGAAGGACCAAAGGCAGGACTTGATATCAAAGCTGCCAAAGCTATGAAGCTTTTTTACAGCAGCTGGACCTTCGGCGGAATAATAGCCGTCTACATCGTTAACCGGTAACGTTCTCCTCCTGTCAATCCAGTGTCTCTGGCTCAGCCAGCAGCAATGATAATGACGTTAATGTGTGTCAACAAACTGATGGAGATAATTAGTGGTGCAACGGATCACGGTTGATCCGTGGTCCGTACAGACCAACCCTCATGGTTCGGGACCCACGTGAACCGCGGATTGGATGTAGCCTATGCTAGAAAATTAAATAAAAAGTCGGTGACTTGTCATTTTCTGCTACCTATCAGATTTTGCTCCTTTGTGGTTCTGCGCATGCGCATTCCGAAAATAATAATCCTGCGTGAGCAGCCGTCAGATTCTGATACCTTTTTGGCTGATATTATTGGTATTATTGGTATTTTCTTTAAATACAAATGTTAACTGTGCAATTATGCTACACATATGTTTAAATTGCGCCTTTTGACCTGTGAGCATGTACAAATGTGCATGTAGATACTAGCGTTGCTGCTGAATATGGAAATAAAATGATAGGTGTACTGTTCTCACTAGATGAACATCCAGCTATCCAGTCAGTTAAACATGAACTTCAATAACTCGAGGAGAACGGGATTCTGTATTGAGTATTTTTACTGAAGCTCGTAGATTGTAAAACTGTAACACAAGAATAAAAAGAAATGTTGACATTACAGTTCCGAAGAAGTACGTGTACAAAGCATACATCCTACATTAAGTATGAAAAGGACACAAAATGGAGGCTATGCTATACAACAAGTGAACATGCTAACAAATGAACATGAATTAAGAGGCTAGCAAAAAGCCTAATGACGCTAACGGTTAAGCATGAGGTATAACGTAGCATGTAGATGTACAAAATAAACGTGTTGAGAAATAAACATAAGCCTCGCTAAAAGCTGGAAATAAAGGGTTTTCTAGGTCAATATACTTCCAACTTAAACATTTACTTACAGACAATGCGTCTAACAGCTACCAGATCGAAGGATGGCATGAGATTGTGGAGCTGGGAATCATGCTAGAATGCCACATATGGGCTGTGTCTTGATTCAGAGACCACGCACTTGGTAGGACGCAGTCTCGAGGTCTATGAAGGCTATAGCCTATGAAGGCCGAATTTAAGGCCGGTTTTAAGGCCAACGAGCCTTGTTAAACGAGACGGTCTCCGCAGGTCTCCGTTTACGAGCATTTCCGGTTTACGTAACAAGCCGTTACCTTGCGTGACGACTCGCCGCTCCTGTGCTGCCTAGCAACCCTGATTGCTGCCAACGGAGACAGCCCTGTCAGCGGAGGAAAAAGGAAAAAAAAAAATAGAAAAATAAGTTGTCTACCAGACGAAAAGAAAAAAAAGTACAAGAAAAAAAGAAAGGAAGATAAAAGTTAAGAAGATGGAGCAACACGTTGCTGTTTTGTTATTTTTTATTTTATTTTATGCAATCTCTGAAAAAAACGCAATGAATCTTGGGATATGTTGGGCCACGAAGGATCCATCTGATGCAGCCTTCAAAACTGCTTCAAAACCGTGAAACGAAGGCTGCATTTCACGACCGCATATGAGGAGCCTTGCAAGGAGCCTTGCAAATGGGACAGCCTTTGCGCGCCGCTATGACGCAATCGGTCTTCAAATGCAGCCTACGAGGCCGGTTCCAAGACCGCAACCCCTGAATCAAGACACAGCCGTAGACTGACACTTCAAAATGGCTACTTCCTGTTTTATAGCAGGCTGCACTATCATCGAACACCACTAGGGGATTTAACAAACATAAAACCACACAGTGTCCAGAACAATAGGCTAGGCTAGTGTTAACTTTACCGGACTCAGAGTGGAGAAAGTTTTCGCCGGTGGTGGGAGGGGGGTGTACATGGGTAGTGGTGTAAAATAACGTGATTCTGTAGTGGGAGCATTATTTGATAGAGACAATTGATCTCACATTATACCCTACTAAATCTATACTAACGTTATGAAGGAGCATCAAAATATGCTCCCCAAGCTTTCAGTGTAGGCTACATGGGGTGAGTAGTGGTGTAAGTAACGTGATTCTGTAGTGGGAGCATTATTTGATAGAGACAATGGGTCTCACTAAGCTTACTGTACCCCTGAAATATTCAATAAACACGTTATAAAGCAGCATCAAAATATGCTCCCAATATTCCTACAGTGTACATTGGATGAGTAGTGGTGTAAAATAACGTGATTCTGTACTGGGAGCATCGTTTGATAGAGTTAATGGGTCTACAGATCAAATACGCTACCAATGACGTAAGGTAGCATTTTCTGATAGGTAGCAAAATCTGACGAGGGAACAGAAAATGTCAGACCACCGGCTGTATGTTCACGTTATCGGCGTGTATTACAGAACAGTTAGTGGCGATCGGAGCGCAGAATCTAGGTCTACTGTAGGCCACTGACGAAAATCACACAACACATTGCCTGTATTTTAGTAACAATATTTATTAGTTTAGGCTATATTTGGCTGCTGCACCTTAAGTCAGCCCAGCCAGGCGACAGTTAAGTTTCAATTTGGTTTTCACCTCCAAACAGCTGTTCAGAACAACAGCTGATCGGCTTGCGACAGCAGGAGTCAGTCTAAAGCCAGTGATGATCACTTTAAGTAAAAAAGCTGAATAAAGCTATCTCTTCCTCCCTCTATCTGTCTATATTTCTCTCTTCCCTGCACACTCAGTCACTACTATCCATGCTTAAAGGAAGCTGGGTTATAACTTCATTCTTTGTTAAATATTTGAGGATTTAATTTCAAATAGCCTCTGTGGACACAGGCTATTTTGTAATTCACTGTGGATTTTTTAAATAAAACAACATATTTAATTGAAAGCAAAAAAAAAACATTATTGTATAAGGTTTTTATGGCAGTTAATTGGGAGAGGCTTCTTTTGGCCTCAGGGTCTCCTGTGTATAGTGAAAGTTAAGGTGGCACAAGGTTTAAACTTTATAGAAATTAACAACATCATGAGACAAACAAAGAATGAACTTCAGGTGTCTGATGATAAACTGCTGCTGTGTCTTCTTCTCTCCATCAGATTCCTGTGAACTCACACTGGACACAAACTCAGTGAGCAGAGACCTCAAACTGTCTGACAACAACAGGAAGGTGACATGGGTGGCGGAGGAGCAGCCATATCCTGATCATCCAGAGAGATTTGACTTCTGGTCTCAGCTGCTGTGTAGTAATGGTCTGACTGGTCGCCGTTACTGGGAGGTCGAGTGGAGCGGAAGGGTTCGTATATCAGTGAGTTACAGAGGAATCAGCAGGAAAGGAGGCAGTAAAGACTGTTTTTTTGGATTTAATGATCAGTCCTGGAGTCTGGAGTGCTCTGATCGTGATGGTGTCTGTTACTCTGTCTGCCACAATAACAGATTCACAGACATCTCCTCCTCCTCTGTCTCTCACAGAGTAGCAGTGTATCTGGACTGTCCTGCTGGCTCTCTGTCCTTCTACACAGTCTCCTCTGACTCACTGATCCACCTCCACACCTTCAACACCACATTCACTAAAGAACCTCTGTATCCTGGGTTTGGGTTCGGGTCTGACTCCTCAGTGTCTCTGTGTGATGTGTAGGAGGGAAACAACTTCCAGTCCTGAGGTTTAAATGGTGGTGGACGAGGCCTCACTTAGTTCATATCTGACTCACTGATTACATTACATTTCTCTGACGCTTTTATCCAAAGAGATTTCCAGTAAGTGCATTTAACCATGAAGGTACAAACTCAGAACTACAATAATCAAGCAAGTACATATGCTTCATATAAGCCAAACTACAAAGTGCCACACGTTAGTGCTTCATGGAGGTGTAACATGTGATAGCAATTTGTTTTAACTGTTTAAAAATGTGTTTTTCATTATTTCTTTTTTATATTTTTGGCTGTGTTTATGCATATGGAATGAATTGTGAAGATTGTGAATTTTTATATGATCATGTTATTTCCAGCTCAGCTCCTACAGTAAGGTTCAAATACACTGTATAGAGTTACATTCAGACCGTTAAAGATGTAATCTGTCGCAATAACATCTTGTTTATTGTCTGTTAAGTTCCTATCTATCAAATAGTGAGTTAAAACAATGGTGATTGAGCATATGACCCACTGATGAAACTGCCTGTTGGCTGCTTTGCCCAGTTATACTATCAGAGAGAGAGGGGTCTGGCTGCAGACCTCCACTCTCAGGCTGGAAGCGACTGCACGAGATGGTTGAAGTTCGTTGTAAATATGAAGTTTCTTTAAATAAAATGTTAAAAAAAAAAAGTACGGGTGTGTCTTTTAATCGGCGAGGTGAAATAAGTAAACAAAGCCTTTAGTGGGTTCTTCAAATGTAGATTTGATCACAGCCACAGCTAAGCTTAGCTTGATTGTATTTACAACCACCTAGGCTACTGTGCAGCTTACTAAGCATTTTGTAATGTTCTGGGTGAGCGTACCCATGACAAAGAGATAAACAATAACTAAATAAAAATATCATTATTTGCACTGATGGTCTCGTTTGCTGTTATATGTAATTTATGATCATCAGAGGAAAAATTAGACTGTTTCAGAAATATTTAAAAGTTCCTCGTAGCACCTTTAAAGCCCATTGCAAAATGGGAAAAAAAATAATGAAATTCCTTGAAAACAAGAAAGGAATCAACAGTTGAAAGTTTTTAACAAAATCTGACTTTATTACAAAAACTAAATAATCCATCAAGTCTTAGATAAAATATATAAAAACTTTATTATTATTAAACATAATGATATGAACTGCAGTAAACACAGAGTCCACGTGATGATGCTTCATGCTGAGCTGTCACTCAAAACGCTGCTGTGGACTTCCTTCCATCGGAGCACCTGATTGGACAAACTCTCCACCTGCGACGCGTGAGCCAATAGCTGGGCGAGAGAGGTATTCTGATACAGAGAGGGAGAGAGAGAGAGTGATGGAGAGAGATCTTTTTTTTCTACCAAACTAAACAGTAGATAGTATGCGGATTGGAACGCAGGGAGTATTTTTTTTATTTATTTTTTACTTCAGACGACGTTTACTTTTCGAGTTTTACGACATAACTAGCTTTAGCTACATTAGCAAAAACCGTATTTTACCTTTTTTTCACTATATATTTACTGCAGTTTGTGTTTGTGTGTGTGTGTGTGTGTGTGTGTGTGTGTGTGTGTGTGTTAGTATGCCATGTGACCTACCAGCTGGTATCTGAAGGACTGGTGTCTGTGTGTTTGCGTGTTCGTGTGTGTGTGTGTGTGTTCGTGTGT
>OX442367.1:67842-75342 GCA_949357725.1 Hyperoplus immaculatus | reverse complement strand
AATTATTCTGACAGATGCTTTTATTCCAACAGAAAAAACAAGTTGAACTTTAATTTGACGAAATTTTAAAGCGGGTTCGCTAAAGTTAAAATGCAACTCACGCTTATAAGTGAAAATACGCTAAACATAGTGAATTTAAGTATCGTAAACACTGTGTCTCGTTAGAAGAGACGTCAGAAACATACATAGTTTAGGTACATTTTGTTATAATCTCACCTTTTACCGTAAAATCTGTCCGTATGGTAATAACAACAGTAACGGCTCCGCGCCTAGAAATTCGACTACTACTTCTTCTGAGCTTCCGGGTCCTTTTCACGTCACCGCCTCAGTGTCCAATCAGCGCCCCCTTCTGGTTTCAGCCAACTACTACAGTTTGGCTGCATAGTGGATGGATGGATGGATGGATGGATGGATGGATGGATGGATGGAGAGAGGGAGGGATGGACGGATGGATGATATAAAATCATATAAAACATATAATGTCTCTCTCTCTCACACACATAATGTTTTGATGTCACAGTACATGGCAAACATCTGGATGTGATTCTAAAGCCCAGTTCAGACCAAAGAAAACAGACATTTACAGATCAGAACAGGTTCAGTTCTACAGTTCATCTGGAATAATAATAATCTTTTCAGTTTTCTTTATATTTTTATTGTCACACTTTAACAAACATTCAAACTGTGCAAATGAATCAAATGAATTCTGTCGGCAGTGAAAAACTCAGAGGAACTCACACGGGGGGGGTCAGTAAATCAGGGGTTAACCCTCCTCACACGGGGAGGGTCAGTATAGCAGGGGTTAACCCTCGTCACACGGGGGGGGGGGCGTATATCAGGGGTTAACCCTCCTCACACGGGGGGGGCGTATATCAGGGGTTAACCCTCCTCACACGGGGGGGGGGGGGCGTATATCAGGGGTTAACCCTCCTCACACGGGGGGGGGTCAGTATATCAGGGGTTAACCCTCCTCACACGGGGGGGGGGGGCGTATATCAGGGGTTAACCCTCCTCACACGGGGGGGGCGTATATCAGGGGTTAACCCTCCTCACACGGAGAGGGTCAGTATATCAGGGGTTAACCCTCCTTTACCGGGACGTATCACATCTGAACCGTGAGAAAGGGTCCCGGATAGTCCAATCTCCTAACCTTTAAGCCTCCTCCAGGGACACTGTGTAACACTTTAAGTCATTTATTAGCTAAAATCAATATCCTCATTCATAAATATGTCCTCATTGGTGTAAAATCACCTCTGCCAATAATCTGAATTATCCTCCTCAGCGGAGAATTACAAATATTAATATTACATTTTGTACATTGAGAGGGCAAGTCTTATGGAGGCATCCATGTTGGTTGGAATGTCATCAGGTGCATTGTTTAGAATGTAGAATTGTTCTTGTCCTTGAAGGCCACTGTAGCTTCTGTTATTATTCTAAAGGGTTGGGGTTACCCAGGGAGCGTTGCATTCTAGAACTTTGTAGAGCTTTCTTGATGATGTCATATTACACAGTGCCCCTTTAACCCTAAACGTCATCGGGGTCAAGGAGAGATGAAAAGGTGCTTCCTATCCAACATAGGAAAAGACAGCACTGTTTAAGGATGCATCCAGGCTCCTTTCCTAAGCATTTTTAGAGTTCCAACCCCCTATCCGCCAAGTACTTCCGGGTCATCTCGTTAGGAAAGGAAATCCGTAAACGCCCCGTGTCCTTAAATGAGTTTCCTTATGTCCATTCATGGTTAGGGGTTTGGGCTGTGGTCGGTCCACTTGAGGGGCGTCTGACATCACTGGGAGATATCTAGTTCCAGGTCAGAAGGCTGTATAAGTGTGTGTGTGTGTGAGTGTGTGTGTGTCTGTCTGTCTGTGTGTGTGTCTGTGTATGTGACTGTGTGTGTGTGTGTGTGTGTGTGTGTGTGTGTGTGTCTGTCTGTCTGCCTGTGTGACTGTGTGTCTGTCTGTCTGTCTGTCTGTCTGTCTGTCTGTCTGTCTGTCTGTAGGGTATGAGGTTTTGGGTCTGAACTGGTTGCCTCGGTAAACAGGAAGTAAAGCTTGATGCACAGCATCAGTAAGGAAATCACCACGATGCATCATGGTAACACTGATCCATTCTCACACACACACACACACACACACACACACACACACACACACACACACACAGACAGACGCGCACAGACACACACAGAGTTCTGTAGTTTTTCAGCCAATCAGAAGAGGCCGCGCCCCCTGGCGGCCGGTCGGCGCGGCGACCAGCCTCTTTCCCATGATCCTTTGCTGCTCTGGGCGTCGGCGTGGCGACGGGACAGTCAGCTGATCTCAGACCAGCGAGGTCAAAGGTCATCAGGGGTCAGGGAGGTCAGAGGTATCCACGGTAACCTGAGGGAGCCAATCACATAACCAGAATCAGAATCTTTTTTGTCTCACAATAATAAATGATTTAATAAATACTATAAGTAGCCATAAGAGGGACAGCTACCTGCTGCGCTCGCCACCTATTCCTTTGTCATCGGCTAATTGGCTAAGGTTTGGGTTAGGGGTTCTCACCTTGATAAAGATGGTTTTGGTTAGGGGTTAGGGTCTAAGGGTAAGGGTTAATATACAGTATTAGGGTTAGGGGTTAGGGTCTAAGGGTTAGGGTTAATATACAGTATTAGGGTTAGGGGTTAAGAATAGAGGGTTGGGGTCCTCACCTTGATGAAGATGGTTAGAGGTTAAGGGTTAGGGTTAATATACAGTATTGGGTTAGGGTTAGGGGTATATATAGTCTTAGGGGTTAAGGGTTAGGGGCTTATATTCAGCCCTATTATACAGGGTTAGGGGTCCTCACCTTGATGAAGATGGTTAGGGGTTAGGGGTTAGGGGTTATATACAGTCTAAGGGTAAGGGGTTAGTATACAGGGTTAGGGGTCCTCACCTTGATGAAGATGGTGTCGTCCTTGATGTAGCTGCCGGTCTCCAGCACGCTCTGGGACACGAACATGGGACATCCCGACGCGATGTTCATCTCGGCGTTGGGCCGTCTGAAGCTGCTGCTGTTGGGGTCGGGCTTGAAGGCGTCGCCAAGGTGCTTACGGGGCGCGCCCTGGTCCATGAGCATCAGGGTCACCTACACAGGGTTAGCTTAGCTTTAGCCTGACAGGTAGCCAAGGTTTCTGTGTGTGTGTGTCTGTGTGTCTGTCTGTGTGTCTGTCTGTCTGTCTGTCTGTCTGTCTGTGTGTCTGTCTGTGTGTCTGTGTGTCTGTCTGTCTGTGTGTCTGTCTGTGTGTCTGTGTGTCTGTGTGTCTGTCTGTCTGTCTGTGTGTCTGTCTGTCTGTCTGTCTGTCTGTCTGTCTGTCTTTCTGTCTGTCTGTCTGTCTGTGTGTCTGTCTGTGTGTCTGTGTGTCTGTCTGTGTGTCTGTCTGTCTGTCTGTCTGTCTGTGTGTCTGTGTGTCTGTCTGTCTGTCTGTCTGTGTGTCTGTGTGTCTGTCTGTGTGTCTGTGTGTCTGTCTGTGTGTCTGTGTGTCTGTGTGTCTGTCTGTCTGTCTGTCTGTGTGTCTGTCTGTCTGTCTGTGTGTCTGTGTGTCTGTGTGTCTGTCTGTCTGTCTGTCTGTCTGTCTGTCTGTCTGTCTGTGTGTCTGTGTGTCTGTCTGTCTGTCTGTGTGTGTGTCTGTGTGTCTGTCTGTCTGTCTGTGTGTCTGTCTGTCTGTCTGTCTGTGTGTCTGTCTGTCTGTCTGTCTGTCTGTCTGTCTGTGTGTCTGTGTGTCTGTCTGTCTGTCTGTGTGTCTGTCTGTGTGTCTGTCTGTCTGTCTGTCTGTCTGTCTGTCTGTCTGTCTGTCTGTCTCTTTCAGATGGCAGCACCCACTCACGGGGCGCTCCCTGGCCCATTAGCATCAGGGTCACCTACACAGGGTTAGCTTAGCTTTAGCCTGGTTCAGAAGTACAAAAGTGATATTTCATTATATCTTTTCATGGGACAACACTGAAGACATGACACTTTTATACAATGTAAAGTAGTCAGTGTACAGCTTGTATAACAGTGTTAATTTACTGTCCCCTCAAAATAACTCAACACACAGCCATTAATGTCTAAACTGCTAGCAACAAAATTGAGTACACCCTTGTCCAAAATGTCCAAATTGGGCCCAAAGTGTCAATATTTCGCGTGGCCACCATTATTTTCCAGCACTGCCTTAACCCTCTTGGGCATGGAGTTCACCAGAGCGTCACAGGTTGCCACTGGAATCCTCAGATGTAAAAAAAAAAAAAAAAAAGTTCCTTGTAGCCACTTTTACCTTGTTCACATTCCCAGTGCCTTGTGCTATATAAATAGACTTGCCTTGCCTTGCCTTGCCAGTGCCTTGTGCTATATAAATAGACTTGCCTTGCCTTGCCTTGCCAGTGCCTTGTGCTATATAAATACACTTGCCTTGCCAGTGCCTTACCTTCTGCTTAAAGGGCCAGGGCAGGAGGGCGTCGTACTCCCCCCTCATCACCACAAAGAACAGAGACAGGTGCGTCCCTTTGCCCATCCCGTCCCCGTTGAGGTAAACCCGAGCGCACATCTTATATCGAGTACGCCATGCTAGCTGTTGTATTTTATTTTGTCTTTTGTGTGTGTGTGTGTTTGTGTGTGTGTGTGTTCACCTTTTCAGTCGTGTGTGTTTGTGTGTCTTGAAAAAAATTATAATAAATCAATAAATACCATTTAAAAAAGTAAATTAATAAAAGTTCACTGTGATCTTAAAAAAAAAAAAAAAAAGTTCCTTGTAGCCACTTTTACCTTGTTCACATTCCCAGTGCCTTGTGCTATATAAATACACTTGCCTTGCCAGTGCCTTACCTTCTGCTTAAAGGGCCAGGGCAGGAGGGCGTCGTACTCCCCTCTCATCACCACAAAGAACAGAGACAGGTGCGTCCCTTTGCCCATCCCGTCCCCGTTGAGGTAAACGCGAGCGCACATCTTATACCCAAAGTATCCCGTGTAGAAGGGCTGAGAGTACAGGGACAGAGTCTTAGCGGCCACGGCCTCCTGTTTCCGCCTCTTATAGTCCCGTATCTTCCAGATCAAAGTGCCGTTGTAGCTGGCGGTCTCTAGGACCTGGAAGCGCAGGTCCATGTCGGCCAATCGGATCTCGTGCACGCTCAGGATGTCGTCATGGCGACTCAGCTGGGTCTCCAGGGAGGCTGTGGAAAGAGGGAGGGGCTTTAATTATTCATTATTATATTAACTTAAAGATAATTTTTTTGGCATTTTGCAAGCTTTATTAGATAGTACAGAGTTGAAATGGGGAGAGAGAGAGAGAGAGAGAGAGAGAGAGAAAGAGAGAGAAAGAGAGAGAGAGGGGGGGGGGGGGGGATGACCTGCAGTAAAGGTCCACAGGTCGGATTTTAACCCACGACCACTGCAACGATGGCCGGAGCCCATATGGTACGCGCTCTATCCACTACGCCACCGGAGCGCCCCGATTATTATATTAACTTAAAAAAATAGGAGTCAGCGATTTTAGAGAACACTTGTTGTCAAAATCACTTTGTCAAAATCAGGGAAAAAAAATCTACCTCCGGGTACTAATAAAGGACTTGACTACCGTACCTGTCTCCTGACTTGATTGATAGATGGATAGATGGATAGTTGGACAGACACACACAGACAGACAGAAAGACAGACACACCGACCGACCGACAGACAGACAGACACACCGACCGACCGACAGACAGACAGACAGACAGACAGACACACACACACACACACACAGACACACACACACACACACACAGACACACCCACACACACACACACACAGACACACACACAGACTGACAGACAGACACACAGACACACAGACAGACAGACAGACACACACAGACAGACAGATAGCGGTCTTACCCAGTGTGTGTGTAGCCGCCCCGCCCCCTGCCCTGCCTCCCTGCTCCACCGCGTTCAGTCTCGTCCGGACGTTTTCTAAACTCCCTCTCAGAGTTTCCACTTCGTCTCTGACAGAACGCAGCGACCTGAACTCCAGCTCCAGCTCCAGCAGCTTCTCAGAGTGGGAGCTCATCAGCTTCTATGTGGAAACACAGACATTATGACATCATTAGTTCCTTTAATACACACACAGTTTAATACACACACTAACACAGGTCAATACACACACACACACACACACACACACACACACACACACACACACACACACGCACACACACACACACACACAGAGCTTCTCAGAGTGGGAGCTCATCAGCTTCTATGTGGAAACAGACATTATGACATCATTAGTTTCTTTAATACACACACAGTTTAATACACACACTAACACAGGTTAATATACACACACACACACACACACACACACACACACACAGAGAGAGAGAGCTTCTCAGAGTGGGAGCTCATCAGCTTCTATGTGGAAACACAATCAAATCAAATCAGTTTTATTTGTATAGCCCAATATCACAAATAGACATTTGCCTCAATGGGCTTTACATTCCATACAGTACGACACCCTGCCCTCTATCTATCTGTCTATCTATCTATCTATCTATCTATCTATCTATCTATCTATCTATCTATCTATCTATCTATCTATCTATCTATCTATCTATCTATCTATCTATCTATCTATCTATCTAACTGCCCTTGAGAAAAAAATTAGGTGTTAGGGGTTAGGGGTTAGGGGGTAAGGGGTAAGGGGTTAGGTGTTAGGGGTTAGGGGTTAGGGGTTAGGGGTTATGGGGTTAGGGGTTAGGGGGTTAGGGGTTAGGGGGTTAGGGGATAGGGGGTTAGGGGTTAGGGGTTTAGGGGTTAGGGGTTAGGGGGTTAGGGGTTAGGGGGTTAGGAGGTTAGGGGTTAGGGGTTAAGGGTTAGGGGTTAGGGGGTAAGGGGTAAGGGGTTAGGTGTTAGGGGTTAGGGGTTAGGGGTTAGGGGTTAGGGGTTAGGGGGTTAGGGGTTAGGGGGTTAGGGGGTTAGGGGTTAGGGGTTAGGGGGTAGGGGTTAGGGGTTAGGGGAGGGATAGGGGTTAGGGGTTAGGGGTTAGGGGAGGGATAGGGGGTTAGGGGTTAGGGGTTAGGGGTTAGGGGTTAGGGGAGGGATAGGGGTTTAGGGGTTAGGGGTTAGGGGTTTAGGGGTTAGGGGTTAGGGGGTTAGGGGATAGGGGATAGGGGGTTAGGGGTTAGGGGTTTAGGGGTTAGGGGTTAGGGGGTTAGGGGTTAGGAGGTTAGGGGTTAGGGGTTAAGGGTTAGGGGTTAGGGGTTAGGGGTTAGGGGAGGGATAGGGGGTCTTTACCTGCATGGTGTTGACCTTCTGCTCCAGCTGTCTGTTCCTCTCTCTCAGCTCCTCGTTGTGATTCTCCACGTCGCTCAGTCGAGAGTTCAGAGCCGGAAGCACTTTGTATCTCTCCATCAACTCTGCTTTAACATCGTCCACCTGCAACACACACACAGGTCAGTACACACACACACACATACATACAGGTTAATATAATCACAGGTTAATACACACACACACAGGTTAATACACACA